>CM040633.1:55894964-56505515 GCA_022818045.1 Neotoxoptera formosana
TTTGAAAGTTGCACAATCACTAATGTGTGACTTCATTGATAATTAAAAAAATGAATTAGGTAACTTGTTTTATTAACTGAGTTAAGTTAATGTGTTTTATACATATTATTAACTTTAAACTTTTATAGAGTTATATAAATTATTTGAAAACTATTAACTTATAACTTAACGTTATGAACAAACTAAACAAACTTAAATTAATTTTTTTCATTAACTTGCCTGCATTTTCTATATGACTATAAAATATAGATATTCTAATGACCAATTATAGTAATAAGATAAAACACACACAGTAAAACAATATTCAATCATTATATGCATTTGAAAAAAAATAAATGTGTTGTAATATATAATAAATTAGAGCTTAAAAAAATGGGGAGGGGCAAAATAATATCTTTGACATCACTATAAAATATCAAAGAGAAACTGTCTTCTCTTTACCCCCAGATTACACCTATGCATTTCAGTATTATGTTAAAAGCTGCACTCATTCTTTATTATAATAAATAAATAAATGTTGAAAATTGTGTATAGTTGTATACAATATGTCCGAAAAGTCCTAGTTTACCCAAATCAATATATTTAAATAAGGATTTTCTTAACAAAAATCTATAAAAAAAAAATTGTTTGATGGCATCATCTTTTTCAAAAAAAAAATCCTACAAAAATATTTTTGAAATAAAATGTTTGGAATTTTTCAAATAATAACCTTATATTTTAGATTCTACGCGGAGTGAAAGAATGCATTGGTTTTATAATGAAGCCTTCATTGTAAAGGGTGTGTTTTTTTTCTGTCTGTCATCAATTTTTTGGGCAGTAAAAATGCTCGTTTTTCAACTTTAGCATCTTTTCTAATAGGAAATCGAATCTTGTTTTTACTTTTACTTAAGTATTTTTAATGCGTCCGGAAAAAACAAAATACTAGTTTAAAAAAAATGAGATTCATGACAAAAATATTTTAGTTGCCATTGGTTACAAATTAAAATACTAAAATAAGTTATTAGTATGTATTTTTTGTATACAAATGGTTGCTATTGGTTATAGAAAAAAAATTTCATCACAAATTTCATCATTTTTCCTTAATTTTACTATTAAAACTGAACTACAGCTAAAAAATTTGATCTAAGCTTCCAGGATAATCATTTTTAAGATAGTATGTAAATGCAGTGTTTTTGGTCAAAATGAATTCTGCAAGCCAACTAGTATTACTGAAACTATAATACTGTTATAGTGTATTCTATTGACACACTGTATCTGCTCAGAATCATTTTTCGTATACAATGATTTATCATTCAATTCAAATTTAACACATCCATAACAATAACACACTCGACAACTACTGTACAGCAAAGCATTACCCACCAGTCCATCTTTTTTTCATATAACAATGAATTTATTCAAACACTGATTTTAAATATATTAATTTTCCTTGTAGATAGTTAAGGTGTGATTCGTGACTTTTGACGATACTGTATTATTATAATATTATTCATATTTTATGTATATATATCTTAAAAGTTTGAACTGATAACTGATCGATGTCAGTCATATTTATATTTCTTAGGTACCAATAATAAAATATAGGTATCGGTTAATCAATCGAAATAGCTGACATCAGTAATAGGTAATAACAATGTGTGTTATAATGAATATTATACAAACCGAGACTCAAAGATTGCGGGTAGTGATTAAAGTGATTGAATAATGTTTATTTACGAACGTGAATATTTTATATTGATATTGGTTAATATTTATTATTCTATGCCGATGCCGATGCCTACATGCTGTGTACCGGTAGATAGTACCTACAGTTTAACATATTAATCCACGCAAACGGTCGCAAATAAAAGTTTTCTTGGAGCTAAAATATTATTAATATGCATGATGTAACGATTCAACATGATTGTATAAAATTAATTATATTATGCAGTGCATCATCAACAATTCAAAGACCTCGTTTAAAAACTTTCCTAGTGTATAATATAATATAGTTATCCCGGTCGTTATCGCGAAGTATGACATTTTTGATAGTAATTATGTATTCTCCGCCAGGCCTAATTTGTATGCAATGCGACAGGTCTTTTACTAATTAGGTCCAGAATGTCTTTGTTAATTGCTTGTTTTTATATGCATAAGTAGGTGCAAGTATGAAAAAATCTTAAATTTTTTTTCCCCGCTGAAATAAAACGTGATTTATTACTATTATTTTGTTTGTAGAGTAATTAATATTGAATATAGTGTGTCCGTTTCTCGGCTAGCGAGTTGATAGAGGCATAATTTGTTAGTAATTACACTAATTAGCATACGATTTTCCCGTTTTGAAATAGAGAACAAATGATACAAACGTCAACAGCATTTAATAACACCCAAATGGAAATAAACATTTTTAAAACGGTGGTCAGCGGGCAACAGTATAAAAATCGGATATTTACATCTAATATTATAAGTAAATGCGACGTGTAACGTGTGTAATATTTAGATTAACCTACATTAAATATTAAAAAGCGGAAATCACTAAAAAAAAAAATCTATTTTATAGAGGTATAATAGAAGATACTCGCGTAATATTTGAAATAAAATAATTTATAATTACTAAGTTCTGAAAAAATATAAGTATAAGAACTTCATGATATATTTACTATTGAAAAAACTTATGGGGTAATTATTTTGCTTTGTTTACTACTGTATAATATTATCCACCTTACAAAGAACTGTTACAAATGTTCTTGTATTATATTATACTTTTCAGTTCCATGGTAACTTTACAATGTAATATTCTAAAAAAAATACAGGAATGTTACTGCAAAACATAATTTTTGAAATTTGTATTTATTTTGAAAATATTTACAACATAAAGTAATTGAATAATTTAAGAAAACGTTATGTGTGTGTGTGTTAACAATATAAAGTGCTAAGAAAAATGTGATAACAACGTCATAGACAAAAATATAGGTTAAACATTTAAAAAAAAAATTTTAAATACGTATACAGGATTCACCAAATATGCTTTTTTTCAATAATTATACAGCTATTCAAAATCTGATTTAGACCATACTTGTAAATTCTTGTAAAATGATTTTTATTCTACTTAAGGAGTATTTGGATGGATATACAGATTTCTGTTTTTCAAATGAAAATCCCTCTTATCTACTAAAAGTTATTTAGCAAATAGTTTTTCTGAACATTTTGATGTGTCACGATCAAAATTCGTAAGAGTAGATTTTGAGTTATTTAACTTTGTTAAAAGTATAATACTAACTAAGGATAATAGGTCCATGACAATGAGTTTGTGAGATATGAGGGCTATTGCGATTTGAAAATTTAGGTGATTAATATTAAACCATCAACATTAATAATTTGTAAAAATGGTCTAGGACCTAGGTAATAAATACTAGATCCGATATTACATTTATTTTATATTTTTGTAAAACCATTTTTAAGGACTATTATGAAATTTTTAATTAGGTACATCAAAAGTTATAAAAAAATTATCCACTAAATAATTTACAGTAAAAAAGGAGGTTCTCGTTTGAAAATCAGAAGTTTGTATCGACACAGGACACTCCTTGTATAGTACAAAAAAAATCAAGAATTTGAAAAAATGCATTATTAAAGGAAAAATGGGAGTGAGCATGCTTAGTGAATCGCCCTCTATAATTATTATGATTTATGAGTAATATGACAAAATTATGACAAATATATTCATATTAAGATGTATAGGTACATCACCGAAAATAGTTTATGATTTATTCCCATTATTTAATGCTTAATAGAATGTAAACACCTTAGGTGCTAATTTAATAAATATAGTTTGATACTTATTGCATTTAAGTATATATTATATATACATATATTTTTTTTCGTGTTGTTTCAGTGGTTGTAAATTCAAGGCATTATATATATTGTATATTCAAAATATACGTTATTTTGTTTTGTGAAATTGTGAAAGTATATAATATAAAGTTTGACTTTGCATATTTTTGCATATTCTGTTATATTTTACAACAAAGGCATATTCGACACATTTAAGCATTTTTAACAATATTAATAATATTGTACTATAATTTTTTACTTTAGTGCATATTTTCATAAACATACTCTCTTTCAGCTTTTTCCCTTTCAGCTTTCCCCCTTTTTTCGTCCTATAATATTAGCTGAATATTTTAAGAGTATTTTTGGTAATTTTAATTGCGTATTCGCGTGCATAATTCAAACATTTCTAGTGCAAGAAGTCGATTAGTTCCAAATCCCAGTACCTAATAATATATTAAATGTTTTAGATTCTGAGCAATGGTTTTTTTTTTTACATACCTATAAAAATAATAATAAACCTATTAATTGTGGGTTACTAATTTATTTTATTATTTTGTAACAGCGGTGAGGCCAGACATTTTCACCCAGGTGGGCCCGATGCACAATAGCGGAATTAGTGTTTTTTTATAATCTTGAAATTATCAGAGGGGTGGGGGCGAATAATGTGAATGATACATTTTAGGGTGGTCTTGGCTCACCCTCGTATGCATTATAGACGATTACAAATAACATAATATTATATTATTATATAGGTAAGAGTTTATCCATTAATATTATAATTACTATAAATCAATTTATGAAAGTAACTGTTTATATAATATTATAATTAATTATTTCTGATACAAAATATATTTATCGTTAATGATCCTGCAACCCAAACAAAACCAAGTGGAATAAATTACTGCTGCATGGTCATAAACTCGTAACTCACTTATAAATAGCTAAAACACCATAAACTCAAAATAAAAAAATGGAAAAACAAATTCAATAAATTTATCAACAATAATTCATAATAATTAATTATAATATTTTTTAATTAATTCCTAGAATCAAATCAATAAATTATGAGCCTGTACGTATTACATAAAAGAATGATTGATGGATTTTCAAATAACATTTAACCGGAAGCATATTGCCCGAAACAACAAAATGCTTGCAACAATTAAAACAAAAATAGGTGCAATCTAAATTTGAGATAACATTTCATAAAATAGATCAGTAGGGGATTTTCAACTTTTTTTTATGACTGAATGGTGTTGTTATTACTTGTCAATAACAAATTACATTAATAAATGCATATAATATGTGTATGTATGTTGTATAACCAGATGTTAAGCAGGTACGTGCGTGTTAGGTTATATTATTATATTATGTATATGATTATTTTTTTAATATGTAATGTGTCGAAGATGTTCAAGTATATATCCCGATATATCGGTAAGTATTTTAAATATTAGCAAGTATCAATAATTATACTCTGTACATTTTCAAATAATATACATTATGTTATTTATATTCAATGCATACACTTACAATTATCACATCTACGAAACCTTTCATATTCATAACTTGTATTAATAATAAAAACAGAATAATTACTTTTTATATGTAAATAAAAATGCTTTTTAGCAAAAATGCAAAAAAAAGATATAAAATTAAGCCTCAATGATCTTGTATTGCGGTCTATATAATAAAACTCAAGTAGGTATCTACCTACCGTACATTAATGTTATTAAAAAACAAATTAGTATTCATTCGAATAACACTGTCTATAGAGTTCTAGACTTAATACAGTCAAATCCTCAAATCGTTTAGGAACTGTAATTTTGTTTGTTTCCATCCAACAATCATTAATTCCGCGAATACTGCTAAAAATATTCTTACTATTCAGCATTTTAAAAATGTACTTATGTACTGATGAGGAAACACTGAAACTTTAACAATAAATAAATATTTATCTAAAGCATGCAATCCAGGAAACTTATTAATTATAATAAATAATAATCTTTTAATAAACCAACAAAGATTTCATTCTTTATTATTCAAAATTTAAAAATAATGTAGGTACCTAAAATTCGTTTAAAAATGTTAAGCAATAAATTATTATTATTAATACATTATTTATTAAAACATCTGGTATCTGAAAAATAATAATATTGTTCGTGGACATAATTCATAATAAAATAACGTATTTTAGCAACCATATAGTGTCCATACATCTACAATGCCATAATCGAACGAATATTGAGTTTTAAATTCCTACAATATAATGTATTTATACCACTTACTATGGCACTTTAGCTAAATTTATTATGTGGTAAAAGCAAACACGCACACTCTTCTTTTTCCTATTTTCTACTTCTGATCATATTTCATTGAAAGAGAAGTCTCTTCGAAGTCTTCTTCTATCGTACACGCCCAAACAGACACAATGACGATAGATTGTGAAGATGATAAAAATAGGCACATTGTATATATTTTTAATGGAATGAACAGTCTTTCATTATTACGACTATTGTCTAATTGGAACTTGGCACATGGCCTGATAACAACTCTGTTGTGACATTTTGTTCACGGTAAGCGAACCTTTCATTAAAAAAAAACTTTTTAATTTAATAATACTTATCGGTTAATTGAAACAAAACAATACAATTTTCTTGTTGAAGTCAAATCTTTTACAGGTTTTCAACTATGTTTGTTTAAAACACTTACCTATTAACAGTCAGCAAAACATATTATACAAGCATACTAATTAAATAATTATGTAAACAATATATATAGTTATATGGGTATTCATTGGTATTGAATGTATACCTGAAGTGTTATATAAAAACAATGAGGTACGACTAGAACTAGACTAGTGGTGTCGATTCAAATATTATAATATGGTATAACCATAAATCTTAGTCTAAAACGGAATTGTCCGATTAAATTTGTTAGGCCTTGTAGGTAACCGTTGTCCCAACAAACTTTTGCCTACAGAGAGTTCCGTTTTTCCTTTTTAGGGCTCGTAATCGTTTTAATGAAAAATGTTTGAATCATAATACTATTTAAGTGTTTCTTAAACTTAATTTTTTCATATTTTAAAAATAATGTTAAAATATGGTAATTTTTATTTAAATATTTTATTGTTAACTTGAAACAGTTGAAACCAAAGGAAGTAATCTACAAGAAGTTTAAAAACCATTTTTTTTTTTTTTATAAACTATTATAATATATTAGTGCATTAGTCACAATGCACTATTACACCAACAAAATTATAAGGTATCCGCCTTGTGCAGTTGTGCGCCTTATGTGAGTGTACACGGGGAAGAGAGGCTATAATATTCAAAATATTAAACACATTTTAATTTTTATAAATACGGTCACCCTAGTCCCTAGATTGAGTTATCCGTTTATATTATATATAATTAAATATCGTATTGTATTTAATTATAGACTAGCGCGAGTGCATATAAATGTTCACATGACACCGAGGCCTGTTTTGCTTTTCTATGATTATTTTATTTTATTTTAAGACTTGTCTAAATCATTATGCTCAGCTTAATTTGATTAAAGAAATAGTACAACATATATTGTTTATCTTACTTCACGCATTTAATAATCAACATTTGACGTAGTTGAACTTCAATTATGAGGCGTCTAATTAAAAGGTTTGCTACGGTTACACCACATTGGTTTGATTCTGGCACTATATTTTACTATAACGTTTTACTTTTTAATTTTTATTCCCAAACTGTTGGTTACTACCTCCCCCCGCACATAAAAAATGTTATTTAAAACTGCTTGATATTAAATTATCACACTATTTGAGTATTATTTGTAATACACATCATGCAATTTGTTGTTATAATATCATTTTATTTTCTTAAATTTTATTTCGTACTTATTTTCTATTGTTATAACCATTTATTAAAAGAAATATATGTTATTATATGATTCGTGTTGGTTTTGTGGATATAAAGTATCACGAATAAATAAAATTGATAGTTAGGTTACTAAAGTATAATTAACAAAATAATATTTTATATTTAACAAATATACTCTTGTATTCTATAGAAAATCTTTTAAAAAATAAATAATATTTATAAAGACACACACATAATTATGAACATAATCTAAAACAATAATTTAAATAGTTTTATAAATATTTATATAATATTAAGATAAATCATAAAACATGTTAGGTATTTAATTATTTTTAAAAATTATTAAAAATGTCTTATTTTGTAAACGCAAATTCTAAATTCAAATATTCATCGGTCGGTTATGACAAATATAATTTATTGAACCCTACATTACCTATTCCTATGCGCCTGGTTGGAGGATATTCGACAGAGAAATAAATATCAACCCATCCAATACCTACTTAATTTATAAGATATTTATAAGATAATGATAGTACCCGTAGGGCGTTACTAAATTATAGAAAACAATATAAATATGTTAATGTTAACCCCATATCCACATGTACATCCAAATACCAAATATACAACTATAATAATACATATAATAATAACCGTTTTTATAGCCATTCATTTTGATAAGACGTTTAATTTATAAGGTTTATTTGCATGACAAATCACATACGATTAAAGAAGGTATACCAACACATGTATAATATACACTGATCAAAGTTAATATTAAATGAAAATATTAAATCTGTATGCACGCCACGCTATACATTTTAAAATACAGTGTGATTATTTTAGTCAGAGAAGTTATAGTTAGTTGTTATGTCTTTAAAGTTTTGATGAGCGGAGTAGTGGACAAAATATTTCAGGGTACCTCTGTGCCACTCCACTCCGTTCATCATCAGATACATATAACAGTTGCACTCGTTAAAATGCAATTTGTATGCAGTGGGTACCTATCATAATTCTCAGAAAAATAGTCTGCTTCGGAATATGGGGAAAAAATGTATATTTTCGTTTAAAAATTAGGAAACTTAAAAAATGAAATGAAATAATATTGCGTTTAAAATATTAAGATTAGATATTACGCTGTACTAGGGTAGGTAGGCAATTATTGGCAATACCATTGCGATTATAGGATCAATGATAAATGGTATAACCAATGGTACTATAATTATTAATTGGTAGGTACTATATCAAAGTCGGTGGTGATCAATATTAAAATGAGATATTTGAAAATGTTACTTTTATTAATTTGGATAGCAATTATTTTTAATTTTATTGACAAGCCTAAAAAATTATTACATTTACTTGAATTCTATAAATAAAATGTATTATTATATAGCATTTAAGTATATTTTTTTGTATTTTTCATTTTTGATTCCAAATTCTAGCGAAGAAATTCTATTTGTTTAATTTTATTGTTTTGCTTATATTTTACATATAGGTTTTCAATTTATCGTTTTAAACACACTAATAGTAAAGAAGCTAAAAACTTTGCACGCTTGGCTCTATATGTTGTACATTCAACACGAATGGTTTTAGAATATTATATTATCACATGATACTTGTTAATAAGCAAAATACGTGGTGGTTTTTAGGAAATTGTTAAAAAAAATATGAAGATGTTTTTTGATTAGCATAAGCAGAATTCCGCAAAAATTCAAACTTTTTTTAATGAGTCACTTGTCGGTTGTTTCTTTAAAATTAAAAATAATATTACATTTTTGTATAATACTATAATCCTGCAGAGCCGAGGTAAGTGTATAGTCTCAAGATGAATTTCCAATACTGTATATTGGAACCGCTGAACGGGCTGATTTTTTTTATTATTGTTATTGATCAGTTATCCGACAGCAGGGGCCATTATCTAAAATTTATTTGTATTTTAAATTTTGTAATAATTTTAGTATTATACGCTATAACCTATAAATCTATTTTAATATTGATATATGATATATTTTATCTGAAATGGAAGACATTTTCTTTATTAGTTACAAATAAATATCTGTATAAAGTTGTATAATATATTAATACATACATTGTACTACTGTATAGTGTATAGGTATTAGATACACATAACAGTACACATGATATTTTAAAAATAAAACAAGTAACACAAAATGCCCTTCTCCGCACGATAGTTTTAATATATTTAGTATCTATTTAATTTTAACAGTGAAAAGGTATGAATCTATGATAATATAATAAGTCAAAATGATAATATATACATTATATATATATAATATTATGCTTTGTATATCAAACAGAATCAAATCAAATGTCAAATAGTATACTATTATTATGATTTACTTAATATTATTTTATTGTTGAGCTATTTATTGGGAAACATAATATTATAACACGCCTCTAAGAACAAAAATTATAATAGAACAGTATAGTTTATACCTATATAATCTATGTAGTATATAAGTATAATAGGTACTATAATACGTCTATATAGTATTATAGTATGTATATATACGATACACACAATAGATCGTTTAATAGATTTTACTTGCAACATAATAGGTATAGTGTTATGAATAATACAAACAAAATTATGAAAGTTTTTATCGAATTTAAATATCACGGACCTACTACTGTGCAATGCAAAAAGATTGGAATTCGATAAAGATAACTATTCAGAATTAATATTAATTATTAAGGTCACGTAAAAATGTATTAACCTAACTGGTTTAACTCCGGTTATCTTTTTTTTATTGCTTAATAATTAGTTTTTTAATTCTTATTTTCAGTTTACGCAGTCAAGTATCAAAGTTGTATTAAATACTCGTATGTATATGAGTTGTAAGTAAATTGTAGTTTATAAACACTTATTACCAATAATATAATAAGCAATTTATAGTTGATTTTAATCTTTAAAATTATAGTCAATTCGTCTGAAATTAATCGGATACCATAACTCATAAGTTTTATTTTGCATAGAAGAAAATATGAAAGACCTAGGTATACTAACTGGAAGTAACGAGTTATTGTCGAGTCAAACAAAGCTATCAAGTGCTCATACATAAATGCTATAACTAAATATTAATTAGGTGAACCACTCGGAGCCAGTTTAGTCAGACCATATTTTTATACATTTCAGCCAACGTTTGGCACCAGTTTCAATAAAATAGGTACGAATCTATACATTGAAAGAACATAATGTATTCAAAAAAAATAACACTGCAGTTTCACCACGTGTCTGCCGTCAGGTGGAACAAAGAATTGATTTGACTTTACCGTTTGTTATAGAACTTTCATGAATCACAAACGTATAAAAACAATTAATTCGGTGTTATGATTTCGAATTAATGGTACTTGGTAGGAACTTATATTATATAGAATAATAAAGCATAAGTCAATTCAAATTTAATCGAGCGCTGTGCCTAATCATTATAACAGTTAAAAATATTGCCTCGGTTGACGATTGTAATGCGTATAACAATAAAATAATAAAACAAGTCTAAAACCTTTATTGTTGAGATGTATTAAGACGGATGTTGTGAAAAAATCGTTTTCCACACTGATTTATTAGCGACTATACGTAGCAATAATGCATAATATAATTTATATTGTACCAACAGCTTCGAAGAGTGAACGTTTCAGCCGACAAACAACACGTCCGTTTAAGTCGGTCTGTGCTGCTAACATTTTTTATTCATAACTTTATTTATATTATGAACATTGGTTTGTGGAGATAATTAGGTTGGAGTCGTTGTAGATTTTAGACTTTAATATATGTGTGTGTGTGTGTGCGTTTGTGCACACACAGGGTAAGTAATAAGTAAATCCAAAGTTTTTGGCGTAGCGTCGTCCCCACGGGTCTTTCAACGGCTATCTTCAAATTATCACATTCTATACATATTATATTAAATAGAAAGTTACAAAACACACAAACACTCGTTCACGCTGACTATATACTGACATCGCACACACAACACTTGCACTGCGTGCTCTCGTTTCAATTGTATTTGTTTACATATTAAATTAATTTTTGAACATTAAACTGCAGAATAATATTAAGCTTAAACATTACATTTATCCACCGTGATTAATGACTAAATAATGTCATTCTCGTACGATATTTTACCTGTATACTGAGACAGTCATATATGTCATCGTCAGTTGTCACCCCTCGTATAAGCGGTAATAAATCCTCTCAATAAAATTGATTTAATTTTTTGAAACCAAAAATTAAATAAGTATAATATATTCATATATTCAATAGGTAAAAACGGTGTTTGGTCAAGGTCAAACGATAAATTTATTACGATAGAGGACTAAAGGCGAAATTGCCTATATTATACCATTTAAATATAATATAACACTATAAAGCATGCGCATACATACATTATTTCGATTAGATATTATTATGATTATATATAAAATATAAGTAATAGGGACCTATTAATGTTACACTATACATTATTTTGGGTAGGTAGGTACTTAACTCTTAAATTGAATAGATTGAATTTCGCAAGACTATTTAAAGTACCTTAATAAGTACTACATTTTTTACCGTCAAGATTTTTGTACAATCAAAATCAAAAATAAAAATAATTCATAGCAAACCATTTATATAGTTTAAAAACATTATTTACTCAAGTGATTTTATTGGATAAAGGTCAGATAAAAAGTATTTAACTGTATCGTTATTCATTTTTAATTTTATTATGCACTACCTACAATATAAACATTAGACATATGTGTGGACTAAAATTTTACCCGAAAATCGTATCTTTTTATAATTTGTATGTGAAAATTGTCAAAAATATTATTTACCATTTTATTAAAACAAACATTTTTTCACTCTTAATTTCTATATTTTTATTGAATCTGGTGTCTATTTATTTTCTTATTTTTTTTTTGAATTTTCCATAGATTTTAAAAAATTAATTTTACAGCTCTGCAGTATCGAAAATTCTAAAACGACCTTAACTATTCAATCTTTTAAGATACTTTCAAATATTATTATGGACAAAAGGTTGAGGTCTGAAGTTTTCTAAACTTTTAAGTTCAGAATATTACGTATCATGTATACTTTTTTAATCTATTATCAAATTGCTAATTGTTAAGGCATACTTAACACTTGATATTTATTGGTATTTGCATTGTGTATACAGTATCACATTCAGGCCCGGATTGAACCGGCAAACTACCGAGAAAATCTCGGTGGGCCGCGTAAAATTTGGGCCGTTATTATTTTTAGACAAAAGTAGTCTAAAATTTTTAGATAGTGATATAGTAAAATATAGATCCAAATACACGGTTAAAACAATAAATTCTCATACTAAGTCAAAATTAAATTTCTTAGTTCTTAGAATTCCCGGATCCTATATAAACAATGGAAATTCTCCAACGTTTTATATTCTTTTCAAATTCAAACCACAAGTTATATGATAATATTTGAAGTCTGAAGAAACAGTATAACTTATAAGACGTAAACATATTGTGATGTCTATATTTTAATTAAACAGTAAGTTAGATTATTATTATTGTTATTTTTTATTTATATTATTAATTTTTAGTTAAGATAGTTTTTTAGTTCGCGAAAAATTTATTTGTATCCAATTTTTATTATTAGTAATTAATGAAACAAATCATGAACAAATCATGTACATTGTACATATACCTACTACTTCTAAGTATTTCTTTAAACGATGTATAAAGTTACTTAAAAAAACACTTATATAAGTTATAATCTATTCTCTATAGGTAATAATATATTATAGCTGTACGCCTGTATAAGTCGTGCAGGATCGCAATGATAGTGTTTTGATTTTATTTAAACTATGTTTAAAGTTACTTTTTAACTGGCTCAAAACAATTGTATCTACTTCAAAAATATATTGTTTCGGCAATATTGATTAACAACATATATTATGTTATTAAAACCCATACTTATACATATTGTATTAGCTAGTTTATACGTTTTTCATTGTATCGTCGCTCGAAACGTTTTTGGTATACCAAAATAATAACAATTTGTCAAATAATATTATATTTTGTGGCATAACTTGTTATTTTGATAGTTAACTTAAATATTTTTGAAAAAAAAAATGAATTGCTTTTTTTATGATCTGTACCATTATTTTTTTGGAAAGAACCGGCAGGATTCTGAACCTGAAGAATACCGTACAGAGGATTCGTTGGTAAATAAATTCACATGAGAAAAAAACTGCAATTATTGTCTATAAAGTCAAATATTACGATTTAATAAAAACATAATATGAATACTAAATATATTTAGAACAACATTATGATGGAAGAGTGGAATTTGTCTTCAACATCTACAATCAATTCAACATCTACAGTTCAACATTCGATTGAGATACGTCGTACTCAAGATGAAACCGATACTTTCTCTCTGTGTAAGTTCTATAGGTGTTTAAGGGAGTTTTTTTGAAGTCACTGTAGAGTGCAAAACAGAAATGGTAATTTAATGGGTATGTATAGTAGTTTATGCGCATAGACGCAAAAATATACAAAGTAGAAGTTTTTTGTTTTTAGATTTAAAAAAAAAACACAGATTTTGTTATTGTTTAGTATAAAGTGATATTGTGGTAGATAGTGCTGTTTATTATACAGTATAGAGGAATAATAGAAATTATTTTGGAGAAGCTTTATATCAGAGAGGGGGATAAATAATCCACCCACCCACAGTTTTTTAGCTTTTGCGTGGCGGATCTTGAGCAGGAATTCCAGAGTTGACGGCAGGAATTAACAGGAATGGAGTACTAAATATTAGAGTTGAAAAAATTTTAAAAATTCTAATGGGTGGGGGTCGGGAAATGTACATGATTATAATTCAATATTGTATTAATATTGATGATTCACAAAATCTGTTTTATACAGACGAAAATGCTCAATCACAAATAAACTCGTTGACAACAAAAATTCAAGACATCGAAAACGAATTTACAAATAAACTTAAAGTCGGTATGTACTTATGTGGCTATGTCCATTTATACTTTATAGGATTAGGCATACCTAATGATTTGATGATTCTCAAAATCTGTTTTATACAGATGAAAATCTGCAGTCGCAAATAAACTTGTTGACAACGAGAATTCAAGATATGGAAAACAAATTTACAAATGAACGTAAAGTCGGTAGGTACCTATGTGGCTATGTCCATTTATACTTTAAAGGATTAGGCATACCTAATGATAACCATGGCTTAAATATGATGATAATTTAAGTTAAAATATATAATATATATTTTTATATTTAAAATAACTAAACAACTGCTGAGTCTTAAATAAGTTGTTTGTGTTGAGACGTCGGAAGATACTACTCCGCCATAGGCGCAAATTGACTACATTTTTTGGGGGGACTCAAGCCCCCCTTTCCATATACCATAATATAAGTAATACAAATGTTGGAGGGAAACGATCTCCATAAAATCCAGGTTCATTACCATCGATAATGCAGTAAGTGTTAGGCTAACGCTAACATCAGTAAGCAATAAGTGAGATTCATTTTCTTCTTCAACTGGTATATTATTGTCACCAGTTTTAGATATTTTTTTTTTTCTTGAAAATGTCAAAAAACTTACTTATGGTAATTTAATTCAAAGAAAAATACACAGAACATTGACTTAAAAAAAATCACATGGGTTAAATACAGAAATAAGAGAAAATAGGTCTATGGATAAAATAGACTGAGTCATAGACCATATTATACTTAACAAGTAGGTAACAAATAACAATTTTCAATGATAACCTACGTGATCTGTTTGAAAATTGGAGCGTAAATCGATCACAGCAACCAAACTACAGAATAGATTAAATTTAATCTATTGTGTGACCAAACCATGATTGAAATATAGTGACTCGGATTGTTATCATCAGAAACAAATATGCTGTGTAAAGGGATATCCATAGTTTTTAAATATCTATGGGGAATCACAATCAATATCAATTTTTCTTATCATCAAAAATACGATGACAAAAGTTAACAAATTCAAAATATTTTTTTAAAAAATATACATGCTTAGTACCACAGAATATAAAAATTAGTATTAATTACTAGATTTTGAACTGGGGGAACTTGACCGAAATTTGGGGGGGGGACTAAGTCACCCCAAGCCCCTCCCTTTTTGCACCTATGCGAGTACTCCCATTGAAGACCAAATTCCGCAGTGTACAGTAATTCTGTAAAAATTGATTTAAAATCGATTATGCAGAAATCGATATAATTTATCAATTTCTGCAAAATACTGTAAAGGAATTAGAAGATGATACTGATACTGTGATATAGTATAATTTTTTAACTTAAAATATAATATAATTTAGAATCCCATATCTACGTATTTAATAATAATCTTCTAACTAACCATCAATTTTCCATCCGCTTAGATCAAAAGTTCATATTCGACAGACAAATCAAAGGACTGACATTGAACTTAAACAACACTAATATTCGTTTGATTGCCGTCGAAAGTATTAATAAATTATAATTTAAATATAGAACCTATTAGATATTTTAAACAAATTGTACGTTACAATTATAATATGTAAATGTAATTGTAATAATACATTTAGACGATGTCAAAAACATAACCCTGGAACATATGGGTCTCTCTCAATTGTACGAAACACTACAATACCAAGTTGAAATGGTTTTGGGGCAGATAAATTCCAAGTTCGACCACTTGGAACATATGTTAAGCTATAATACAGCGGAGCGGAGCAGAACAGGTGATACTCATTATTCTCTAAGACCAGTGGTTGACTTGGGATTAAAGTAGTAGAGGTACTCTAGGTACTTTTAAAAAAGTAGCGTCCCTAGCATTTTAATCAAACTAACGAACAAACTATAAAGAAGTAGGGGTACGCTTGAGTATCATACAAATTAGTTGAGGTACTCAGTCACCCCGCGTCCCCCAAGTCAACCACTGCCCAAGACTTGTAGCGCGTCATATCCTGCAGCAGTGGCGCAGTGCTGTAATATATAATGTATAATATATATGTAACTGTATAAACATTAGTTTCGCATTTTACATTTTATACTAAACAATTTTTAAACTTCTAATTATTACATTCGTTTAATACTAATGCAATATTATAGGTATTCTTATTTATTTTTTTTTTTTTATAGAGTGCAGCTTAGCTGCACTTTGCGACAGCTTAGCTTACCTGACGGAGGACACCGATGGCCAGCCTATGATGTGACCACCGGCTGGAGGCCTTAAGAATTATTCATAGTTTAACACTCTTTTCCTGTAAAATCATACCGTTGAAAGATAAACATTAAATAAAGAAATAATAGAAAATTTAGTTGTATAGAACGATGTTTTTTTGAAACTATTGCATGAAATAGTTTTCAACCAAAAAATACAATTTCATGCATCCGAGTTTTGCCTTAAATAACATTAAACTCGTTAATGAGATTCATACTATCGAAATCATATGATTTTCATGTAAGAGATCTGTAAAGTACTTTTAATGTTAGAAACCTCAATGGCTTATATATTTGGAATATCTTTAATTATATTTTTAATGTTGATTTAAAATATTATTCTATAACACATAACTATCAAAAACGTCTAAAACAGTCTGTATATCTGAATATGCCTCTGAACCAGTAACCCATAAGGAATTTGGTAGAAAAATGGTTATTAATGTCGGTATTTGTCTATGAATTATGCTTAATATTAATTTAATATTGTATAAAAATAAATATCATAAAAAATATTTAAAAGATCTTAATCTAAATCATATTACATTAATACATTATACTAACATTAAAAATTGTTTTTTTTACTTTTTCATCGTTTCAATTTATATTGAGTATTTTATTTTATTATGTTAACATTGTGTTGTACTGAACTTCCTGTACCCACCACAAGCTATGCTTTTGGAGCAACGTCATAAATTGTATCTACTTTTAATAGTATCTTCATGCAGGACCGGATTGGCCCTGCGAGTTACCGAGTAAAACTCGGTGGGCCGGTTATGGGTGTTTGGTCGTAATTTTTTTTCTATTTGGGAATGAAAAATTATTTCAAACATCAATAGAAATTATAATTGAATAGAATTATTAAAGCACACCATATTTATAGCTGTAATCAAACGTTGGGAATCTAAAAACTCGGTGGGCCCATACCTTGCCAATCCGGTGCTGATCACATTCCTATAACTTCCAAAGTTCTGTGCCTTGTGAGTTATGGCCATAACCAAAAATAAATATTAAAAAAGAAAACTCAACTTATATATAAATAACTTATAGCTATACCTACTAATCGACAATATAAAGAGTGAAGTTGCATCTACGATTAAAAAATGTGTGAAAAATGTATATGTGAACCGTCAACCGTTCCTCGTCGTTGTATCATTTATTACAATAGTTATTGGCATTTTACAATCTACTTACTAATATTAAGCTACTAAACTGATGCTTATTTCACGAGTCCCTTGCCACATGTCTAATCATAATTATTGCAGTGGTGGTATATCCTTTGATTAGAGTGTGATGGGCTCCACTGTTCCGGGGAGTGTGCCGGTTGGACATGACGTCCGAATATGGGTTAAGTACCTGTCGATAATAATAATATTGTCATTTAATCCGGTTGGTTTGTCCGACAAACTTTGAACCTTGTGCTGGTGGTGGTGTCTAAAATACACGAGCAGTGACATTAAACAGATATGTAATGTAAATAGTTTTACGAGTTATAATAAAGCATGATGCGAGAACCGGAGTACGACAAATTATTAATCGGGACAAATTTAAACTGGTTTTCGGAAATGCGCTTGTGTAGCTGCGTGCATAATATACAACATGAATAAATGATTAATGGCAATTTAAAATTGTAATACATGTAAATGGTGCGCAACGCATAAAAATATACGTACAACAACTAATGTACAAGTGGTTTGACGACGACCTTTCAATATGTAATTTTTATATAACTTTAATAACTAATGATGTGGATTTTACGTAAATTAAGATTTCCCGATAAATTTACATTCATTAGAATATTTGCATAATGTGTGCATTAGTAACTAGTTTGTAGGCACCACGGTTAAAGACATGACATGACAGTCAAGACATGAAATTGGAATGTATGTCCACCCAAAAATTACCAATATCGTCTGCCGAGTAAAAACATTAAATAATATAATACCTATTACCTAATAATATTTAATCATTAATTAATTGTTTATTGTTACTTGCTGGTGTAGCGGTGTTACAAAGTACCAACAAACCTCACTTTTTTATTTTTATTTAAAACGAGACAATATTTTACAATAGCTGTGTACACATAAGCGTGCGCACAGGGGGTGCCAGGACCGGTGTGTACTAGTTGCGGTCACCCCTCAAAAAGGTTACATACTAGTTGCGGTCACCCATCGAAAAGGTTACATACTAGTTGCGGTCACTCAAATAATAATAACTAAGTATACTAAATAATATAATATAGTTTATATAATAATTAAATATGAAATTAATATTTCGTTTATTTATTTAATTTAGAAAAATGTATTAATCAGCATTTTCCTTCCCATTTATATCGAAAAGATAACAGACTTAGGATTGTGTAGGTATGGTTAAAAATATTGATACTTATGTTTAAATTACGTGAAAAAAGACGTAGGCACAATGAAAGCAATATTCGAAACTATGATCGGACTATCGGAGTATACAATTTAATCTATTTTATTTATAAACTTTACATATAAGTAGTGGTATTCCCACATATATATACGCTGTGTGCATTATATCAAAAAATATGTTTATCGTATAATATAAATTTCGCCTGGAATTGGAGTATAATAAAGCTATGACCGCAACTAAGATATTACCTAAATTGGCGTGACCGCAACTGTTATATCTGTTTATCTCAAAAATCGTCATGACCGCAACTAGTATGCAGCCGCCAGGACTCTTCACCAAAAACGACAAGGGCCCCAATTATTAATTAAGTGTACATTTTAAATCTTGAAAAATCCAATTATTATAAAACAGTAAAGTCAAATTATTGACAAATTCAAAAATGTTATTCCCTTTAAACGTCGATTATCATTATACATTATAAGATTGAACCTATATATTGTTATGTAGTATTTATTACAATGAATAATAAAATAAAATAAATATTTTTAGTCCATTTTATTTCTTTAAAACATATGTCTGTATCTATAATGGTTTTTAAAATTATTGTGGGCCCAAATTTTTAATGTGCACCCCCGGAACTAAAAGTCTGCACACGCCTATGTGTGTATACACTAATAATATAACAAATAACAATAAGTAAATTAATATAAAAACATGGCATGGAGAACATAATGAGGATTGAGGAAATCACCACCGCCGGTTATAGTTCCCACCAACTTAATAGGTCTCTATACCCTCCACAGTTTTCACTATATTTTGTGTTTTTCGGGAGTGTGATAACTGATAACGCTTACTTTTTTATTTGGGAAAATTCGGTAGTTGTTTTTAATGTTTTTTTTTTTTTACTGAGTTGTTCTGTAAGGCCGGTTTTTATACATACGACTTACCAATAGGTGTATCCTTAAGAACAATACATTTGAAAGTAAAATTACTGAAATGGCCTGATATTAGGCAGGACCCCGGAATGCAATTCCATCTGCAAACCCAACCAGCCACCAGGCCTCATGGATTACGGCTTGCGCACTTTATTTTTAAGTCAATTTAACTGATTTTTTTTTTAATCGATATAACTATGACGAACGCGTTGGCACGTGAGTAATTTAAAAACGATTTTTTCAAAATTGGTCGGGATAAAAAAAAACATAATACTGCCACAAACACTTCTCGTCGGTTGGCTCAAAATCTAAAAATACTCAATAGTCTACGCCGCGGCCGGCGTCATCTAGACGTATTCACGGTGTACTATAGTGATAACGGTGTTTTGATTGATAATAATAATATATACTTTGATAATTTTGACAATAGTGATAAATAATTGGGTTTCTTATTTCTTACTTCTAATAATAATATATTTTTATTATTTAATTACCTATCTTACTGTTACTATATTATACCTAGTTAATTAGACATAAATCGTCTTCTATTTTAATAATAAATTCAACTATAACTCTTATTATTTTAAAGCAATGTGATTTTTTGGCATTAAAATATCAGAGCTAGTTTAGAAACGTTACATTTTTTTTTCCATCTAGTATCTGTTAACAGGTACTGTTATGCTGGGTCTTAGAAACGTAAAAAGCCGTGTTAATCGCTTATGGAATATTACACAAACAGCATTTCCAAAAACACAGTTGACAATACATCCCAACTACAGTTGTTATAAGTAAGGATTAATTTAATTTGTCCTTTTTTATTGTTAAAATCTTCATAGACGTTTTCAGAGCTCAACTGTGAATTTAACCTCGAGAAATATGGAGAAAATCAAAAACCGTTTGGCTCAGGAGAGATCGCCTTACCTTTTACAGCACGCTGAAAATCCAGTGCAATGGTTTGTATTTTAGATACATTTTTTTCTTATTGTCTTCTATAATGTCAAAATTACCTATCAATTTTATGAATTTTCAAATTAAATAGTGAAACCTATTAAATTCAAGTATAATATTATTTGGAATCACCTAATTGTTGTTATGTTTTTTAAACTTTTACTTAATTGGTATATAAGCAACATGCTAGGAGTTTTATCTTGTAAACCATATAAATTATATACTAAATAAAGAATAACCTACACATTTAGACATGTAGTCCTAAATCCTAATACGTAATATTTGAACAATGTTCTCAAAATATATTTAAATTGATATAATATATTAATTAAGTGTTAGAGTTATTTGAAAATCATAAGCATAACTAAACCAGTCCCATTTTTATTAAGGTATCCATGGGGTGATGAAGCATTTGAAAAAGCCCGTTCAGAGAAAAAACTTATTTTTCTATCTGTTGGTTATTCCACTTGTCATTGGTGCCATGTTATGGAACACGAGTCATTTGAAAACCATGATGTCGCAGCTGTTATGAATGAACATTATGTGAACATTAAAGTGGATCGAGAAGAACGACCCGATGTAGATCAGCTATACATGACTTTTGTTCAGGTATCTAAACAAAATCTTTTATGTACTTTGTATCGCATCATTTATCCTCTTAATTTGTTCATACTTACCCAAAAGTATTTAAAGATTTTAAAGATTAAAATATTTTATATTATGTTGTACAATTTTGTTTGGATATTCTTAAAAGTTAAGTACCTATGTCCTATATGGATTAGCAATATATTTTTTACATCAATTTAATTTATAGATATTATACTATAAACTTATAGCCTAATTTATATACATTGATTTACTAAAACTTATTGCCTAAATTATATATTTAGATAGGCTATAAAGTAGTAATGATGGTAATGTTCCTTTACTAATTTTCCCACTAATTGTTTCTTTCATATATTGGTTAGGCAGCGTCTGGTCAGGGAGGATGGCCAATGAGTGTATTTTTAACACCTGATTTGAAACCAATTGGTGGTGGAACTTATTATCCGCCTGAAGATGCATATGGACGTCCTGGATTTAAAACAATTCTTTTACACATGGCTAAAAGGGTAAGGTAATCATAATAAATATGTATAATAGCATCATGGATAATAATTAATTTGATTTATTAGTGGAAAAGTGATTCAAAGTCCATGTTGGAAAATAGTTCAAAAATGATGAAAATACTTAATGATACTACAGCTTTTGATATACAACTCGGGACTGAACTTTCTAATATTATGAAACCTAACCCTAAGACATGGATAACATGTTACTCACAAATTCAGAGAATTTATGATGATGAATGGGGTGGTTTTGGTATGCCACCTAAATTCCCTCAGCCATCAATATTAGATTTTCTATTTCACGTTTCTTACAAAATGTCAAAATCGTCAGAGGGAAAAAAGAGCTTGGAAATGGCATTAGCAACTTTGCAAAAAATGACCATGGGTGGCATACATGATCACATTGGCCAAGTGAGAAATTTTTAGGGATTGAAAAAAATTTGAACTTACAATCATTGCTTTTAGGGTTTTGCTAGATATTCTACAGATGAAAAATGGCATGTACCTCATTTTGAAAAAATGTTGTATGATCAAGCACAGTTAGCTGTGTCATATACCACAGCCTTCCAAATAACCAAACATGAACAGTATTCAGATGTTGTTCATGATATCTTGCAATATGTCAGTAGAGATTTAAGTCATGAGGTAAAGTATTTGCCTGGTTTAATGTATTATGTATTTATTTTTAAGATTATGCACTTGATAAGTAGAAAAAACTAGTTAAAAAATAAGTTACAATTTTTTTTTTAAATCAAAACAAAAAAAAATGTCCAATATTTAAAAATTAAAATGTATTAATTACTTTAAAATGTAATTATAATATCTAGTATTATACTATTAATTAATTGAATGCAGGTAATGCACAACTTTTTTTTTTGATATCAAGAGCATAATAATACATTTTTTTTTATTAGCTTGTCAGATTTTTATGAATTAAATTAAATAAAAAAAAATAATCATGTTTTTTTTTTAGCTAGGTGGATTTTATAGTGCTGAAGATGCAGATTCACTACCTACATCTGATTCTACTAAAAAACGTGAAGGTGCATTTTGTACTTGGGCACAAGAAGAAGTAAAAACACTCTTAGATAAACCTCTTGATTCAAAATCTGATATTAAGCTATCTGAATTATTTTGTTGGCATTTTAGTGTTTTACCTAATGGTAATGTCCGACCAGACTCGGTAAGTGTATAGTGATGTGTTAAATTAAAAAAACCATATGCCCTAGGTAAAAATGTTATAATCGTATGTGGTTTATCATTGATTATTTATTAAAGTAAAGTATTATTTAGTATTAATATATACAGACAAATGGGTTATGGGAAACTATTAATTTAGTCTGCATCATCAGTAAATATAATGATGTTTAATATGGTCGTGTCTGTATGTATACGTTTTTTATGTACGAATATGGCCATCAATATTAAGATCCCCACACACTGCTGTAATGGTAGCCGTAAAATGCAGCAGGACACAATTTACTGCCACCACTGTAGTGTGTGGGGACCATAAATTTATATTTATAGACTTCTCGCATTAATAAATAATTTTTTCATTTGATCAACTGGAAATTAATATTTTAATTTTATTCAATGTTTTTCAAAATAACTGATTCTTTGTAATTCTTATAAATAAATATTAATCTGCCCACTAAATCAAAAATAAATTTCAGGTGCAGAAAATACGCCAATTTCTGAACCTGTGCACACATATAATAGAAACATTAACTATTAATTCATTTATAGGATCCTCATGGTGAGTTATTGGATCAAAATGTGTTAATAGAGTTCAGAAGCAAGGAAAATACTGCCAAAAAGTTTCAAATAACTGTGGAAAATGTAGAAAAAGAACTAAAAATTGCAAAGAGTATATTATTTGAAGCGCGAAAAAAAAGACCTCGGCCACATTTAGACAATAAAATAATAACTTCATGGAATGGTAAGGGCTCTATGCGTTTGCACCATAGACCTATTATTATTATAATAGGTCAATATATTTGTATTTTATTCCAATCGGCAATTTTGCATATTTAAACAAAAAGATAAAAAAAATATGTATAGATCTATAGTTTGCACACTAGACAAATCATCAATAGAAATTATGGATGATATAATTTAACACAAGCACATAAACACAATTAGACTCATGTCTAGACTTATAAGAAGTTCTGTAAATTAGGATGATAAAAATAAGACTATGGACCAAAGTTAGTTAGCAAGTAACACTTTTTTGCTTTACTTTATATAGTAAAATAATATCTAGTATGATATCTAGTACCCGGTCAATAAGGTACTTTAATAAATCAAGGCACAAAAAAAATATACATTCCAGAATTTTATCAATAAGCTATGTGTATCAACTTTATCACTTAAAATTGTATATTATTTATACATCTATTTTTGATTGTTTATTTATTTCCTATTAGGTATATTCAGTGGCAGACTTTAATATTAAATGACACAATTCCATATTTATATATTTACCATCTCTCTTACTCCACAATATACTCTAATAAACATAATTTACTTATAACAAAGTTATGGTAAAAATAAATGTGGCCGTGGTTGGACCTTAGCATAGCTTTTGGCGCTACTGCCACCACTATTTTGAAATGTTGACGTAGCTGTGTCAAAATTGAGCCTTTCGGCCCACCACTGAGTATATATTATTTGTTCTAATACTTGAACTAAGAAATACTTTAAAACTATAAAACAATAGCTTTTTTAACATAATAACTTTGAAGTAAATGACGGAAGAAATACAACTGATTACAATAAAATTTTCTAAAAATAGTATGCAAAGTATAACATTTGTAAATAAATTTATGAAAACTAAACTTTTAGTGGTACACTGGTGACTAGTTCTAATGACTTTCCTAAAATATGTTTATATTTCATAACTGAACAAATGCTTCACTCGATTATTTTTTCTTGCAGATAACTACTGTCTTATGAATAATATTAATTTATTAATTATTTTCTAATCTCCAATAATATTATAATAAATATATGAGTTGAGTTTTCAAACACAATTAAATGTACTAGAGGTAATAATTTATTCTGTGATAAAATGTATACAATGAAACTTCCATTGAACAAAATATTTATGAAAACCAAATTTATTTAATTCTATTTGACAAATTTCTCTGTTATATAATTTTTTTTTTTTTTTGTTTACAAGACTTTGTAATTTGGAAGTTTCACTGTATTATATTTCATGTATTTTATAGGACTAATGATATCTGCATACGCAAAAGCCGCATCAGCATTAAATGTGGAGGAATATAAACAAAGAGCTATTGAGGCTGCCAAATTTCTTAAAATTCATGCGTGGGATTCTAACAATAATAAATTACTACGGTCATGTTATGTAAATGATAATGGAGATATCGCTAACATGTAATTTATCATAGAATTTTGTGGGGTTGTAAATGTTTATTGTTTCATTTTAACTTTTTTTTAGAGAAAAACCCATTGCTGGATTCCTCAATGACTATGCTTTTCTCATACGTGGTCTTTTAGATTTGTATGAATGTACATTACAGTCTAAATGGTTAAAATGGGCTGATGAACTGCAAGAACAGCAAGATGAGTTGTTCTGGGATAAGCAGAAATTTGGATACTATTCTTCATCTGACAAAGATCCAAGTATCATTTTGAGGTTTAAGAGTGGTAAGATAATATAGATTAAACATAAATGTATAAATTTAAATAAAAAAATAAAACTATTTCCAGATCATGATGGAGCTGAACCTTCTGGTAATTCAATATCGGCATTTAATCTATTACGACTATCAATATTGACTGAAAAGTCTGAATACCGTTCAAAAATTGATCCTTTATTTTTAACATTTGCTGGCCGTTTGTCAAGCAACTCAAGTGCATTACCAGCATTAGTATCTGCGCTTACTCTGCATTGTGATTCAATCACTTCTGTAAGTATAGTGTCGACTATTTTATGAATATTTTTAACTTCCAACTGTTCTGTTTAGGTATTTGTTACTGGTGATTTAGATAATCCTGAGTTAGAAGCATTATTATCTGCAATTAGACAACGCTATATGCCTAATCTTGTATTAGCTCTTGCTGATAAAAATTCTTTATCAGAACTGGCAAAAGGTTTGGGGGTTGCAGAAAACGGGAAAGTTGCTGCATATGTATGCAAGAATAATACATGCAATTTACCAGTACATAGCACAGAAGAGTTAATTGCCTTATTAGATGGGCGAGTGGAAAGCCCAGCTAACAACTAGCTTAGTTGGAATATAATTTTAGTTTTGTAACATTTTAATATTATTGTTATTATTATTATTATATGTATATGTATTATTTATCATTATATGTATATGTATGGTCCAAATTAATTTTTTTTTTTAATATTATTTATGTCCTAGAGTAGTTTTTTTTAGACAAACTCACTATTTGGGGACATATATCAGAAACCACAATAAACTTACAAATAAAATGTATTAAATTGTTGAATGATGAGGACTTATATTTAATATTAACAATCATCCCAACTGTGGCTAGTGCTAGTATTGGAAAGTGACCTGTTAGATGCACCTTGACTGCAGCAGTATCATATAAATATGAAACAATAACTCATAAACATTTATTCATAGTAACAAACTAACTACTGTGTCTTCTTTTAGTATAGAACTAGGTATAGTATATCTTGTTATGAAATTTAAGAACTTAGCAAAATACTAAAATTAATCCATTGTATTCCATTTTAATTCTTAGAGAAAAAAAACTATAACACTTATAAGTTACAGACAGTTCTGGGAAGGGGCCGACAACCCAAATGCAATATACATTATGGTAGTATCCAGTAGTAGGCACTTGAATGTCTTGAGCTGAGCCCCCTGGATCCGTCCCTGTACAGGAATTATAATATTATATTTTTATGACCATACATATTCAATAATTATATAATTAATAATATTACCTATGATGGATCTTATAGGTTCGTCTCTCTATGTTGATTTATTGATTATGAATCAGTCACTCGGCACTCGGGGCATTTTTGTTTATATAATATATAGATATATGTACAAACAGAAGTAAAACGTGTTTGAAAACCTAATATAAATGTTGGTAATTATAAATTGTGACACAGGCCCTTAATTCTGTAGTTGTGGCACTGCCAACCCTATTCACACTGTTCTACCATACGTCGGTATATATTTTATATAAGTTCTAACAATAACAGCAGGATGACATCTGAACATCTCATAGATATTGGGCAATATATCAAAGAACTAGAAAAATAGATATCGAAAAGCTATTTTTATAATGTGAAAAAGTTTTTACATGCGCTGTATATTACGATGAAACAAACAAATAATCACCATATCGTACTTACTTTAATTAAACTTACAACTTTTATAACAATAAGGTAGGTATACATTTGTCATTTACATTGAATCTAAAATAGGAATTTATATTGTTAATAACAATTAACAATATAAATATTTTTATTGAAGTATGTATAATAAGAATTTGTAATAGAATGCATTTGCTATGAAATCATATTATGTTGTAAATTCCCCCTTACCACATCAATGACACTGATCAAATACAATATGTTGGTGGTGAAACTGTAATTTTTTTGTTACACTGGCAAAAATGTTGTACCACTATTGAAGTAAACAGCACATTTTCTTTATTATAAATTGAGTTTTATAAATAACACACACTAACATAATAATAATATTACTTTTAATTAGTAATTTCATAATTGTATCAATATAATAATCGATAAATTAGAACTATAAAATATTTCGGGCTAACAACGACTTATATTAATATTTGTTTTGTTTAAAAATATATATTAATATTGTAATTCAAAATAATAACTAGTAACGTAAAAAAAGAACTAATAATAATAGAAACAGTCAATTTCATTATATGAAGACAAATAATAATAATTATAAAAAATGAGACATTAATACATAATATATAACGTTAAAATAAATAAAACATTTAACAAAGAGTTGATTTAGTTCTAATCATAAAGCATGGGTTAATATTTAACAACAAAATTTCACAATACATTTAGGTAATTTCAATTGTAACATACAACAGGTGGTCCCCTTAATTAAAAATGTTTACCCACTGTACCATGAATTAAAATATGTATACACAGATTAAAATTTTGACGAAAGCGTAAAATATGACAAGCAATATAATAAACACATACATTTTTATTAAAACTGAAAAATTCCGAGGACGGCTAGTGCAATTTTTTACTAATAATGCAATTTAAAATTAAAAACATTAGATCAATAAGGAATAAATAAGTGAATTTTTGAAAAAGATTTTTTACCTCTGTACCGTCCAGAATTTTTAGCATGGTTAATATTTATAAACAAATAAATTAATAAACAATATATGTATAGAGTTATACAAATTTTTAACAGTTACATCAAATTCTTATTTACACTCTTCAATATAATAAAACTGTATAATATATGTTTGGATACACAGCGGTACACTAAATTGACAGGATTGATTTTCTTGTATCTTGTCAATCGTATGAAATAATATACGTAATTAAGAGTGTAATTAATTTATCAGTATTTTTATGCTGATGAGATGTTAAACATTAAATGGACTAACCTGCAACATAGACTATTTATACTTACAATTTAAAATAATTTATAAATAATTTAACAGAGTATACGAATATACAATACAATTTTCTTTTCTATACAACTAATAAAACTGTTTTTTATACTTACAAATAAAAATAAAAATTGGCTTGTACTTATGCGTAAAATACCAGTGAAAATTAAAAACAAATGCATTTTTGTTGAGCAGACCCTCATTTAACACAAATTGATTACATTTAAAAATGTTTTTTTAATAATGGCACTTATACTTTAAAATAAAATAACTGCTTTTTGATCAAATGTTGTCTATAAAAAAATATAACTTTCTTTTACATTAGCCAAACAATTTTTGAGTTATTTTTTTCTTTATTTTTTACAAATTTTACATATTTTATGAATACAAATAAAGAACAATAAAAGTTTACAACTTCATTGATTAATTACTGAAATATAAAGTTGTTTGCATAAATATTAGATGTTAATTTTAAAGCTTCGATTTTCACAACGCATTGTTAACAAATTAAACTATTTTAAAGTATATGTTGTACAACTTTTGAATATATAATTTACATCGAACAGTTGTATTAATAAGTCATAATAAACATTAAACATAACATAAACAAAATGTTGCCATTGACCATTTTATAATAAAATTTAATAGGTAAAAATAAATTTTCAAACTTAAACATAAATCTGTTAATTTTACTTAAAATATTCATACGATTAAATGGAATAGAAGTGTCCTGAATAATTATATAATTTAATAATTATATTAATTTAAAAATGAATATCCACACAAAACTATGGCACAAATATAATTAATAATTAAGCAATATAAGTATACACTAAGTAAGTATAATATACATAATAATAATAAAAACAAACAAGTGTGAACTACATTAAGAGCAATTACAATAAGTTCTGAAAGACATTTATGGTGGTGAATTTGTCTATTGAGTTTAGAGATCAATATTACTATTATAATTAATTAATTTACATGTTATGTTATGCGACTATAATAATAATAAAACAGTTGAGGTAAGAATAATTAAATGTCAGTGCAATAACAGGTGTCGAGCAAGTGCTATTAATTAACATTTATAAATGAGTGTCCTTAACCTCAGTCTATTTATTGGTAAAAAAAAAACCGTATAACATTTTTATTTATTCTTTATTCAATTTATTAAAACAATAACTTAATTGTACAAAATCAAGTAAAAATAAAATTTTGGTTATAAAAATAATCTATAATTGATGTTTTTTTTAAAGATAGTAATATCTTAAATAATATAATATAGTAGTAAATCAATTACTTGATATAATTTGTAGCAGAATATATCTTAGAGATTTAATGTGAACTGAAGTTAAGCACTATGATATAGTTATGTTAGCTGGATGTCATAACACTATGAGTTTGTTGAGAAGGTGGCAATGTCGACAAGTCTAAAATTATAAACAAAAAAAAAAACAACCTTATGATTTTTTTTTCATTAATGATTTTGGATCTTTCTGGAGTAACGGCAAACTTATAAGTTATTTTAAATTGTAATTTATGCTATCAATATTGTGGTAGGTAATCACTTAAGAATTAAATTAACAAAATAATTATTATTTGGTTCTATCATAATTATTATACAGTGTATTGAGATAAGGTAAATGTATTTCTTATAAATAAATAAACATCGAATATATTAAATAGTATGTTTTTTATATAAACTCCGGCCGACGAGAGAACGCTACTGTTTCACGCATATAAATTATGGTGGACGGTTTAGTAGTGGGAATGCGCGAGAACGGATGAATTTTGGTCTCCGCCCAAAAGCGGTCTCTCGCCGGCTGTAGTATAGTAAGAATATGTATGTTTATAAATAAAAAATTTAATTATAACTATAAATGTATAGCAGTATGATTTTTTTTAAATATTAATCTTACTTAATAGCGATAGATTGTATTCAAAATAATGTATGATGAACAAATAGTTTTTTATAATTTTGAATAACATAATTTGTTTTAATGATTTTGATTTCTGTGGGTTGAATAGCTAAAATTATGGAAGGCGTTAATCCAGCAAGGTTCTTCATTTCAGAAATATAATATAATTCTTGAAAAATATATCATTTAAAATTTTAGACCATGCCCTTTTTTTTTATATATATAATCACCTCATTAGTAGTTACTGTTCTAGATAATTTTGTTGAAATTCAGTCTAGTACAAGAGCTCCTTGTGGAAACGTAAATTCTTACTTGGAGTATTGGTCGTTGAAGATTCACTAGGGCTATTTAAAGCACTTGCACTACTTGGAGTCAATGTGTTGTGTGCCATAAGTTTTTGACGCACCTCTCGTATTTTGAGTTGTAATGATGATTTATTAGGGAAAATATCTGAGTGATTAGCCTGAAATAAAAAAAATAAATAGGTTATTTATTAAATTACTATACAACAATTATTATAGTATATTATTTACCTGAAATACTGATGTTGATTGAGTAGAAGGAAACATGCCTTGTTCTTGAAATAAAGTCATAACTAATTGTCTTCTCTGTTCCAACATCTTTCGGTGTCCCTTTTCAGCTGCAGAACTATCATTTCGCCCACTAGGTGTTTTAGGTGTTCTGGGTGAAGCTGTCACTGTATCTTCCTGTTCTAATACTCCTCTATATGCTTCTGGATTAAAATCCGGACCAAAGAATGTATTTCCAACAAGTTTCCCTGATGATTTAGGTGTTTCGACCTGAGTGTCACAGTCGGATAATTGCTTTTTGCGGAATGTTTGAGCATTGAATACATGGGGACTGGACGGTACTGATATTGCACTTGGTGAATTACATTCATCTGGTTTGAATTGTGGTAACGAGGAAAACTTCATTTCAAAGTTTACTTGTTCTAAGACACGGTCCATACCATCTTCAATATTTTTTTTGAAAAAGCTGCGCTTGGCCGACGGTGACACTGGAACTTCATCAGTCGCATCTTCCACCATATCAGAATCTTTATCAGGTAATGAATTGGGCAACGAATCTTGACTTGAAGATACTGAAAATATATGATAAATATTAAAGATTTTCCAGATATTTTATAAATTATACTTCCATATTTATGTATATATTTGTATACTTTAATTACATATAAATCCATTCCCTAATTATGTTTTCTATGTAGTTAAATATTACTTTTCATGAAATTGAATGTATCTAATAAACTAAGTATTTATTTTATCTATTTCACAAAACTTAATCAATGAATTTAGCTTTATATTTCTAAATAAATTTTTTTTTTTCTATAAACATAGTGTTATACTAGACTCTTATGTAAATGATTTTTTTTAATATGTACTGTCAGAATTTTGATTAACACAAAAAAACCTAGCACATGGAAATGCAACAATGCTACTAAAAATTGTAGTCGACATATTGATAACATAAAATATATATGTTGGATACGATTAATTAATATTTGATGAATATGTAACTAATATCACAATTTTTTTTATTAAGTGATTAAATATTAAATATTTTGCTCTTGTCACAGACCATTTGGTACAGCACTTATGAACGAATAAATAAATAATAGCACATCATAACGAATGCTCATACAGCCTTAGATATGTGTATTAAGTAATTAATACAAATTATTTTTATAGATTTACAGTAAATGTATTTGTCAAGAGTTATACATTTTGAAAACTCAGAATAATAATACCAAAAATGTTAAATTAAAATACAGCAGAATCTCAACAGTCTAGACTCTAGACCCACAGTAGTCTAGTGAATGTGATAGTCGAAAAATAGTAAAAATGTAAATTCTCAGAACACATTATAAAATTAATCTACTGACTACAACAATTTTATTTTTGGGATCCCCTATCATTTTAGTAGAATTTTTAATCTTTTATAAATGAAAGTTGAGAACACAATTTAAAAAAATACTGATTTTTAAACTAATAAATAATTAAGTTGAATTAACTTTACCTATTTTGGATACCTTATAATATCACATCCTATTATGTAATTAATTAATTAATTAAAAATTACCATGGTTATGGATGACTCTTGATAAGAATTCATTCAGACAATCAAAGTTCTACCGGATTATACTTTTATATTTAGTTACACTACTAACCCATAGATTGTCTTCTTTGTAAAGGGGCTTTGCCTAATTGTGCTGGAGTAGGAGCAAGAACAAATGGCTTTTCTTCATTGTCGGTTTTTGATGTTTCCTCCTAAAATACATTAACCAAAAATCAATTAATATTTCATTGTCATCAAATATTTATAACAATATCAACAGACCTTGGCATTATCATCTTTGAAATCAAATATAATTGGTGAACTGTTTTCTTTAGAACCTGCATACTGTGACTTCTCAAAGGACATTAAATTTTCGTTATTATCAGCTCTTATAACAATATCTGGATCTCGTTTTTCTATATAAATTAAATAATTTACATTTAATACTATTTGATATTATACACAAATTGTTTAGATACAGAATAAATTTGCAATTAATTAAGTACCTGAAATATTGGTATTTTTTGCTGTAGTATTTCCAGTTTCACTAAAATCATGAACAAAATATAATTAATTTATGTGAAAAAATATTAATTTATAACTGAAGCATTGTTGGATTGGCATATAGCAAAAAAAAATATTGTTGCCATTTTATAATTATTTTTAAATAAAACGTAGAAAACAAAAAACGTGTTTTGATAATAAACATTTTTTGTAATTTAATTACACACAATTAAATTTTTTTTTTTCTTAAATAATTTGAATTTATTTGCTTTAGTTTTTTACTCAGGTACTTACTTTGTACTAATGATCAACGGACTATTATGAGTACTGACAATAACAGTAGAAGCTTGTGTTGATTTCACAGACTGTGGTTGATTAAGTGATGTATCTGAAGATAATAAATTATTCATAAAAATGGATACATAAACAAAACATTATATAATATTTATATTACTTGTAAATGTTTGTTGTGGCAAATATATGTTTGGTAGTCGACTGGGTATCAAATATTGTACAGTAGTTGTTTCATTATTCCTTGTTAATGGATTCCCAGTATCACTACCTTTGGCCACCAATAAGTTAGTGACAAGAGAAGTAGAAGAGTCACCGGAATTTAAAAATGCTAATGTTAAGGATTGTTGTTGAAACCCTGATGACTGTTTAGCAGCAGTTTGTATCAATACTGGTCGACCGCCTATCACTTGTCGAACAGAACATGTTGGTTTTTGTTCAGTTTCCTTGTTTGATGAAGATGTGTAATGAAATATATTCTGTTGCGATAAGGGTGTTACAACAATTTTTGAGTTAACAGTTGTTGTAGTTGTTGGTTTGTTATTGTTCCATTCAGCAGTTGATGCTGCCCAAGCATTTGTGTTGATCAATTTTGTTTGATTCCAAGTTTCAGATCCAGATGATGTCCACGCAGTTGGTTCGGGTGTTTGTTGAGGAAATTGATCAGAAGGATTTTTAATTTTCGGTGAAGCTGGCATCAATTTAAATGCACCGCCAGTAGGTTGAAATGGAGATACTCCTACAGGATTAATTGGAGAATGATATGGATACACAATTGGAGTTGTTGGTTCTCTTGAATTAACGGTTTTTGGTTGATACTTAGAATCTGTTGAGCCCGTAGATACCAATCTAAAAATAAAAAATGTATTCAATATAGTTTATAATAACATTGTATAATAAAGCAAGTAAAATTAATATTCAAAAACATTAACCCAAAATTATATTTTTAATTTAATAAAACATAAATAATCATTTCAAGATAATTTTTAAGTATAAAGTTATACTTTTTAGATTTATAAATTTGTAGTTAAAAATAAAAGAATTTAATTTAAAATTAATTTTTTATTTAAAAATAAAAATAAAACTACTCATTTTGTATTAATTAATACATTGTACATGTTAAATAATTTTAATTCAAATTGTACGTGTTTATTTGGATTTACCTAGCTTTTATAGGTTTTGGCCGACAAGTCACTTCACTAGAACTAGTTGATTTGACAGGACTAAACCGTTGTTGAGGAAATGTTTTATTCTCGTGCAATGGTTCAGCATCACTTTGTGATTCAGTATCAGAATCTGTTACTTTTTCTTTACATTTTAAATCGATTTCAGAACTTTCAACAACTACCTATATATATACATAAAAAAAAAAAATGATTTAAACATATTTAAAATGATGAGAAATTGTTAAATGAAAAAATAACCGTCAAACTAACCATTTGTTCATCTTCTGAATCATTTTTCATTTCAACATCAGGGGGGTCTTTTTTTTCTTGCACTTTTGGTTCCTCGGCCATTTCTATAGTTACTTCAACCATAGGATCATGGTCTAATGGTGTATGTTCATCAGTAGATCCTAACTTAGATCGACCACTACCACTTGATTTTCTTCTATCCTTACTACACCACTTCCACTCTGGATGAGCTTTAAAATGAGCTTCTTTAACTTCAGATGCTAATTCATGATACTTTTGTTTCTGATCTGGATCTAATGCATACCACCATTCTCCTAGAATCTTTGATACTGTTCTATTATCTTGATTTGGGTGTCGTTGGTGAACTAAAGCTCTATGTCTTTTACTAAATATCATGAAAGCATTCATCGGCCGCCTTATTCGATCTTTAGCTTTTGTTAGTGGACTTTGTGGTTCTTTAGTGTTTTGTAAAGCACTAAGAGATTGAGTTCTACGTTTGCCAGCTGCAGAATTAGGATTTTGGTCATCATTATCGCAAGGTTCTTGCTCAAATACATCATCATCATCAACATCAGGAGATTCTGCTGGTGGTGGAGTTAAAATAGGAGGAGCTGATAAGGGAGGAGAAAGAGATTTTGGCAATGAAGTGATATTTGGTTGGACTACTTCTTCTGAATTTAGTATTGGCAATAATGTATCCCAAGAATAAACAGTTAAATTTGCATTCTCGTTGTCTATAAAATAATTAATATAATAGAACATTATTAAATATAAATAACATTAATACACACATTTTACATACATAAAATTGAATTATGAAAATATAATTACTCGTTAGTGTGGAGTTAGGTTCTGGTGGATCTTCTTTTCTTTCTTCAACGATGGGTAATACAGGTAATAGTTCAGTAGGATGAACAATTACTTGTTGAAGTACTGAGTTCTTATTTTGGTAATCCTGATATTCATTCTGAAGAGTGGTGTAGTTATGTTTAGTAACTACAGAGGGTGTTGTAATTACGTTTGGAATGTTTTGCACTCGCTAAATTAAAAAATGAGTAAATATTTATTTGAATAAAAACATATGCTTCTTACTTGATGGTATCCAGTAGTATGTAATAAATGTTGAGTAAATGACACATTATTTACTGCAGGTTCTTTCTTTATCACAGATTCTTGAAAAACAACATTATTATTGTCTCTGTTAAAAACTTCCTTGTTTTCACAAATCCGACCATATGCATCACTAACTGTATTCTATTCATTAAACATTAAAATATATAGATTTATTTTATAGTTTTTTTTAAGTTTATAAATATTTAATATTTATTACGCTAACCATTTCAACTGTGGTTAATGCTTTTTCTAATATATGACCATGTTGTTGAGATGAAACTACCACACTTGGATGTCTTTCAACTTGCCACTGAGCTGAAGGTTGATTTGTCTGTTTTGTTTGTAGTTGAGGTGAAGGTAAGATTCCTCTCCAACATATTTGTGATTGAGAATTTATAGCAATACTCGATTTAGGTTGTATTGTATGTGGTGAAATTCTGATTACACTTGTTTGACTTAAAGTTGGCATAGAATCATGTAAACCATGTTGTGTTTTTGGTCTTAACAATTCTGGCCTGTAAATAATACTTGTTTATAATTTATGGTTTATCCAAAATTATTACTGATAACATTATTGATTATAAAACCAAACCAATCTTGGGTATTTAGTATGGAATCTAGACTTAAATCTTGATAGTCATATGGAAAATTACAAATTGAACTAGAAAAACATATTTCAATATAAACTAATTATCAGTAATAACTAATTATGTAATTGTACAAGTTATGGATCATTTCAGTAGACAAGTAAGACCTAAAAATAGATTTTTTTTATTCTCCTACCAGTAAAAGATTCAGTTTATTTTATTGATATGTTTTAGAGTCAATAATTAACGTCAATAGAAAGAAGATAAATAAATAATTATTTGTGATAGTAATACAATACAATAATAAAACATTACATTAGAAAAACAATTATAAAAAAAGTTTGATTTTTCTAGCTTATAAACCATTTTTAAAATTTTAAATTCACAGTTACAAATAATAATTTACAATTTTAAACTTTCAATGACTATGATATGAGTAACCTAGTACTAAAATTGTCAGTGATAATAGTAAGTTAATACCCAAATACCCAAATCTGAAAATTCCACAAACAAAATAAATAACAGTCCATAACTTTGATTTCTAACTCATTGAAAAAATGTATTTAACATTTTGCATATTATTAGTTACCAAATACTATAGAGTACTACCACTATTTAGTGATTAAACTATCGCCATTTCTATGCAGACAAACCTTATATGTTAATTTTAAAATCTAAAAACTAAATAAATGTTAATAACACTGAAATGATTAACTGTATTCGATATAACAAATCAAAAATCAAAAAACAATAATTTGTTTTAAAATTTATGATAATTAATGAAAATCTGAAACTTTTTACATTTAAATAATAAATAAATATTTTTTAAAAAAGCCAACAAAAATAAATATCTTATTTTTCACCCAAATTATGGGTTGGATAAATTACTTAGTTAAAATACTAGTTAAATTTTACTTCCAAATAATTCTAAGTTTGGTTTGTAAAAAGTAAAAAAAGATTGGTTTGACCACAAAATAAAGTTTTAAATAATATGTAAATGCATATAAAATAAATTATGAATTTTCATACTTTACGAGTTGTTGTTGTCTAAATTGGTTATTAGAATTATTGTTTATGGCAGGTGGAGTAACTAGTCCATTTCCAGTAGGTGTTGTCGAAGGATAATTTTGATTTGCTGGCAAAATAATGGGTAGGAACATATTTTGACGGGATCCAACTGTAAGTGGCGATTGTGTATTATTATTAACACCTAAGGGACAAGGGGAAGAATATAATGGAGTTCCAGATCTTGAACTTCCTAACGAAACTGTAAAAATAAACATTTAGATTAATAAACTTAAGTGTAAATGTATAAAGAATATTCTCAAAAAGTATCTACTATGAAATTAAACAATTCGAAAATGCTAGATTAATTATTACGTTGTATACCAAGCATGTTGGCAGCTTCTGTTTCGTCAGGATCAAAGCGACCAGCTAATCGTCGTTCAGAAAAACTAGGAGAAGTTTGAGATTCCCTTGAAGTTTCATCTCCATCTATGGTACTTCGATTTCCTCTAAAATTGTTTACAAATTAAGCTTAATTAGTTAACTAAATATTAATAATTATATGATTTAATACCTTGTAAAACTCGTACTACTTGAAGCACAAGACCTTAAACTACTGCCTTTTAAACTCAAGTGTCGAGAACAGTATCCTCTTCTTTGAGACTCTTTTGAGCAACCTTCTTTTGAACATAATCGTCGCCATTGTTTTCCATTGAACTTTTTTCTTATTCCACTTGGTGTTGTTACAATATCCCCTTTTTTATATTTATGAGGGGATGTGATCTGAGATCTTGGAGTAACTGGAGTGGATCTAGGTGTGGTACTACCTCCATGATCTAATATGCTACATGTGCTACCTCTGCTTTGCATACTGCTCCTTTTGCTGCTACCAGATAATTTCCCAGCATCTAAAAATCAAAACCAACATTTAAAAGGAAACAGTTAATTTAATTTTGTAGGTATATTACTTTCTTAACTAAATGTATTCTATTATTATTAATAGATATCTAAAGCTATCTATGTACAAATAATTAAGAATCCACTGTTACTAATGAAAAATTAACTATTAATTAATGTTATACATTCATAAAATAGAATAAAATACAAAGATAATGATTGTTGGTTAATTTATATAGTTGAGATAAGTGGGATAAGATAAAGAAAATATGATATGTTAATACATTATTGCCGAGAATAATAAAGATAGTAAATAGCTCATAATAGAAGTAAAATCGGATTGATTGACAATAATTTCAATAGATACTTGAGGTAGCATTTAGTTATTTATTATTTTGATTCAAAATACAGAAAATGATAAAACTTGTGTAAAGGATATGAGTTAAACTTTTAAGTTTAACTAAAAGGATTAACTTTGATCAAAAAATTGTATTTAGAAATGATACTGGACAGAGTTTTTGTTTGACTGAATTATATATTTATTCTATTGTTTGGTAAAGTTATATACATCTATATGAATAACTAACTTAAGAGATTGTTTGTAGGTTGTGTTTTACAATGTACATATAGAACTGTAAAAACAAAAAACTGTAAATATTTCAATTATATTCTAAAAAGAAAGAAGAATATGTATTGAAACGTATAATTAAATTTTTCAAAAAATTTGGATTTACTATTTTTAACTTACCAGCATCTGACATAAATAATATGTCTTCTCGTCGGAGATCATCATCACTTTCACAGAAATCATCAAAATGGCGATTATTTATAGGTTGTAAAGGAGAAGTTACTGAAGTTTGATAATAATTGGTTGGCTCGTTAGTTATAGGTGGTGTAGGTTCTCGTATTAATGGAATATGACCATTAGGTACATCATGTTCAAGTTCATCCCACCATGGTGGTAACAGTAAACGAAGATCTGCTCTTTTTACCACATGTTCTTCATTGTTACCAGATACAACATTTACAACAAATCTCACAGGGCTAGTAATTATTTTTTGTACAACACCTTCAATAAATACTCGGGGAACTAGATGTCCTTCGTCTGGTTGAGAACCAGCAATTCGAACACATACCCTGGCACCAATATTAACCTATAAAAACAAAATTATAATACTTGAATATATATTATAAAAAAAAAACATACATTTTAATTGTTTTCTATTAAATTTGGTCATATAAAGCAGGGGTTAGAGTTCATTGTAATTGATTGTTAAATTTTAATCAAATAAATACTGATCCATACAGGGTGTCCCTTGAGGATTTAACCATTGCGATATCATAATTCTGATTTTTTAATAAGCCTCACAGGGACAAAAACTACAAATGTTTCATGTTTTCATTTATTTAAATGTTTTAATTTAAAATTTTTTTTTATTTAATTATTTTCAAAAAAAAAAATGAAAATAGCCATTTTGTAGAGTTCATTTTTTTGAAAACGTTGACATTTTAACATTTTATTTTCATTAATCTCCTAATTTTTAATATATTTTTTTAATTTTCGAGAAAAATTGTGAATTATTTAATACCATAGTGGCATCAAACATGTTGCTCGCGTGCCCGTACAGCTGGCAAACGCTTTCAGTGTTGTCTGCAAATAATTCACAATTTTTCTCGAGCTAATTAAATGGAAATTTTTTTTCAGTTAGAGCTAATACAAAAATGAATAATCATTTTAAATCATTTGTGCCATAATGTATCATCATAAACATTTACTATAGTCTTTGCAATTAAAATTTCCAATTATATAACTACTATAGAATGAATATAAAATAAAACTACAATACTTCAAATTAAATAATTTACATCAATCATTTTTTTTTCAGTTAGAGCTAATACAAAAATGAATAATCATTTTAAATCATATGTGCCATAATGTATCATCATAAATATTTACTATAAAGTCTTTGCAATTAAAATAAAACTACAATACTTCAAATTAAATAATTTGCATGAATCATTTTTTTTTCAGTTAGAGCTAATACAAAAATGAATAATCATTTTAAATCATATGTGCCATAATGTATCATCATAAATATTTACTATAAAGTCTTTGCAATTAAAATAAAACTACGTTACTTCAAATTAAATAATTAGCATGAATCATTTTTTTTTCAGTTAGAGCTAGTACAAAAATGAATAATCATTTTAAATCATATGTGCCATAATGTATCATCATAAATATTTACTATAGTCTTTGCATTTAAAATTTCCAATTATATAACTACTATAGAATGAAAATAAAATAGGACTACAATACTTAAAATTAAATAATTTACATGAATCATTTTTTTTTCAGTTAGAGCTAATACAAAAATGAATAATCATTTTAAATCATATGTGCCATAATGTATCATCATAAATATTTACTATATAGGTTTTAGAATTTAAATTAATAATTATATAATTACTAGAAAGTGAAGTTTAAATAATATAATAGTACTTAAAAAGTACTTAAAATGTTATAATTTGTTTTCAGTTAGAGCTAATACAAAAATGAATAATCATTTTAAATCATATTTGCCATAATGTATCATCATAAATATTTACTATAAAGGCTTTAGAATTTAAATTAATAATTATATAATTACTAGAAAGTGAAGTTTAAACAATATTATAGTATTTAAAATGTTATAATTTGTTTTCAGTTAGAGCTAATACAAAAATGAATAATCATTTTAAATCATATGTGCAATAATGTATCATCATAAATATTTACTATATAGGCTTTAGATTTTAAATTTATAATTATACAATTACTTGAGAGTAAAGTTTCAATAATATTATAGTATTTAAAATTGTATAATTTGTTCTCAGTTAGAGCTAATACAAAAATGAATAATCATTTTAAATCATATGTGCCATAGTGTATCATCATAATTATTTACTATATAAGATTTAGAATTTCAATTTTAAAATTTATTTACATTATAGATAATATTATTATTTCTTAAATTGTAAAAAATTGAACAAATATATCTATGCCAACCCCGGTTATAGATAACAAAACTAATATATTGGTTAAAAGATCAATATTTTTTTTTAATTTGATATTTATAAGAGGTATATCATTTTCTTAAGTATCTTAATCAAACATACCCTACATTCACATGTTACCTTTAAATGTAAAAGATCTACAGATTTTTTTATGTTATGAGATATAAAATGAAAAATATGATAATTCAAATTCTTTACTATCTATGTACCAAGTAGGTAGGTACTTACTTAAAACTATTTTAAAGTCATTATGTACCATAAACCTTATACTAATAAATTGGAACCGAGTGTACGAAGTATTTCAAAATAGACAACACTCGTTATTTACTTGTTTCCATAGTACGGTACAGTATTACACTTTGGAATCACATGTATCAATATGTAAGCAATACATAGAATTAAGTAACTATAATTGAGTGCATAGGTTATGCAATATTATGCATTATACTAAGTTAGTCTGTGAATATGAGTTAATATATACTTATAATGGTAAGCATGCACACTTGTGTTCAAGACAGACTACAACAATTGATGCACATTCACTCATTTCTCACAATGATGCTGTTATGTTCAGTTTTTGTCTATTGGTATAAGGTCTATGGTCAGAACCTTCGGTTAAAATAGATATGTACTAATATTTAACATACTTGACTTAAAGATGGGCTGGCATCACTGATAACATCATATTTGCTAGCATTTATAACATCTTTAAACGAAACATATCGTTGTCCTTCATCAGAATAGTCAAATTCTATCCAAACATCACCATTTGATGTTGCTTGTCTGATTAGACCTGGCAAATAAACTCCATCTCTTTTAGCCAATACTCTATGATCAGTCCATTCTTGTAAGTCAACACCAAGTCTTGATGTTTCATCACGCCCATTTGTATATGTAGCCTCTCCATTTTGTTCAGAATGATCTTCAACTATCACTGGCACATCAGCATAATTAGGTCGGTCAAATCCATCAAGTCTAGAATAATCAACAGCCATAGACTGAGGGGGTACAACGACTACGCTGGCTACACAACTAGTGTTGCATTGTTTTTGAACAGGTAAAAGCGGATCAGACACAGGATCACATTCTTCAAGTTGTGATAGATCAAATTTTCGTTTCTTTGGCAATTTTTTGACTGTAGTTTGGTTATTGTTATTGTTAACATTGACTGTGATATTGGAATGGCAGTTGACTAGGTCCATATTGTCATGAGGATTCATCAATGGGTTTATTTTAGGGTATGTCTGTCCGCAATTTTTCATCTCTCTAAATCTGAAAAATAAAAATAAACAATAAGAATTAAAAAAAATATAAAATACATAGGAAGAAGCAATCAGCAGATAATATATATCCCTTTACAATTTGTAAATAACATTAATAATCGCTAATCATATACTTTCTGATACCTTTAACAGACACTTATATAATTAAATCAATAGATTTATTTGAATAATTATCAAACATTTTAGATCTGCCTAATTACTTTTATATTTTTTAAAGTTTATATTTTTATCAGTTGGTATTGTAATAAATTTGATACCTATAAAAGGTATTTTAACAAGTGCAATTAAAATATTGCACTTGTTTAAAATTAAAACTGAGAAAATACCCATTTATCAATTTGTGATAATATATAGGTACCAAATAGTTTAGTATAAATATATGTATAATATATTCTTTGAAAATATATTATTACTTTATCTTATTGTTTATAAGATAAACAATTATATCTTACCAAAGTAAAAGCGAGGGTAAGAGTGAGTAAATGATACAACTATTTAAGTACTATAAAAGTATTTTATTTTACTTATAGTTTAAATAAATAGAAAAACAGAGGTATGAACGAGGGTATGAATTAAAATTCATAGAATATAAATGATAGCTTTGAGCTTGAAAACAATTTTTTTTTTTTTTTTGGGCAACAGTATGAAAATATTATGTAGGTACATACAAATTAAATATGATTTAATAATTAATAGTAAGTAGATGGTATCCCTCTACTTTTTTTTAATTTCTATTTTTTATCCCTCTACTTATTCTGTCCAGTATAATGCAACCCCTAAGACTTGTGTTTTAAAATTAAGTAGGTACATATTAGCAGTGGTCGGGATACTACAGGTTTTTTGTAACTTGCTAACGTTACAGCTACTTCCCCTCAAAAAATAGCTCAATACTTTTTTTTTAATGTAGTGCGATTCTTCTAATGCTATTATTTAAATGTAGAGAACTAATTTTTTAAAAATATTCATATAGAAAACTACCTAGTATTTGTAGTTTATACTGATTTGACATTTGGTCTCTGGACGCCTGGACGGGATTTAACTATGTGCGGCAGGCGTGGATCTATAGAATATATTTACGGAGGGAGAGATTTCTTGGCTAAAATTTAAGCTTAAGCCTAAATGCCTGGGATTTTTACATAAATATATTTTACATTTTAACATACATATCAATGGTAAATAGCCATTTCTAACTTTGTTAATTAAAAGTTAGTTTAGTGAAAATAGTTAGAGTTAACACGTTGACTGTGTATGTCTTTTTGCAGTTCTCGCCCAGTGCGTATGTAAAAATATAAAAATTATATTAAGGAACTACTCTTATTTGCTCATACGTCCAAACGGCTTATGAATACATATTTTAAAACATGCATTTAGCCATAATAAATAATAATAAAATAACATTCAGCCACGCGTAGGGAATAATAAACCATTTACTTTAAATATATATTGGACGTCAAAAGCGTTGTTGAACGATCCTCATGACGCCAATTGGTGACAGTACGCAGGCAACGTGTTAAACCCAAAACCTTCACTAATACACTCATCATTATAATAATATAAATAAACAAATAAAATCATATTGGATATTTTAATAATCACCAAAAAGATTGTGGGTACCGACAAAATAATGATAACTTTTGCTACGCTAACCGTAGATTTTTAGCGAGCTATAGTATTTTGCTATATAAGGCGTAATGTAGCGACATTACGTCAATCGCTACAAATAAAGTAACGTGCCACTGTAGCGTCGCTACAATTAGTGCGCTACTCCCAACCACTGCATAATAACAAATCAGCTTCATTTTAAAAATTATTTATTTAAAATTTAAATTGGTATTTTACTGGAATTATATTTTTTATAATAATAAAATCATTTTGTTGTATAATATTAGCTTTGTTTTTCAGTCATTTTTAAAATATGTTATCTCTACGTCTATTTTTAAAGATTTTTTTTAAAGAAAATGATTATTTTTTGTTCAATAGTGTTTTGATACATAAACGAAATAGTGAACAAAAAATACAAAAGCTAGTGTATAAACTATAAAAAAAAAAAAAACACTAAATTAATATTATATATAAAGAAAAATACAAAGTCTAAATATTTGTGTCTTAAAAAAGGTTCGATGTAACTTTTAAGTACTTCTATAGAGAATGTACATGGAAAGTAATTTGTGTACCTATATATAGGTACAAATAAAATTAGTTCTAAGAAAATAAAAACAAGACTATTTTTGCCTTGGACATGAATATATTTTAAAAAATAATGTGGGCTTATCTGTATTCATAGTTTTTGTTTTTACTTTTGAGGGGCTAAGTCTTCTGCAAGCCCCAGTTCTATTTGTGCCTTTTGTTAACCTATGCATGATATGTAATCATTATTATGATATGAGGAAATCTGAATAATTGTAAGGCCTTCCACTTATTTTGAGCCACTTCAACCACTGTACAAACTGAATCATTTGAAACATTTCTGCTGACAAAAAATATGTACCTAACTAGTAAATTAAAAATAATATTCAATTCATATGAACTGCATTATTATCAAAATTAACAAAGAAGATAAATAGTAGGCAAATTATTTTAAATTATACTGTAACCTATACAAAATCATAAGATTTTAAAACGTTGACAAATAACCTTCTTTAAGACATTAATGTTAGGTTTGCCGTTTGCATGAAAGTTCTGCTAATATTATAAGACTTATAATCTAACTAAATATGAGGCACGTTTTTCAATAATAAATTGGGTAATAAATAATAATCATAGAAATTCTACGGTAAAGGTAATATTATTTGACAGGTACAGTTGTTTGTAACCTTTATTAATATGTTTTATAATTTATATCAAAATGCCTTATTTAAAGCAGAAATGTACTAGTATAGCAGTAAAAAAAAAAAATCAGTATAGGTACTCTAAGTACATACTTATTTAAAAATTGGTAGTTTAAAATTAATTTATATATCCATAAGAAAAAACTTGTAGAATAATTTTATAAATTATTTGATTTGTTTTTATTAACTGGATAGGTGATCTGGTAGGTAACTGGTAAACTAAAAAAATATATCAAAATAAATTGACCTTGCAACCAACATTGTAAAAGTTAAAAACTATCTAATATAGTAGGTACCTATATAGTATAACCTATCTATTATATACTTGTAGGAGGATACTGTCTAAAGCTAAATTTGTAGTCTAAGATAATTTTTAAAATGTTTAAGGTTTAAAATGGATATTTTACTATTAAATATTAAAAATCAAGATGTACATATCGTACAAAATCAAAATTGAGATAAACAAGTAGTGATATGGCTATAAAGTATCTAATAAGCACGGACTAAGATAGAGTCTATCTTAGTCCATGCTAATAAGTATTAAGAGGATTCAGTGCACTATTTGTCTTCTCTGCCCTATTCACTTGCAAAACAAGCAAACATTGCTTTCCACGGAACCAACCTCGTGTTTGAAAGTTAAAAACATTATTTATGTCATTACGTTGGTTTGTTTATGATATTTCAATTTTAATGAGCAAAACGTAAAACGTAACAATTTAAAAATGATCATTTATTTCTTGAAAATTAAAATGTTGTAAAAATCCAAAGGAAGAACACAAATAATGTTCTTAGCTTCAAGTTTGATATTAGGTAAATTTGCTCAAATACTAAAGCTACTTAACAACTCAAGGTTGGTTGTGCTGAATGTAAATTTGTTTTGCAGCTTGTGGGTCTCAAAAAGAAAAAACAAACAGTGCACCAGTGAAAACAGTAGGTAATCGGTATGTTATGATGATGCCTTTGAGTTGTGGTGCAAATACACAGTACAACCAAAAGTAAACAAATGTCAAAAAGGTATACTAAATGTGAAGTGTCGGAAAACGAACAAGTGGTCAGTGTGTGGTTTGTCAAAATAACCAGACAGGAAAATATGTGGTCACAAAAGGGAGAGGGGGGTGGGAGCGATACATTTTGGACGAAAATACTGGCAAGTATTTTAAATTGCAGCACTCGCGTCATATCATCATAATATTTTTGTGAAAACAAAATCACAACGGTATAGCTATAGCACGCCGGGTACATGGATCGCGAAATGCACCCGAATATAGTGTTTTGAGAATTTCGGATCGTAACGCAATGTTCCACATCATTATAATAGACTCGGTTGTTTATCATCTCCCGAGTAGTGAAAAATGTGTTATCACTGAACGCGCCGCACTAGCGCAACAGATGATTAGAAGTCGAGGTGTATTGGCCTCCGGGAACAAAGGATGAATGAATCGAATACTATGTGCACACGCAAAAACGGAATAATTATAGTAATTAGCAGCGCGATTACTAATTACCTACCACCGATGGGTTTCTTTTCCGGCGATGGAGCGCCGAAGGATTCGTGGACGGGCGAGTCGCAGAAACTCGAAAGCCGTCATCGACGTCAACAAATCGCGATCGCTCGCACGGCCGATTGTTAGATCATAGTATTGTTATTAATTACCCGATGTGGTCGCCGCGAAGAGTCTACGATCGCTGTCGGCCGTCGGCCGGAATGACGGCGGGCGAGCAGCCGCCGCCGGTGACGACGAGACGATGGTCCGCTGCTGTCCGGTCGCGGCAACCCCGAGCAACCGACGGCATACCGAGCGACGGAGATCCGCGTAGCGACGGCGGCGAAGCGATTGGCATGTACGGCTGGGCGCCAACTATCGCGGCGATTATGCGTAATGATAGTACGTCGACGTCGATGGTTTTGGTTTAAAAAAAAAATTACCGACGATACGACGGCGTCGGATTTACATATTACTTTCGTTTACAACCAATCACGATATTATAATATATTGTAAATGAGAATAGTGTTGAACGCGGAAAACTGCGCACGGCGGTCGAGACGCGCGCGAGTCCCGAAAACGACGGCTGCGGAACGAAAATAATAATAATAATAATAATAATAATATTAAGAGCCCACTCGGTGGCGGCGGAACGGGAGAAGCGCAAAGGAACGACGGCGATGATAATACGGCCGGGAGAAACGAGAGAAGAAAAATAAATACTCGGAGGGTAAAACGGATGAAGCGCGCGCGCGCTTACGTCTGCGGCGGCGGCGGCGGTGTCGCTGTCAAACGCGCACGGGGCCTATGCGCGTACGTAAAGCCTCTACGGCAGCGGTACTAAACGTAAACTCGAGACGGGGCCCGGTCGGCGGTCGTCGTCGTCGTTTACGATACATGTGTGCGTGTGTGGACGTGTGCGTGAGGCGCGCGCGCGCGTACCGCGGTACGCAGGCCGTGCCGGTGCGAGGCGGCGCGCGGGGCGCTGTTGTTTCACAATTGATTGGAACGGCGACGGCCGCAACACAAAGCGCGGCGAGAGCGGTGTGCGCGCAAAGGACGGATAGACCGGAGAACGTGGACCGCGGGTGTCGGTCCGTCTCGCTCGCTCTCCCACGCGCCCCCGCCCGACACCTGCCGCCGACCACGCGTGGTGGCAACGTAAACGCCGGCCGTAGTATGCGCGTAGTACGTAGTACGTAGTAGTAGTAGTACGTTGTTGTAGTAGTACGTCGTTGTATATATATATATATATATATATAGTTGTTGTCCGTACTACGTATGCCGTACGGTATAATATGTAGTACTGCACGTTGTTTATATATATGTATGTATGCGTGTGTTGTTGTTATAGATAGTAAAACGCGCGTCCCGACGACGACGATTTCGTAGCGCGCGCACGCGACAGTGTTACCGCGACGAGCGGACCAAACGGTCGTCGCCGTAGTGCGCGGCGCACGCACTGCCCCGCGTGGCTGGCTCGTCGTATAAAATTCGCCGACGGGCGGGTGGCGGCGACCGTCGTGCGGTCGCGCGCAGGCCGCAGGGACGCGGTCGTCATCCACCGCCGCCGTCGGGCCGGTCGAGCGCGGCTTTTGACTCGGACGAAATATGTGGGGAGGCCCCCCGCCGAGTCTTCTTCGATCGTCTCAGCGGCAGCTGTTGGACGCCGAATAAAAGAAATTCCTTTTTCTCTTTCCCGGCCCGTGTTTCTAGGGGGTCGTCGACATAATTTTTTCGCCGCGTTTCAAACGACAACTACACACGCACGTCCTACCTATATATTATTATATACCTGTATTAATGTATTATCTGAACGACTGTACAGCGTATTACAATTAATTAATTATTGTACCTCGAGTCCGTCCCAATGTAGCACACGTCGTTACATGGATATAATGTACGCCACTAGGCCGCCGCCGCCGCCGCCGCCGCAGCCGATCGATGGCCGACTGACCCAATTCCGTCAAAGTTCGTACGCCGCCGTATTGCTGCATGGATTCAGTTGCAGTGGTGTACATAATAATAATATCATCGCGACGCCGACGCGCACCTGTGTGCGAGACTCACCCTCCCCCCCCCCTCGCCATGTGAGCACCGCCTTGTATAATGATATGTACTTCGTCCCCTATCGCACGTCCATATTTTTATGGACATGTTGTATTGCGGCCCCCCGCTGATAGTCCTGCAATATAATATGTTTCAGTAGTGGAGAACGATGAATCGCGTTTATATTGTTACTATATAGCGAGTAGCGATGGATATTGGTACAGAATCTTAAAAACGTGGTCGTTTCGCCTTTGGTCGAAAAAATTGTATTATACTCGTCAAATTGGTATAATAAGTTTAATCGTCACTGTATACAATATACTGCACAGTACCTCCTGCAGTGACCCTGCAACGTCTCACAGTGGCGTAGACATGAATTCTGAAAGGGGGGGGGGATAAAAAAAACCCACATAGCTAAATGGTAGAGGAAAATTGGAAAATCCCCCACCCCTTCAAAACTATTTACTTAGGTCGTAAAATATTTAACAATAAGAAACAATGAATATAATTTGAATTGATTCAAAATTCACATTAATCTTGCCGTAGATGATATAATTAAATCGTTTTCGATTTGACGCATTATTTGTACTCCATAATAGGTGCAAATGTGCAATCATAGGCGTGCGCAGACCTGAATTTTGAGAGGTTCCTACAATATTTTTGGCCCTCTCTTAACAAGACATGTACTTATATTAATCAGTGGTATATATAGTTATTATTAGTACCAAGTTTAAAGTTATATAATATTTCCTTAGAGCTAATATCAGCTATTTCTAAGATAATTGCAATGTTTATTTATTAGTTCATACTTGTACTTGTACTTTTGTAGTCAATAACATCTAGCTGATATAAAATTAAAAATATTTTCCATTTTATTATTTTTTTATCACATTTTACCACATATTTTAGAAAAAAATGCATTTTATTCTAGTAACATCAGTTAAAATACGGGCCCTATCCCTATGCTCTGGAAATTAAATGTTAGGGCCCCAATTAAAAGATATCAATGGGTACCCAGCACACCCAGCACCCCCTAGGCATGCTTATGGGTGCAAATGTGCAATAATATTATGGTCGAGCCTACGTACATGGTACATATATTTATAGTATTGTCTCTCTAAATAATAAGATGAGCTATAATAAAGTATAATCATAGTCGTCATCGACCATTTCGATTTTCAACCAATTAAACATTACTTTGCCACAAATAAACGAAAATAAAATTATAATGGTAGGTATTCAGTATTGACAAAATGTTCAAAATGCAATAGCTCGATAGATCATAATATGACAAAATATTAAATAATAGTGCATACTACATAATGTAATTAAAAACAAAAAAAGCCAATGAGGGGGGGAGGGGATCTGACCCTACATTTGAGTAGTCGATATCAGTCCTCAATTTAATTACGGTTATTTCGAAATTATACTAATTATCCTTGACAAAACTGTGAATTTATCATTGCTTATAAACTATAAATAGGCAAGGAATGGTTGCGGGCGTCCCACGCGTGCACACGATCTCATAGGTGATAATAGTTCTGGGAATTCAGGAACAACAGATCTCCATCCGATCAGTCATGGGCCTGAATATGGTGTACGCGCTGGACACCTTCGCGGGGTTGCCCGCGTTCAGAGTCTTGCTCCAGTGGACTTCCCTCGTCCTGGACTGGCAGCAGTAGTCCAGCCACGTGATCCGGCACGACAATTCGGGCGACGGTCCCGAGTCGGCGGGACAATCTAATCCGACACGAGACGGGGCCGGTCCGACGTGATTTCGTGCGCGTCGGCCACTCTCAGTCGGTTCGTCTAATGCGGGAAAACGATGGTTTTTACAGGCATCAAAATATTGTTTATACACATAGTGTACGAACTAAAAATATAATAATATAGCTGCAGTGTTGTTAAATTAGTATTGTGTCACGTTTAAAAATCAACGGGAAAAAAATGTTTTCTAAAACTGAATATACAAAATCAAAAAACCAATTACCCGTCTATGGCGAATTGTGTTGCACCGGGCGCGTTGGCTTCTAGTAGGGGTCGTACGGTTTTTTTGGGGGGCTGGAGGTGCTGAATGATTTAGTTAGATATGCAGTTAAACCGTGGTGGTGTCTCGTCATATTAAAATCAATATTATTATTATTATTATTATTACCAACGTATGTGCGGCGACACCGGGGTGCACGTTACACGCGTGTTCGTACATTCCGATCCACTGCCATGATGGCACGCGGACACCTGGCACCGGACGTCCGACACGAACCGGCACCCGGACTCGTGTTCGTCGACGTCCCGCACGACCACCAGCTCCTTGCAACCGTGCTGTCGGTTGGAGCACGCTACCTTCACCAGCAGGGACGCCTTGGCCAGCTTGACGACCATGGCTGACATGCCCGCGGACTGCTCCATCGGCGTCCGGCACATAGGGCATAGGGGAGTGTCGTTGGCTATGAACAGCGCCTGCTTGCACGTCAGGCACACGGCATGCCCGTTGGGGGATGGTAGGAAAAAAAGTCTCGGGGAAAAAAAGTCTCAAAGAAAAAAAGTCTCGTGGGAAAGTCTCTGGGGAAAAAAGTTATATTTTTATAAAAAAAAAAACATATTATTATCAATAATATTATTAAAAGTTAAAACATAACATATAAATTATGAAAAAACCTATGAAAGAGGTACTATATCAATTACCGTGTGAAAATTCAATAAAACGAACTTTAAGAAACCAAAGGACTGGAAATCATCCAAATGACGGCAACTGTGATGATTTGAAAACCCTTAAAGTTGAAGGTGAGTTATACAATTTATAAATCAATAAAAGGTTTTAAGATTTAAATAAATATACATTAGGACATTAGGTATAGGGTATATCAATATATTTTTTTTACATTTTTTAATAAATTAAATATTTTTTTTTATTAATTAAGGTGAATGGGCTTTGTATCACAATGAAAATTTGTTATTGCACGATAATGGTACCGACGCTGAAGAAAGAATTTTAGTTTTCGGTACAGATAACGAATTACAATTACTAGTTGACGCCGATACTTGGTTCTTAGATGGCAATTTTAAATTAGCTCCAAAACCATTTCTACAACTGTACGTCATACGAATAGAAAAGAATAGTGTGTATGTTTCTACTTTATTCATTTTAATGCAGAATAAAACAAGATCGTCTTACGAAAGTATGTTTTCTATAATTCTGATCATTTGTAAAGATCGAGATTTATACCCAGACCCAACGTTTTTAAATTTGGATTTTGAAATGGCTGTGATTAAAGCTGCAAAAAATATTTTAGGTGAACATATAAATATCCGTGGTTGTTTTTATCACCTCACACAAAGCACCCACCGAAAAATACAAGAGCTAGGTCTTGAAAATCGGTATCGCAATGACGACGAGTTCAATCTGTTCTGTTGTATGATAGACGGGTTAGCATTTCTCCCGATAGAGTTTGTTGAAGACGGTATGTCACACTTAAAAAATATTGTCCCGTTTGGAGCTGAAGATTTACTTTTATATTTTGACCATACATATGTAAATGGCAAATTTCGCCCAGGTAAACCTCGTAAAAATAATATAATAGTACAATATCGTTGCACCCCTCCACTATTTCCTCCTACAACTTTGAATGTTAATTTGACAACATTGTTTGATGGGCACAGAACTAATAATAAATAATAATAATAATAATAATAATAATAATAATGTATGTGAAAGTTGGAACTCTCGATTTTCACATATGGTTGGACAAAATCCTCCAACAATTTGGAAACTTATTACTAAAATAAGATATGAAATAGCTGCAGACCGCGCAAAATTAGCTTTAAATGAACTGGGTGAGCAATCAATAAAAAGAAAAATAAAGAAAATGGAAATAAGATTAAATGCATTATGCACTCGTTTTGCGGAAAATAAAATTGAACTTTTTAAAAGCTATAGCTCAAAACATTAAGTTACAGCGCAAATAATGTATAAACCCATAGGATTTTTGTTTTTATTCTGTATCAACATTTTTAAATATTAAAAAATTATTATTAATTTAATATTAATAAAAATATAACTTTTATAACTAAAATAACTTTTAGTTTATAATAAAGAGACTTTTTTTCTTTGAGACTTTTTTTCCGGGACTTTTTTCCCCCGAGACTTTTTCCGTTCCCCCCGTTGGGGCAGTAGCAAGAAATGACCGACATCAGGGTCAAGCATATCGGGCATTCCAGGGTACAGCGAATTTGCAGGGACATGGCCAGGATCTCCTCCTCGGACCCCGAAACGGAAAACGCCGACAACTTAGCATCACCCTTCTCCGACATCGTCGCCACCAAAGAAGTCATCATGATGATAGCGTTACTGATTGCAGGAGAGAGACGTCGGGATGTATATATTCTTCGTGTTTTCGAAATGTATACAATATGCGACGTGGATCTCGTAGTCGTTATGTTTGTCGTGTATTTATTTAAAACAATTTGGTCGCCACTCGCCAATCGTTTTGTTTGTCGTTGAAATCACTTTTTACCTACGATAATAATAATTACTAAAGACCTATCCAGCCAGAGAGCGCATTATCTCCTTCGCGCAGCATCCAAATGACAGCGCTCCGTCGTCTCGAGGTCTAATTCTCCACCACCGTGTGATAAAATCCCACTGTGATGACGTTGACGGCTGTGTTAATGCGCGAAAAAATAAGTGTTTTGATCACCGCCAAGATGAGTTCTTTCGATGGACAGAGTTTATCGTTTAATTACAAACCAATAATAAAAATACTGCACTATATCAACAAGACCATAGTCGTCATCGATCATTTCGATTTTCGACCAATTAAACATTACTTTGCCACAAATGAACCAAAATAAAATTATAATGGTAGGTATACAGTATTGACAAAATTTTCAAAATTCAATAGCTCGATAGATCATAATATGACAAAATATTAAATTATAGTGCATACTACATAATGTAATTAAAAACAAAAAAAGCCAATGGGGGATCTGACACCCACACCCCCCTTGTGTACGCCACTGACGTCTTAACCATATATTAAGCTGCAGCAGGTATAATAGGCGTCTAGCGGCGGCTTACCCTTAGAAATAACATTACCTGCAGGATGCAGCTGCAGTAATAACTAAAAAGAAAACTCTGTTCTACGATGTCCTATGACGTATTATAATCCCTGATGCAAATAGCTTGTGATCAAGATGCTGATATCGAGGATGAATGTATTATCAATAAATTAAGTCTAAAGTCATCTACTACGCGTTGATTATAAATAAGACAAGGATTTTTATGCAGAAAACATTATTAAATATGCACATATTAATTAATAATTATGAACTCAAAAATTCACAAAACATGCATAAAAAAACTTTATTATGTAATAAAAAACTAAACATCTTAAAAAAATTACAAAATATATTATGTGAAAAAAATAGAATTTAAATATCAATATACTTCTATTTACACATGTGTACAAACTATTATACTTACAGTTTAATTAAACAAGTCCAAATATATAACAAAAATGTAATATTAATTTTGGAACAAGTACCAACATAAAGTAACAAAATGTGATTTTAGATTTTCAATTTGGAATTTCTGCGATTGTCAAGTAGAATAGGTTTATATTTTTAAAAACTTCTTGAAAGAATACATTTTGTAAATCAGAGCAAAAAATCAAAAAAAAATCATTAACTATTTATAAAAAATGCATCTTTTATACAATTGTATAGAAATATGCAATTTATAGTCATTTTTACTCAAATAGGCAAGTAAAAAAATTACCCAAAGATTCTAACACATTACAAAACGTCAACATTTCAAATCAAAATAATTCTAGGGGCATTGTAAAAGAATATGCATTTGCATAAAAACCCGGTCCATAATTATGATATTGTTATACCTATATTTTAATTGATTGATCATATTTTATACTAACCTACTGTATGTTATACTCTTTAAGAATGTTTCAATGCATTCGAATATTATTAAAATAACTATTTATTGGTAATAGAACGCACTTAAAGTATTGCATTTGAACCACCTAACATTATGGGTACCTACTGGGTAGGTTATTTATAGATGATTTATCTTTAGTAAAAATTAAAATTAATACTATATAGGTATATCGATGATTAGTTCCCGAGTTATTGTTGCGAAAGGTTTAGATAGTAGTAAGATTTAGTTACTAGATAATACGTAGTTAGTTCCCAGATAATTGTAAAAGCAATTTAAATTGTCCTTCCCAGTTAGTTGTAATTTTATGAATTTCTTAGGGTCTAAATTCTAAAGCTCTAAAAGGACTGCGGTATTTTCGCCGCTGAACCAGTAGGTGTTATCACTCGCCCAAAGTAAACAGTAAACATCAATATTTTTCATTTCCACCAGAAAATTGATAGTGTAGTGATGAACTACTGACTCATATTGTGATCTCATAATAACTGCATGTCTGCATCTATTAGTTATTACTGGAAATTGAAATTTGTTATACCTACATACCACAATTTTTGTTAGTACACTGTACACAATCATCCAAAGACATGTAAGTAAATTATAAATTACATTAATAGTTAATTTAAGACATAATATACCTACTTATTGTATTATATTTAATGTATTTAGAATGGAGTTAGATTATTCCAACTTAATTAAAGTGATTTCTGTCGCCGAAGCGTTTGGTGAATTGGATCCACCAAGACCAATAATAAAATATCGGGCACACCCAGTAAACCACAATCGTGAAGAATTGGGACAGTTTGATACCTTTTATATCAATATGAGATGCAATAGTGATAAGTTTTTTGACTACTATCGGATGTCTATTTCTTCTTTTGATGAATTATTAGAGAAGATACGTCCCCATATTACAAAAAAAAATACACAGTTCCGTAACTCTATTAGCGCTGAACAACGACTAACAATTACAATAAGGTAATATTATACTACTTGATTAAAAAAAATAACTTAATTAAGTTTAAAGTTATCTAGAAAAATATTCACCAAGTTAAGTTGAAAATTAGATATTATTTTTTTAATTTTCCAGCCCTTATTCAAGTCAAACTTCCCAGAAAACACTGAGACATCATAAATGAGACATCTAATATACTTCATCAACATATTAGGATGAAGTATATTTGATGTATAAAATAGGTCTATATGAATATGCGAAGCTTTTTTGGGTCTATACCTAACTGATATTAGACATCTAAGAGTTCACATCAAGGTGGATTTATAAGGTGTACCAGCTAACACCCTCCCATCTGTTTAGAGGGGTACGCCGTATTTACTACAGATGATAAACTCTGCAGAGTGCGCTGTTTGTAATTGATGTCCTGTTTTTATCAGCAGCTGACCAGGCACCGGCCGGTGACAGCCGGCGGATGAATTTATTTTGCACTTTGCAGCATACCGGCGATCAACATACTGCATTTAATATTATAACACTGAACATTTGTTACGTGTATGATTATTAACGACTGTCGACGTACATAAATATTCAATATTTAAAATGAGTAAAAACAATAAATGTTTTGTTCTGGGTTGTGATGTTGGGAATAAAAAAACATAGGAAAGAACATACAGCTTTGACTCAAAGCACAAGCATACAAGCTTTTGAGCTTTGGTAGTAACATTTCTGGTGGAAATATCTTAAATTCTCTAATACAAATGAAACCTAATACAGCAAATGTTGAAAAACTAAAATTTGAAAGTAAATTGGACGAGCGGTTGGGTTCTGATGATTTTAGCGAATTTACTGATCATCCATATTTTAAACAATCACTTGTAGACAATGATAATTCAAAAAATTATATTTATTCATCTGCTCTTATTTATTTTGTGGGTTATGTGGTTCGGCAGGCACGGAAATTTTCAATAGCAAAGTTTTGTGAAGTGTTTTAAAACTTTATATAAAAATGAGGATTTTGAAAATCATGATCAATTTACACTACAAAGAAGCCAAGGCCATTTATTTATACCGTCTGATGTTCTGCTTAACTTAGTATATAGTTATGAACAAGCAATAGTTAAAATATTGGAGAGAGATAATTTTCAACAGCTTATTTTATTTGATGGTAAACATTTTTTAAAATTATTACAATTGATATTTTTTTAATGATTTTGGCAGAAATGGGCATTAGTTGCATTATATTTACAGGATATTTAAATACAGATAAAAATAGCAGTTAGTAAAATTTACAGGAAACAATTTTTATTTTCATTTGGTTTGAATTTTATTGTAATTTATAAATGCTATTAGTTATTTATGCTATATTAATTTTTTTTTGCTATAGGAATCTATTTAAAATACCCTTATTAATAAGTTTATTATTTTGTTTAGTTTTAGATGAATTACAGATTTGAAGTTATCCCAAAGTTGGCTGCTATGGTCATAACTTTCAACTTACTAAACATATTAGTATATTACTAAGTTTTACCTGACTACACGAATAATATTTGCATGTACACGAAAAAATAAGTATATCAAGGCTAAAAAGAACACAGAAAAGCGATGAAAAAAAATATCAAAACTCATTTAAGTTATGACTAGTATAACTATTTATTTTTAAAACTATATAATATAAATTACATCACACAAAAAACCACTGTCATGTTATAAATTTAATAATACTTTATTGTGATGTTGTATGGGATCCACATTATGTGTGTGGCAAGTCTTCAAAACGAATTCTGAACATTTTCAAATCAAATTATAAGCCAGTAGCTTATAAGTTACAAATATTTAAAAATAAACTTACTACTTTTTATATCCCTCTTTTTAAGCACAGTCAATATTCTTATGGTATGTTAATTACACATTGTGTATGATGACATGATGTAGGAATTTAAATGGGATCACTCTGTACATGGAAACTAATACCTGCATTTGTAAATTATATTATGTTTCATGTATTATTATAACATCAAATAATCATATCAAAAGTAAGTAATAAATAAATATGATAAATTTGTTTTATGATTTAAAATCTTTAAAAGACGTGGTAAAAAACTTTTAAGAACTGAACATTAACCATTGATCTATACTCAATAGATACGATTATACAACAAAAATAGGACACCAGCTGACTTCAGTGCGCTCTAGTAGTGAAATTAACTGCAGTAAATAAAAAGTATCACTTTTTTATCTAGTTTGTTCACCTTATAATATATCCACCTTGGTTCACATCTTTTAGGTACATATTATTACAACACACACAGACCTTTGACATATATCTGACGTCTAAATGGAAATAACATAGATATAGAAACTATAGAAACTAGTAATTACTAGTATATTGATTATGGACATATTATATTAAAAAATATAAATACTATATATTATGTAATTAAATTATACAAATTTGAAGATTAACATACATATAACAATTATATGAAAAATTCTTTGGTAATTTCTAAATCAAAAGTATTTTTAAAAGAAAGATTATTATTTTTTAATCAGTCTATTTAATCAACTTATCTATTATTAGGTATAAAAAGAAAAAAGTTAGGTATAATAAAGGGAAGATACATTATGAATTATGATAAATAATTAATAGGTAGGTACATTTTAAAGTAGCAAACAAATTTAATTATTACTTTAATGTTTGATTAATTATAAAATTGAATGATAATTAAATGTAAAAATTAAATGTACATACAATTTATTAAAGAAATAATAATAAAAACAAATGTAATAAATTGTATTTGTTAGTTATATTTACTTTTCGATTTACTTACTTTCTTTTTTGAACAACTGGTTGCAAAAAGTTTAATATTGCTGCATAAGAATATTTTTACTTCTTGATGCTTTAGAACCACTTGCCACATTCCTAGTTTCATTTACTTCTCTTGTATATAGTTGTCTCATATAGGTATTCTTCCATTTTTTTTTATATCTTCAGCTAATAATAAAATTATATCAGTGTAATTTATATTGAAGTTTTTGAATTCATATCATAATTATTATGTTTCAGATTTTTGTCAGTAGGTCTTAACTTTGTGGCACTAAAACAAGAATTTTCTTTGTGTAGAACCACAGTTAGTGAAATTGTAAGACAGACTTGTGACGTTATTTGGACAATCCTTCAACCCACTGAAATGCCAGAACCAAATGGAGATCAGTGGATAAGTATTTCAAATAAGTTTCATGAACGCACCCAGTTTCCAAACTGTGTAGGAGCAGTCGGTGGGAAGCATATAAGATGTGGAAATCCCACAAATTCTGGATCCATTTATTTCAATTATAAAAAATATTGTTCAATTAAACTAATGGCAGTGGTAGACTCGGAATACTGTTTTATTCATGTAGATGTTGGGGCATATGGAAGAGAAGGGGATTCTACTGTATTTAAAGAATGCCCTTTTGGTAAAAAGTTATACACGGAACAACTTGGCCTACCAGCTCCTAAGCCTCTGCCTAATACACTGGACAAACCTCAGCCATTTGTTGTTATTGGCGATGAAGCATTCGGCCTTCATAAGAATCTTTTAAGACCTTTTCCTGGGCATAGCCTAGATCAAAGGAAAAGAATTTTCAATTATAGATTGTCAAGGGCTAGAAGAAATGTTGAATGTGCATTTGGGATATTGGCGAATAAGTGGAGAATTCTCCATACACCAATACAAGTTAGCCCAGATTTTACTGACAAAATTGTGAAAGCATGTTGCGTCCTCCACAACTATGTTAGACGCCGAGATGGGTTTAATTTTGAACATATATTGAGCAATAAATTGGAGGAAATAGAGTTTAATAGAAGAGGAACTGGTGCACGTACTCAAGGAATTGATGTCCTCAATGATTTCGCAGATTATTTCATGGAGTCTGGATCGGTACCATTCCAGTATCCAATTGTTCAATAATTATTTGTTTATTATTATAAAAAATAATTGTTTTTGTTTAAATACACATATATTCACTTTAACTAACATCGTCAGTGACCTATCCAACCATCCATTTTAGTCTTGAATCAATTGATTCAAAAAATCTACTTCAGCACTCTATACAGAAGTACTGTACTAACTTCCATCTTGTAAAGATGTAATAGTTTTAAATAAATACCTATACAAATTGCAAAATATTTACCAAAGAAAAATATTTTCATTTACAGCAATCAAAATAGGTAGGTATGCTCTTAGAAAGTTTTCCTCAATTTTAATTAAATTTGAATCAGACTTTACAATATATTACTAACATAATTAAACTCACTTTGTTCTTCTACTTCTCCAACTGTCAAGTCTTCATAATTATTTACTAAAACTTTACATAATATGACGTTATCCCACGATTTAATTTTCATAAACAGCTTACTTTTCACATTCCACAAACACTCGTACTTCTCCACTTCGATTATTAATAATTCTACGTCGATCATTTTAAATAAAAACGTTGGCAAAAACATTAAAATAAGCAAAATTACAAAATGAACCGTTGAGTAAAATCACAGTGGATTCCTTCCGGACGAGTTCCCGTCGAAACAATGTGTTTACTTTGCGAAAGGTACGACGGCAGCGAGTTATGCGAGCATGTTGCGGCGACCAACGGCAAATGGCGAAACCGTCGCCATTTTTTGGCGGTAATTTTGACGCTATTAATGCTTTTTGACCGATTTCTTGTATTATGAGTTTACGACTAAAAAGTTAACTTCATTGATATAGAAACATATACCATAGTACTATGTAGTATAAATCATTTACATTTTGAACTATATAACAACAGGTAATCTGGTTTTAAATTAGACAAGGCTGAAATGTATCTCTCTCTATATGTAACATCAATCGAAAATGTGACAATCTATTAGCTTAAATTAACTGATTTAATTTCATACAACTTTTATCGGAGAATTCTCTTATCAAGCGATTATATTAAATCGGTGGTGCTTGTGGCTGATTGTTGAACGCTTTTAGTCGTGTAAAACATTTTTTTTGCTCAATTTCAATATTTATTTATTTTATTATTGAAAATAATTTTATCTTAAATAATTTTCATAATTTTTGTTTTTTGAAAAAAAATCATTTTTTGGGGGATTTTTAATAACTATAAGGCCATATAAATGCATTTTTTTAAAGGTGATTTTTAAATATTTTTAGAGAATTTAAAAATGAACCCTAATAATTCCGTAGACAAAAGTGTAAAATATTTAAATAGTTGAAAGAATGTATACAGTTTAAAAGCATCATAAGAAAGTCTCGACCACCGACCTCCAACAAGTTATCTCCATTTGTACTTCGGCGCATCGCAATCTTTTTGTTTAAGCCAACTACTACGATTATAAGGACTTAAAAAAATATTTTTCACGATTATCAATCATTCCTAAATGTCAATATGTATAATTTAATATATTATATAATATGCTATATGTAACTATAGAAAGTATATTGCTCTTCTTTATAAAATTAATATAACCTTAAAATTAAGGTTATCTTTGAAATATATTAAGTCCTTAAAGGGGGTTTCAGCACCCATAGCCTCCCCCCTTGTATCCGTGCCTGGGTACATGCTATTTCGAAACTCTTATTTTCAGTCTACGCCCTACGGTTATTGGTGGATTACTAAATGCAGGTCGAATGACTACTACTATAATAGTATTCGTCTGTGTGACCGTATCACTCCAATTTTATCACAGTTTTTCTATCAAAATGACAATTTATTACACTGTGATTGTATACTCCGAAGTAAATAATGATGGGAAATATGTTATATTAATATAAATTAGATTATATTATTATATTGAATTTCGCCTTATTCGAAAGTCTTTATCGGGAATCAATATTCGGATGTGTGCCGCCTAGACTATTGGATTATTCTGCAGATGTCAATTTCAGATTTTGACCGGAAAAAAAAACAAAATAAGAAAATATTTTTGTAAGTAAATCATTATTTTACGGGTAAATATCCAATATCTAAAAAAATTCGATTTTCAAACACTCAGGGTCAAGAATTAAACTTTAAATGTGTTCCGCACCATACATTTATACTTGTAAATGAACGATGAATGATGAATCTATTGATTTTTGAACCTCAATTATTGCTATACTTGGGACTCGAGATATTTTGGTATTTACTATTTAGCGATAGTGCGACACAGCAGCAGTATAACTTATTTGTTAACCATATAGTTCACATTATCACTGATTCACATTTCGCAGATAATAGAAAATCAATATATTATATTATTGGTGAGATTTGTGTGCATATCAATACTATTTTACCGACACGATAATACAAAATAAATTGATTAAACACGACGTTTAAAAAATTTTAAATAATTTCGATTTGTACACAAAATTGCGATATGATAAAAATATTCATGTCTCTTGATTAACGAATGACGACAGTGTTGTAGGTTGTAGACAATGAATGTTCAGCTCACATATCCCTAAAAGGTTGGGGAGTTACACAGACACACAGCTGAGTCCTAGGTTTGGAATAATTATATTTATGGAAATTATGGCAGCAGAATTCCGTCTGATATATTATGATCATGCGCCTAATTGAGTAACTGCTAGTTGATATTGGATTCACCTATTCAATTTTGTTTTTTTGGCGTAAATCAAAAAAAAATAAGTGTAGATAGGTACATGAAATTTTCACCAAATTGTTATATAACCATTTTCTATACACAATACAATTTTCAATACATTTTGACTTTTTTCGAGCTATTTATAGACTAAATAAATTTTCTATTTTTTTTTTATTATTGTCGACAGAAAAATTTTAAAAATTTTTAACAGGGTTCTTCATAACTTGTTGTAAAAGTTAAGCGAAAGTCTATAACAGTTTTTTATAAGCTTCTAAAGTTAAAATTTCGACAAATCACGAAAATTTGTAGTTTTTTTTATTTAAAAATTCATAAAATGTTTTCGGAAAGTCAAACTAATTTTGTATGAGTGTTTGAAATTGTAGCCATTATAGGTATAATATTCACCTGTAAACTACCAATTTTCTTATTTTGTTGTAAAATTTAATGTAAATTCAAAAACGAATGACCGTATAGTCACTTGACATTTTCACAGAATGTTTGGATTATCATTTTCTACACACTTGAAAACATTTTGACACTTTTTTAAGTAATTGTAGCCTGTAGGCATTAAAAATGTTTGATTTTATTCAATTTTTTTCTATAAATATCGATAAAAAAATGTGTTGGGTCAAAATGCTTGAAAATGTAATACAAGGTTCCTCATATAAGCTGTTATAATAGCAGTTTAAAATTGTTAAAGCTACAAATGCATCCTTTTTTTATAAGCATTTAAAATTCAAATTTTAACCATAATCCATCAGAATATCGAACATTTGCAAATAGTTTTGTGGTTAAACATTTATAAGATATTCAATTTTTATATCAAAGCATTGCAAATTTAAAACAAGGTTTCTCTAGTAGTTACGTTCAATGTTGTTACCAATAAATCTAAAAAATATATACATGGTTGATTTTTATAGACATTTTAAGTTCCAATTTGGACGAAATTAGGTATTTGAATGATGCAGAATAACTGCTATGTTAGTTATTTCGTTGTACCTAAAATTTAAATATACTTTTTGTGTGTGCTTGAAACTTTTAAAGTAGGTATATTATTATATTTTATACACTAAATGACATTTTTAAATGCAATATTTTCGGCAAAAATTAATTCAACCTACTGTAGTAAAATTAATTGTTTTATTGCCATAACATCATAGAATTCCTAAACTTAGTTATATTTAGGCTGACAGACCGTCTTCGATCAGAATCATTTTTCGTATACAATGATTTTATACATCATTGAATTAAAATTTAACACATCCATTAAGCTGTATTCGAATTGCATGCCATAAAAAAAAATAAAAATGGTGAGCGATTTATTTTTTGTTTTTTGAAAAATTAGAAAAGTCCGACAAAATAGTTCGGTAAGTGGGTACCGCTTTGCTGTACAGTAGGTGTCGAGTGGGTCATAGTAATGAAAAATTACAAAAGTTAAAAAAAAATTTAAGTCATGCACATAAGTACATAAGATGTGGCATGCAATTCAGACAGACCCCTGTAGTAAGAGGTGGCATGCATTCAGATGCACCGATCCATTAGTGACCCACTCGACACCTACTGTACAACAGGGTAGTAGGTACCCACTTGCCTACCTTTTTTTTTATTGGTCTTTGGTAGATGAAGTGGAAAATTTGACACTTTCCTACAGAGATTACTTTTTTTATTTTACAGCTTAGAAACCTTTAATTGATGAAAGTTGAAACTATATGTAGGTACCTAATGGCTATAATACAAATAATTTAATTCGTTTTAATTAAATGAATAGTCAAATAAATAATAAATAATAAATAATCTTGTCTATAAATTATATTGATTTTGATATACCAATATCAATATTGACTGATAAAGTATTTCTACTTTCAACTTTCAAGTCTCAAAAATAGATTAATAAATTGTTGTATACTTGTATGAGACATTATAATAGATTCTATAATATTATATGGTATGCACTATGCTTTTGGCGTAGCAGTGGCTGTCGACAAGTTTACGGTTGAGGTTAAACGGTAATAATTGAGTTAATTTTCATAGAAAAAATTGAATTTAAATAATATTAACTTGTATTGTGAGAATAATAACTGAGTCAATTTAATACAAATAATACAATTATAATAAAGTTTGGACTTTGGGAGACGAAAGTAGTAAGGTATGACGTATAGTCGTATAGAATAGTGTCACAGTGGATGCGTTCATCAAGGCGGACATGACGCAACTGGTTCAATAATTTATAATAATATTGAACATTGAACATTGCACTATTCAACCACTTTTTATGGTCGATCTCAACCACAGTTGAACGACTTATCCGGACTTAACCAACCAAGAACGTTAGTAAATATTAAAATTGGAAGTCGATATTTGAACGTTAATTGAACCGTCGAGGTTCATAAACTGAACATAAAAACCTTAATATACTAGCACCTTTTGTTTTTCTGAACCCACTGAGAACCAAACATTTTTAATAGGTGATCGGTACTAGAACAGTCGATTGTTTATTGAACGGTAATGATTCATAAATTATTGAACTTTACATTTGGAATGTACCAAGCCACCAAATGTTCTCCTGAACTCATCAGTCACGGTGGACCTTTTTAAAGGTGCTCGAGTTTAGCCTGATTATTAAAACTATTTATGTCGATACACGATTAATGATATAGTATTCGCATATATTATATATACTAGATTGTCATTACTATGTTGTTCAACCTTCAACTATTGTTTAACGACAGCAATGGTAATCTGTGAAGTTTGTTTTTGTCTTTGATTTCATTTCAACACCACATAAATACAATCGCTAAATAAAAATTTAATTTTCCACTAGATTAAAATAATTATTATTTATTTTAAATTTGGTAAAAAAGAATAGTGGGGGTTGGTTGAACACCTCTCCCCGTATTTATAACACCGCGACTTCCGCTAACCTTTAAAACAACCGGCGGTAACCATTTTCCTATGACCAACCACCGGCTAACAAAATATATCACGATTACCTGCAGTGGTCCCTGATTCCTGAGTATCCATTATATACAGGCATTTAAATCATGAAATCACGGACGCTACTGCATGGCTAGTACTGCACTACTGACCATTGGAGTAGGTCTAAGACATTGAACCGGGAGGCTGTAACGATGACAATCTTATTTTTTTCATATAAGACCTACCCTTTTTATTGCAAATTGTTAAGGAGGCGATTTTTTTGAAAATGTCGTTTGTCTAGTTGTAACTCTAAAGGCTACAATAACTAACTATATATAAGTGGAAAATAAGTTTATACAGGTCACAGGGTAATTTAGTCATTAAAAGCACCATGCTCCCCTTTTTAAAATACTTAGATATTTTATTTATTTATTTATAATATATCATACGAGGTTTTCCAATTCAAATATGTTAATGCAAAAACAAACAAGTTAAAATGTATAGATTTAATAATTTATAAAAAGTTTCAAGAAAAAAAATAGTAAAATTGACATTGAAAAAATGATAAATAATAATATTATGTATTACACAACAAATGTATAATATTAAATATTAACAAATAATAAATCAAACGAGAACCTACGCACCTACGGCACGCGCTCGATTACCCGCTGCAGTAGGTGTTTTTAAAGATGATTTCGTAAGTATTTGCTGTCGACTTTGTTTTCTTTATCTCTGCAGCGGAAACAGGATTATTCAAAATTAATCGTCCTATGCTTTGCACCTGATCTTACGCCACGCGGGACCACTTTTTTGGTAATAATATGCACAACATACTGTGTACGAACCTAACAATTCGTCATTCACAGATGAACTAAAAAATTAGAGGAGTCCATAACAACGAATATGCATATAATGAGTTTGAGTTCCAACTAGATGACGTTCGCGTATGACAAGGGAAGCCACGTAGAACATTTATAGGTAAGTGTCATTAAATAAATTTAAAATATTATTTTTTATTCAATGTGTACTTGCATATTATAAACCTAAAAATTAAAACTTTAATTTAATTTTATACTGCGGATGATTCATTTTGAATAACCCTGTATGTTTGAGAGAACGACTAATGGTTCGAGAGTTGTATTGGTCGACAGATCGATGTCCCGACCCCCTCCACACAATAGGTAACCTATACAACACAACGAATAGCGTAGGTTGTGGTGGCGGGGGGAGGGGTTGCCATTCTTTAGCAAAGTGAAAGCTGTTTTAAATGTTTAACATATTATGTCGCAGAAAACCAACACTCGGATCGCTCACGCGATTCCAAGGACGCGAGTACCTAAACACGCCGACGACTATATAGAAAATCTTCAGAGTCTGCGTCGAGCTCGCTGGAAAGTGCGACGCGCAATAGATTATTCTCGTTAACGTGGCCGGGAAACGAAAAATAAATATTATTATCGTCAACGAGCGTCACGTCAACCGGTCCGGTGCATCGATGGAGGACCGCGGACACCACCGGCGCACCGACCCGTAGCAGCAGCAGCAGCAACAGGTGCGGCGGCGACCGACGATGGCTCCGCGGTCGTCGTCGTGGAGGTACGAAATCTTCATGTTCCTAGCCGTCAACACGTCGTTCCTAGTGCTGTTCGACGCGTTTTCCGCGGACCGCGACACCCGGCGGAGCGCGCCGATGCCGGCCGGCGTCCGGCGGCGCCTGTTATTGGACCTGTACGGCTTCGAGTACGTCGTCGACAGCGACGCGTGCGACGGTCCGCGATGCCACACGCCCATCGTGGTGCACAGTCATGTCGGCCACTTCGAACGCCGCCAGGCCATTCGCCAGTCCTATCCACGAACGGTGCTCGACCGTCTCGGATTCCGTCACGTGTTCATGGTCGGTCTGCCGTCGTCGGGCGACGGCGACGGCGTCCTGCAGGCGCGGCTGCTCCGGGAGTCGTCTCGGCACGGCGACGTGGTGCAGGGCAACTTCCGGGAAGCGTACAGGAACCTGACGTACAAGCACGCGATGGGCCTGACGTGGTTCGCGGAACGGTGCCCTCGGTCGGACTACGTAGTCAAGATGGACGACGACATTGCGGTGAACGTGTTCAAGCTGAAAGCCGTGCTGGAGCGAGCCGGCAACCGCGACCTGGCCGGGTGCGTGATCGACGCGAAACCGATACGGGACGAGCGCAACAAGTGGTACGTGAGCCGCGCGGAGTTCGCGGGCGACGCGTACCCGCCGTTCGTGTCCGGTTGGCTGTACGCGGCCCGGGCGGCGTCCGTCCCGCGCTTGTTGAGGGCGATCGGTGTGCGCGAAAAATACTTCTGGATCGACGACCTGTACGTGACGGGCGTACTCGCCGAGCGCGCGGGACTCGCGTTCACCGACCTGAGGTCCGACTTCGAGACCGATCCGGGACCGATATACTGTTGCGTGCACAAACGACAGCGGTGCGACTTTTTGGCGGCGCCCACCGGCGACGATTACACCTTGCTCCGGCGGTACGCCGAACAGCTGACGCGTTGTAAGGCTACCAACTCTTCTTGCGATCTGTTTCGTAAATCCAAGCTCCATCACAAATGTCTGGATTTGTGGAAAAAAAAACCACAAGACGCGCGCGTGGGAAAACCGTCAATTCAAATATTGAATTGAAATTATCGATCTACAATGGACGTGTCATATTTCGTGTATGGATCTAATATAATAATACGATCAAGAATGTTACAATCGAACAACTATTGGTCGTGTATAAATATAATATATTGCGATAGTAATAATTCACCATTTTATACATCCAATATTTCTTATTATTTTTTATGTGATAATATTTAACAATATATTTATTACAAACTAATTGCGGCGACAATATTATGTCTTTTTTTTCATAACAAATGATAGAAATAATTAAGTTCCTTTTTGTTGGTTTTATTTTGATAAAAATTATAAGACTTTAATATTGATTATCATTATTTGTTAATTTTGTTTAATATAAAATGTTTGTTCTACTTTATAATACCTACTATAGTTAGTGATATTCTGTTCAAATTTTTTATAAATAAATATACAATTATTATGAGAAATAAATCATTTATTCAATTAAGACACTTATGTTATGTTAGTTTTAATCAACTAATATCTCATACTAAAATCATTAATAAATAAAGTATTTTGTGTATAAAAAAGATTTTTTTTTAGGAATAAATGAATTCACAAACATTACAAAACAATAATCAAACAATTTGAGAATGAATAAAATGCAGGGTAGTTTTAAAAGAATGACAATTGTAATATTATGTTCATCATATTATACTGAAAGTCATTTTCTTATATACCATAAATAAGTATTTTATTGATGAAATGTGATCAAAGGTCATCAATATATCATATAAATACAAAGCGATGTATAAATTGTGACAAAATTTTTGTTGATCTTCCTGGTCCAGCAATTACCATAACCCGGAACTGTATCCACCTGGTGGCACACGGCTTGCCTTCTTTTGTTCTGGAGCTGGTTCTGATTGAGCAGAAACATGCTGAGCTGGTGTAGCAGTTGCCTTAGGAGCTTCATAACCTTCCCCAGTCACCGGATTACCATCTAAAATATAAATGAGCATCAAATTAAAACCGTGTATAAAACTTAATTTTTTTCAATGTACTGAGTTTCAAAATTAATCACAATTATTCATACAACATTAGTAATAGGTATTTAATAATTAATTATAAAATATACAGATAAATTATTATACAAGAAATTATAGATACCTACTTAAAAATAAAACAAAAACATAGAACACACATTTTTTAAAAGATTTTCTGGGTTTATATTATAATATGGCAATAACCTCTTAACCTTAACAATTTAATATATTAATTTTTTTTTTTGTTAACTGATAACATACCTTTTTTCTTATAAGCCGATCTTTGACAATTAGTTGTATTGGAAGTAGCAGATTCTAAGTTAAAAGCTTCAAGCAAATATCCAGGAAACAAACATATAAGTAGCAAGCAGAATCAAATTATTAAGTATGCAGTGTAAGTACCCTTAGTGTGCACTATAGTATACTGTAAAGGTATGGTTTCCCTGCAGCGTCAAACAATGGAACAGCAAAGCGACAGTGATGCGGCGTCTAGACACCCACTATGGTAGTTGATGCTAGAAGCTGCAGAGAAACTGTACCTTAAGGCAATAAGATTATTTGCTAGTTACCCAAATTTTTTATTTAACAGAATGCAAGAGTACTGGCACAGATATAGACAATTTCAGCAGGGGTTGTTCAAAAAAAAAAAAAAATGATTGTACCTTAACTTAGCGGTTCTTAAACTGTAGTCTGTGATACTCATGTCTTAGATCCGTGAAGGGATTAATACATAACATGCGTGACATAAATGCATTATTAGTTATGACAATTGTTGGATCTTATTTTTACTACATGACGAGATATAATAGAATTCAATACAATTAGGTATCTACACACATTATAATTTTGATTATAATAAAATAAGATATTTTGTAAAAAAAAAAGTATTTGAAAAAAATTGTTCGGGGGTACACAATTTATAAAAATCATTCATCAAAGGTTTTTTCTACAAAATTTTAAGAACCGCTGCCTTTAAATACATTATTTTTAATACAAATGTATTGTATTGGTGGTTTGGACGACAGGGGGTACCCAAACACCCATAGCCCCCTAACCCTCTGAATCCGAGGCTGCAAGAGGATATTTTTAAATTTGCATTATTAATAAATAACAATATACACATTTATGTTAAAAATATTAAAGATTATTAAATAATATCAACATAAAATGATGTGATTGAATTATGTATTAAAAGAATATACCAAATATTTAGATAAAATAATTTGAAGCATAAGATGTAACATTTATATAGTATTATAATTTAAAACCAACAAATTAGTAATATAATAAAATTAATTTAATAGTAGCATTAAAATATTAGAATTTAAACTTAGTAATACAACTATCAAAAGTGTATAATGTATTCTAAACATTATAGTTAAAAAGAAACTTTAACATAATTACAACTAAAAAAAAAAATCGACAAATATTTCTTATTAAGTTATATCTATAATATGTTATAATTGAATGATTGTTAATAGAAATGTAATTTCAATTTTTATTAATTATCAATAAGTTATAGGTACATAAAATATTTTTTACATTTTAACAACTAAGGAAATATATTGAATGATTATTAGATAGAGATTGAAATTATTAATTACTTAATGTGATTTAAATTCATAATTTTTATAAAAAAAAAAGTAAAGCTATAAATTAAAAAAAATATATAACCATTCATATGGTATACCTTAATGTAAGGGTATAGTATGAAAACTAGAGTAAAAATATGTATACAATCATGTGCTAATCTTACCTTTATTACTTGGAGTTTCAGATAAAGTTTTCTCAATATTATCTTTTACAATTTGAGACTCATTCTTATTATCATTACCAATTTGAGATTCAACATTATTATCATTACCAATTTGAGATTCAACATTATTATCATTAGTGATTTTAGACTCAACATTATTATCATTAGCTATAAGTATAAGTTTAAGTATAAGTATAAAATATTCAATTAAAATATTTTTGGACTACTTGTACATAGAACACACTTTTATTATTCAAATTACCGGGTTTATCAGAGTTTCCGCTGGCTGAAACTGTACCATTACTATGTTTTGGTGTTTGACCGCCCAAAATAATGGAACTTTGGAGATTCTTCTGGTTTGTACCACGTTTATGTGGATTAACTTCATCGTGCGATGTCACTCCAAATATGTCACTACTTCCACCACCTGGTGGTTTCAAGACCCTAAAAAAAAAAAGTTTTTATTAATTTATTGTACTTACAAATTATACTTAGTAATGCATTTTAAAATATAATAAAATATAATAAAAAGTAATATAATAAATAATAATATAATGAATATTTAAGACATTTATAATATTTTGTGTTATATTATATTAATATAATATTGTTAATTGTGACAACAACTTCTAGTCATTGGATTAAAATAAATATGATTAATTTTTATTGATGTGAAAATAATAATAAATAATTTATTGTTTAGCAATAAATCAATCAATATAGGTACTTCAGTTATTTTGAAGAATTTATACTTTTATGATATGAGCTAATATAATATCCTCACTATTTACAAGAACTTATCATAATTACAAGTCACCACTTAAAAAAGTTCAAGGATTCATAAGGAGTTGTACCATATGGTAGTAATATAAACAGATCAAAACATGTATATTTTTGTGTGGGAAGTGTATTAGTATAAAAAGTAGGAACAGTGTATAATATGTAGGTAATTAAAATATTATGTATAGTTAATTATTTTGAAATATTAACTACCTGTAAATGAGTACAAAGTTTTAATTTTGATTTAGAACAAATTATTTTTAAGAAATTAATAAATTCCTAACCTACTGTCAAGTATTATATTTTACTTAATATTGTTAAATAATCTAAGACAAAATAATAAGTAACAATCAAAAAAATTCAAGGTACAGTTCTCAAATGTACAAGCGTCAACATGTTGTATGCGTCCAATGTTGGTTCAAGATTACCAGTGACATGACAATGACACAGGTTCTTGGTGCTTTAGTACATGCATACATACTGTGTATTGAGTATACATTATACTATTTAATTATACTATACAGAAATAATTACTAATTATTAGCTATGTTAAAGAAATGAGTAAATATTTGTTAATGCTTATTAAACATAAAAAAACATTGATGTTTGAACATTGTTTGAGGAAGTTGAAACCTCAAAAGCACCGTATTCTAAATTATCCAGTTTAGTTAGTTTCAACATTCAAGCACTAGTTAAATGAAGTTAATAATTATTAACATTAAACATACATTTTAATATTATAAATGTACATTAAATTGAACGTCACCAACTATTAAGTTTTTATATGAGGATTATCTTTGATTATTTAATATTGTTAAATTATAAGTCTTATATAATTTAAAATATTGTGTACACTTTTCGAGTGTTTTACTTGCCTATTATGACACGGAGATCCTACGAACTCGGCGCCCCAAAGATCGTGACAAACTCCTCCAGGAGGCGTCCTATTTTCTCTAATAGATAATTTAGACATATTATTTTTATTTGTATGAAAAAATTAAACTTAAAGAATTGATTGCCGTAAAAGAAAATAGGTCGATCTTTTTAATATAGAACAACTTTTAAGTGGGCAGACAAAGAAAACTGGACAATATTTGAATGACCTCGCCTTATTTGGAATATCTAATAGTGATCATCCTACACATATTTCTTTAATGAAAATGAAAATTACTTTTTTTGTTATAAATACCTAATCAAAATGTAATATTTAAATATTTTAAGAATTTAAAAATATGGTGTATCTATATAATAATATAATAATTAATAATTAAAAGTAAAATAATATACCTTAAACTCATTTCCGACGAATATCACAAACTAACGAAAAAACGAATAAGTTTTGACTAGCACTTTATGTAAAATGAAGAACTTGTACCGAGTACCGAGTTTTATACTAAAATATTAAGTAAAGAAATCCACCTTGAATTGGATGTGTAGGTGGAACTGTGAAATAAACCAGTAGAGCCACAATGAAAATATAAAATGTGCTTTTATTTTGATATTTATTATTATAAGACATTTTATTATTGATAACATAATTATGTTTTAATAAAATAAGGACTCGCAGTGATCAATACAATATACTAAGTAACAATAAATTGTTTGTTAACAGAGTTGTAAATCGTTATTTACCATACAAATACAGTTATTATGAATAATATACAATGCAGAGTCCCTTAACTTTTTCAGTTAAAATAATGTTAGTTCTTTAGGACTTAAGGAGTAATAAATCATAATAATTTAAAGTTAAATTATTAAAATTAGATTATAATATGAGCAAGACAAGTATATAAGTAAAGAAATTAATGTTGTAAGAATAATATTAACTGACATTTAAAATATTTATAGATGCATACATCGAAATCAGAAACATGTTTACATGTTTAAAACGAATTAAGTACCAATTTTATACATTAATAATTCATTTTTATTTACTGAAAACCGTTATTCTTGTTCATTTTGATACATTTATTCTTATAATGAGATTAAAAATTAAATAAAACATTGATTTTTTTTATATATATAACACAAAATAATCAAAAAAAAAATTCGATTGACTCAAAATAGATTTTGTTAAAAGGGGATCGACCCTCAATATACCAACTGTCGTGTTCAAAAGATTCATTTCGTAGCAACCGTTATTTTTGTTTTATAAGCGATTGATTTTAAGCACGTTTCTATTATTTCATAATCCGAATTAATAATTTCAATAAATACCGTATGTATACCACAACAGGCAGTACATCCGATTACAAATATAGCCAGAGGGATTCTCTATTCATTGGCATTAAAAAGTTAGAGAACAACTATGGAATAATAAACGCCACTATAATAGATTGGCCATGTTTGGTTTACGTTCATTGACATTGTCAACGTTAAAAATGCAATATAAGATATATTATAACAGTATCGAAATTTACTGCATGTCCAATATTTTCTTTGTCATTCCTATTTCCTTCCTTTACAGCCGACACACACATTAAAATACTTAATAACTTATTATATGGGATTTTAGACCCCATAAAATCTTGCGAAGAATAAAATTGGGTATTGACGCAGACGGTCATTTCACCCTCGTAGGGGTTCTCCCTAAATTATATAATATATTATACACGGAGTAATCACATTTCATATTATATGACTCATGTTATACAAAGACTAACGAGTAATAAGTAACTATTTTTCAATATAAATATTTGTTCTACTTTTGATAAAATATTATAATATTAAAATAATCAATTAAAATTTTTAAATTTTAATAGTTGACACAAAGTTCCAATTGTAAAACATGTTTTCTTGTTGATTTACAGTTATTTATCTAAACAAATGTTATAACTTATACGAACTTACATCTGAGATACTTTCATCACACACAGACATACAATAATAAAATGAAATAAATAACCAACATAGGTAATATATTAGTTATTTTTTGTAACTATTTTATGATAATAATACTATTATATTATATTACATAAATATTTGTTCAAATTTCCAACAGATGTCTTAATAAAGGATTTTGAGAAAAATATTACATATTATATATAAACCTAATCAAACAAATATTACACTTAGTTTAAATTAAATTAATTATGTTATATACCAATACCAAATATACGGAATTGAACACACGACACTGCTTATGTAATTATGTTATATATTTTAGTATATTATCTTAATAAGTAAAAGCAGATATAATATAAATTTCTCAAGCAACACAGTTAATTTATATCCTTAATACTTGATGCGTGTTTAAAACCGACATTAACATAGTAAAAGCCAGGAGTTCGCCATTGCGGGGGTAATTTGTTATGTATTTACTATACAACGGACAAGGGTCAACGTTCGGTTAGCATATTACACCGAAACCATGGTTCAAGACGAAATAGAACTCGACTTGAGTACATTTGTACAATAAAACTATTTTAGATTCCAAAGCGATTACGTATTAACGGGTACTGAATGAGAAAAAATACAAAACGATAAGAGGGTAACTGCGTTAACAGCGTGGTCTACGGATTCATGTACATAGTACATTATGGGTCTCCTCTGTCTCTAGTCTCTATAAGTAATAATTTAATAATAAAAAAAAACCATTAGGCAATATGAGTTCGTTTTTCTATTTGCGTATGAAACATCATAAAATAACATGGTTTACTAGTTATTATATTATTAACCTGGTGGTTCCATAAAAATTCGATCAAGCACGAACTCTTCATTGCGGGGTATACTAAAATGTAAGCATAATACTGACATACAAAATATTAATGAATCTACTATGTGCATTATCTTACCTCAATAACGTTTTTATTTTGTTATCAATATATAAACCTAATAACGTTAATTAAGAGAAAACGTGGTATGTAATTTAAAATGAGAAAATGCAGATGTTTACTTTATTAATTTCCTAATGGATTATTGGGGTCACAAACAAATAAGGAAAGTTTAATTAACTAAAAACAATTACATATTCAATTACATTTGGTTCATGGGTATAATGTTATTTTAAGCCTAGGATTAATATTATCGTTCGAAAGCGTTCAATATTGATTAAACAGCTGAATTTTATTTTGCAGTGAAGGTTATGACTAAAATACGTAAGAATGTAAATATGTACTTTCCCCCTATCACGATTTATTTTGGTATATCCTATGAGGCTATAACACATAGGGTGGTCATGATGATAATAATAAAGCAGAATACTAATGTCGATTCTAGAATAAGCTACTATAGCACGAGTAACGGATGACAACCTACAATAGATCAAACATTTCCTCTATAAAAGTGTAACATAACATTGTTTAAAAATAATTTCAAAAACTCAATGAACCGTTTTTATTTTATCCGAAAATATTCCCGTAGGAAGTCACGTGCCACTATGTAGTATGATGATTACAGTGAACATCTATGACGTTCGGTGGACCGTGCACATAGGAAATTCAAACGAGTTACAATACCGTAACTAGCACACCTTTCTACCCCTGGGATCATCATTTCGGATATAACATATATAAATAATAATAACCCATTTAATTTATAGTTGAATGCTGTAATTGCCAGGTACCGAAATAATATGAATATATTTTAGAACAGCAAATAAAAATGTAATACACATTGACATTTTATATCTGTACCAGACACCAAACTCACTACTTATGTAGTCATCGTTTACTAAATTGATGTATACTTTCCGTGCGTTATTATTCGCATGCACAATACCATGTGTACCCCACTATATATACCAACGTAAATTACGTTTTTATGACGCACATTGTAATACTTTTATAGTTTGATGGAAAACTAAATAGTCTAAATTCTCAAGAAAAATATATTCTTTCTGTACATTCACTACACTGAATGAAAGTGAAGCAAATTAAATGAAAATACTTCATGGTTTATATTGATAAATAGTAAAATAACTCTTTTGAATATGATAGTCTACTGCTTATGCACGGGAAAGAAAAACTCTCACAAACATTAAATTGTAGGCATGCCTATACCTCCTACAGTCCTACGTATCAATCATAAAGAATACAATTTTAAAATTAAACTTAAATTATTTGGAACACTGTTCTACACAAAAAAGTATAATAATTTATATTGAAATACACCAGATACAATACAATATGAATACCACTTATGAATAGCTTATTTTTTTAAATTGCTTATAATATTGTCTTAAATCACTCTTCATAATATTTATCGATTGACAATTATATACTTTACACTTGAAAAAAATAAAATTCCATAGATATCAGTAATATTAATAAAGTAAAAGTATTTTATTTATTTAAAATGCAATTTTTTAGTTTATAGTGTATCGTTCCGTTGAAGTATTTATAAATAACAAGTAGTACGCTTACAACGTTCATAAAAATATAATACCAAATATAATACCAAATATAATACTGTACTACCATATCAGTAACCCCAGAAAAATAAACTTGAGTAATGAATAATAATAATAAGTACATAGTACATAATGTTATAGTTGCACTAGTTGGTCATACATAAAAGATAAACCTATTGTCTAATTACAATTACAAAGCTAAGAAAAATTGCAAACAAATTTAATAACCGCAATTAAATTTTAAATGTAAAATTTTAATTGTTAAATTGAACACATTATTTTACTCTAATAAGTTATCATAATAACCGTAGATACTTCGTTGAATTTTTTTAAATTACAAGTTTCTATCGTAATTTAAAACTAAAATATGATACTAAAATTTATATTATTAAAATATAATTTATCTTAAGTGAAATAATAATTTAATTTATAAAAAAAATTTACATTTTATAATATGTATTTTTATTTAGTCTTAATAAGTTAAATATATATGTATACATTATTTTTTATGAACACACAACCAAATACTAAATAGTAAGTATCAATAATATATGATAACCAAGATTTTTTTTTATAAAATCACAGTAAAAATATTAGTATTTTGTTGACGTGTTAGCACAAATTAAAAAACTAATTTTCAATGTCCATAACTCTAAACAATAAACATAGCGTTCATGCTTATGAAAAAGATATAATATATTTATTTTATTTTCATGAAACATTTTGTAGATATTAATATTATTTTATCAACGGTTTTGTTAATGAAACTTTGATTTTGAAAATATAAAACTTGTTGAACGACATACAAATGCCATGAAACAATTTAATAATAAATTGCTTTAAACTAATTTATAGAAATAAAAATGTATTAAACTATACCTATTAAAAACATTAAATATTTGTGTAACTGACAAACTAGTTTTAAAATAATTAATAAACATTACATAGATTTTAAATTTAATAATTACTTTTTTTTTCCACATCCTATATTGTCCAACTCAATGTGTCTGTAGGACGCATATGTAGCCATGGTCCAGCTAAGAGAGACTTGAACAGAACACAAGGGACACGTCAAACGAGGAATACTGACAATGCACGACTGCGCTCGTGTAGGGCACTCTTGTTTTCCTAGTGTACTACGGTATCGTGGTTACGGGTAAATCGCCGACAGACTGCATGCAACGATACACTTCTATGGCGGACGCAGACCCACCGACCAAAAAAGACGGATCCACACTTCCTAACACGAGCCCACTCCACGGTCTCCTTATTTTGAAAGGCTACGTATACAATATACACACCACACCGGATTTACACTATTTTAGTATTCACCAAAAGAATCAGTATAACTGTCAAAATAGCAATATGAGACGGAAATGTATGCGAAGAATCAGAAACAGTTTCACGTAATTTAAGCACTTTTGACAATTACTTTGTACTTACACATAACAGTTTTAAGGTTTGTTTAGAGACTTAAAGACCACGAATTCATTGAGCACAAATTAAATTGATATTCTACAATATAAAGAATACATAACAACTATATGTTTTTATAGTTGTTATAAAACATTACCAATTTTAATAACATTTTCGGAAAAATGTATTTTAAGTTTTACAAATTTATTTATAAATAATGATAATATTATATTCTGTCATATAAAAAAAAAATATTAATTTAAATACGCGGAAGTAGTTATTTTGATTAAATTTGGATATAATATAATTATAATTATTAAACTAACATTACCAGCAAGACAGTTAAATATGAAAATATTAGATAGTACCTTTAATCCATTGATTAAATATATATTTAATGTGTTTAAATTCATGTAACATAAATCTGTCTGCAAAACCTGTAATTAACTATTTAAAAATATTTTGCACAAATATAAATGCATGGGTTTTTACTCTTTAAATTTTAAGCTACAAAAATATACGCTGGAGAATGGATATTTTTAAACATCTATTTTCAAAAAAACCATTATATTTAAAAGTTTTAAATGAACAATTATGAATAGGTACAAGTCTTAAATGTATTAAACAATTACAATTTTACCAAAAAGCAAAAATAAATTATTTTAAAAATGTAAATCCAATTGATTTATTTTATACTATTTTAATAGTTTATCCTAACTCATTTGTTCGTATTGTTAAGACCTCTGAAATATCTAAAATACATAAACAAATTTCGGAAGTCTAACAATAAATTCAAATACGAACAACACATGTGTTAGGATAATATAAGATTATGAAAGTATACATAAAATTAATTGATAAGGTTTCAATTTTTAAAATAATTTTTTTTTTCTTTTTGGTAAAAACATAAAAGTGTAATTTGTTTAAAACTTGTAATAATTATTTGTTTATGTTCATTTTAACTCAAAACTTTTAAATATAATAGTTTTTTGGAGACAACACGATGAATTCAAGGTCTGTGGTCTAATACTTTACAGTTTTACACTGTATATAATATGGGTACCGGATCTACCCATACATTTTCAACCAATCTAAAAATTACAAATTATCGATGGATGACAAGCCCTCCATAAACAAGATACGGTCCGTCGAATATTTGAAACCAGTCACCTGCTACTATCAGTTGTTTTTTATACGTAGTTAACCGAGATTAACTTATTAAACATATTTACTTAAGTTTTAATTGTTTTTGTAAAATAATTTATGTAGTTAAAATAATACATATATTATATATGGTTTAAAGTTTTTCAAGAAACGAAAATAATTACTAGTGCATGAACAGTTTATACAAAGATTATAGAAGATCGTGCACTTATTAGTAATAATATTATGTAGGTTATATCCGGATTTCTTAAAGACGATTCGATACTTTTTAAGATGTTTTGTTTTATAGCCTTGACTGCGGCCATTGTTCCTTCTTGTTGATAGGCTATTTTCTACATGTATTGCAGTTAACGGTATATTATTAAATTACAGTAAAATACTACTTCAAGATCAAAAGTAACTGAAAAAGGAAACTAACTCACTTGACATTGACTAAAGCAAATTATTCTACAATTTCAAAACGCCATTTATATACGATAGCGCTACAATTACAAGTTCAAAACAACAATTTAAAATGTAAATCCAATTAAAAAAATATCTGTTTTAATTCTTGTTGATCCTCGAAATCCAGTATAAGCGTTTGACAAGTGTAATTTTATCAGTTTGCGTGCCAACAGTTTAAAATCCTTTGACTTTCTAAGTTCTAATGAATACGTGGCTTCACAATCCGATCTTGGAGAATGGTCTATTTTATAATTAGCTACATCTCTATACTCGTTAATGCACCTTAATCCCATATTTATAATCGCCGTGCTTAACATCACAGTTCGATGATTCTGTTGATTGTTTTAATTTTGCCTAACATTTTTCGTTAGACGCGTCTTCTGTTCGTTTTAATAGAACATTATTATACAACACCAAACCGCAGCGGAACAATCAAATCCAAACCGGAACGGTCATCATATTTACTCTTTTGTCCTCAACACCCTATATAGTAGTACACATATATTATAATATAATGCCATCGGCCTCTAAGCAGGGTGGGGAGAAAGATTTGATTGTACAAATAGTTCATTTCTTGAAATATTTAACACTTATTGACTATGATGTTATTTATTTATTTTTTATATTATTAAAATAATGTAATAGATATTTTTAACAATTTCGAAAATATGAAGTTTAAGATACAACTATACAAGATTAACATTGTTATAGACTACCTATATGACATTTAATTTGTTTATATAGTTCAAAAGTTAAACAATAACAACCATATTATATTTATTACGAACATTTCTAAGTGAGTTCGTAAAAATTACATTCAATTTTAGTATGAAATAACTTGTATTGTCATCAAGTACTTTAAAGGTTGAAGTGGTAAATGGAATAAAAAAATTGCTGTTAACGTTGAACTCTCGAGTTTCGAAAGTTATTTTCTTTTTAAAAATTACTATATACGCCCAACGGAAAACCACTGGGCATACCAATGTCCAGCTCCAGCATGATCATTACGAAACCCTTTTGCCTGGACAACAGACCATTATCCATGGTTCATAATGTTTCCCATGATGATGAGTGCATTTTCATTATCTCTTTTTAATGGTGCACAATGTGCCTTATATATATTACTACCTACTCAAACTGGTAACGGTTTTCGTTATACAAAGAACAAAAAATATTATTACATTGAATCTGTGAATGGTCATTTTTGGTTTACGATACCTGTATTAAGGACATTAACCCGACTGTAGCGAACTTAGTATTAACATGTTATCTACTATAAATATTAAAACTGTAATACAAAATAGATTTTACTAGCTATTAAATTTTTTACCAACCATAAATGCATTACAAGTGCGAAAACTATAGCACAATTAATATAAAATACATTATTGTTTATTATAAATATTTTAACCATTTTTTTTTGTACATAATAAAACATATAGATATAGTACAATTATAGTTAGTTACAATTGGTTTAAGTGTTAGACCGGGTAATTGTTAACTCAGCCCGAGGAAAAAAAGACCAGAAATTTATTTTAAGACTTAATACGAGTGAAGTTTAAAAATAACTGGTACATTCCTTTTTTTTTTCATAAAATCGTTTTGTAATTAAACATTGAGAATACTTTTTTATCAATAGTTAAAACGAGACAAGAAATTATAAAGATTTTCAAGAAAGAAATTATAGTTTATCGATACGTATTGGTACAATATCAAACGTTTGAGAAGTTAGGTGGATATGCGGTATACTAGAGCAAATTTACTGATATGTATCGAATTTTTCTTCTTGAAAATGTTGATTACTTAGGTTTAAAAATTAAAAGGACTATTGTTTTTAAGCAAACAAAATAAATAAATCACTAATAAATCATTATCAGCATCAATATAATATGTACTTATTTTTTGTTTTTACTTTTTTTTTTTTTTTTTTTTTTATTGACCTAAAAATAACAACTACCACTGAACTTGCCAAAACGATGTACAAACGTTTCCACCAAAATTTAAGCACGCATAGCAATACTTTAATATCACAAATGTCCACCCTAACCCTCCCAAAAAACCCACCACGCAGACTTAAGCGTAAATGGTGTAGAGACTTGTTAAATTAGTAAAGGAGGTGTTACCATTGGGTTTCTTCCTCAACACGATATTCATGTTACTTAATTCTGTTTTTTATTTTTATCTTATTTGCTTATTGTAATTATTGTGTATACAGATTGTAAATTGTCTTTCTTAATAAAAAAAAAAAAAAAAAACTACTTTTATATTTAATAATTTGCTATATATACGATACAAATATACATCGTAAACTGAATATAATTTAAATATTAAATTTAATAAAAGCTTATTAATTCTATTCTTACAATAATATGTATTTATTTATATTTTTCCTAAAAGAACAATAATTATATTATATTATATAAATGTGAGTTTGATAAAATGTTAGTCTATATTTTTTTTTTACAATCATGTTAAAGGTATTTTATTATTATGACAATTCAAGTATTAAATTAAGCAGTAGACTATTAAAGGTTTAATTTCATTTTAATAGAATTTCATGAAGTAGATATATTGTGTTACAATTATATTCCTAACAAAAAAAATCTTATTAAATTTAACTTCTATACCACTCCTTATATCTTCAATTATTATTTGTTATTAATATAGTATTCTAAACAATAAGCACTTAAGGGTTAGTGATTAGTTACAACAGATATTCAGGAAGGGCGTTGCCTACAGAAAACATTTGATTATAAATTGAAACTAATATAAAATTGCTTTTATGGGTCTGTCCCCGGCATGTACAAATAGATGTAAAAATACATTGAAAGATCGATAATTATTAGGCGGTAGTACTAGTAATCTTATAACGTTTTTAATTTTAAAATAATTTTTTTTTTTTAACAAAGTTTATAAATTACTATTTTAATATTTAAGATTTTTAAAAAAATGCTCAAAACTCATGACTGGTAAATAAAAATCTTGAAAATAATTATATTCAGACAAAAATATCTTACTGGTTAAATACAGTATTTTATCCCCATTTTATTTTATGTGTTGTTATACAAATATTATAATTTAATATAATCATAAAAAACAAAATTATGTTTTTAAAATGTACATCAAATTAAATCAAGTCTATAAACATATGAGTTATACCTACCATATAAATCTATATTTGTATCTATACCTTCTGTAAATATACAGGGTGTAACAGGTCTATTTGACTAATGCAATAACTTTTTTTCTATTCAATATTTTTAAGTTTTTTTTTTTTGTAATGATTTGTAGAGCTCTGCGCTATAATTTGTATATCTTATATTTTATTTTTTTTTTTTTTACAACAAAAATAAATAATTAGAATTTTTTATTTAATATTTTTTTAATAATCCAAGATAGCTATTTAAAAACAATTTTAAAACTTTTAATTTGGTTAAGTCGTTAATTTTTAAACAATTTTCAAAGTGTTTTAAAATTCAAAATTATTTCTTGCTTATCACTGTTACTGCTGTAAAAGTTATTGCATTAGTCAAATAGACCTGTTACACCCTGTATACCTACTTTTGGCAACAAAATCGACATAGCTATATAGGTATATTTGATAGGCATGGTAACAATAGTTTAACAGAAGTTATAATATTAACATTAATTAAAACTATATAAAAATAATTTGTTTAGTAATTTAAAATCAAAAACTAATTAGTAAAAAAAAAAAAGGTAAAATTAAAATTCAATATTGTTATTTAATTTATAAAATTAATCTTAATAGTATTAACTCCTTAGTTTAAGTCAGAAAAGTGAAAACACAAGAACATTGTATTAACTGGAGAATATGAATACTTAATAGTTATTAATTATTATTATCTTAATTATAAATATAACTTAAATATCAATATCCACTTTTTGTTTTGAGCAAATTTATAATTCAATTTTGCAATAAAATTGAAATAAAAACGTTTATACAATGAATTAAGATCAAATAGTTCCTAAAATATTTTAACTATCAAATTGTTTAATGTGTAAAAATTAATTCTATAAAAAAATTAATAAATTTGGTTTAGTTAATAACAGGTGCATAATATAATACAACTCAGAATGCTAGGTACCTACATAAAAACTAAAATTTTATGAATAAAATTTAAATATTTAAATTCTAATACAATATTACTAATATTAATTCAAACATAGACATTTTAAGTACCTATATAACAGAACCAATATCTGACATTTTATTATAAGTTACAACACATAGTACTGTCTTGTAAAAGTGCTTGTCTCAAAAATGCCAATTCAATTGTTTTTAAAGCAGTAAGTTATTAAAAGTAAGGTTTCGGTTTATTTGATTAATGTATGTATACATTACATATAATATTATAAAGTAGTAAACTAGTAACTAATGTTTATACATTTTTCCATAAACGGAAATATAAATATTTACTTATATATTTAAGTATAAATCATCTATTTGTATCAAATATTCAAATTAGAAAAAAAAAATTGATTTAGATAAATTCTACGAACCATAATATTGTATTTAGGTAATAATAGTAATATTTATTCAACTACTATGTTACATAGCCAGGCCCATCACCAAAAGGGGTCCTTAGGGAGTCTGACCCTCTAAGAGAAGTCATTGGCCCCCTCAATTTTTAAATGTTTTACATTTTTAGCATTTAGTTATTCTGAATCACGGATGTATATTATATTATGTACTCTGTATAATGAACAAATATATAACACAAATTAAATTCCAAGATTTTATTAGCTTCAGTAGCTGATATTAAGTATTAACTATTAACTACTTATAGTATTTAAGTAATTATTACAACTGAATGCCTTTATCAGGTTATTGGTGCTACAGGTGGGTAAAATATTAGACTAGCCTATAAAAAAGTTCAAGTTAGCTATACTAAGAGAATAGTTGTGGTAATATGAACCTATAACTGCTACAGACATACTATTACATTTCTTTGTTTCAAATTAAAATACACAGTAATTCCTAGTCATCCCTTGTCAAACAAATTTACAACTTGAATTTCAAGTTAATATTTTTTTTTTTTTTATTTAGGTATATTAGTTTCCAACATGATGATTTGATATAACTAAATATATTTATAGATTTGTCTAAATTTAGGAAAATTTGGGGTATTTTTACCCAAGTTGGATGTATAAACTAGGGCTCCAAGTTGGCTTGTTTGCTTGACCCTAATTGTTCTTCCCTTTGGTCCCCTGAATAGTAATCTAAAATAGTCTTCTCAATAGTTTCGGTTCTAAGTTATAAGGTATAATATAAGTAGATGGGTTAAAGGTAAGGTAATTGATATCAAGATATAAAAATTAATTAGTAATATAAAATAACACTTAATCAAAAAGTGAAATACATAATAATTCAAATTAAACTTGAAAATGGAATTAGAAGTAGGTATAAGTATTTTTTAATTGTTATCATTAATTATTATAGGAACATAATTTTTTGTAAATATTTTTATTGTGATAAAATATAAATTATAACTTTGGTCAGTTTTATTTTCTGAAAAAAATTTAATTCGGACTTTTTTTCCTTGTTAGTAATTCTGATCGCCATGGCGCTCAAGGATAATATAATTGATTTAAGTACAAACATATTTCACTAAATTAAATAAACACACAAAATAACAATAGATAATCAATCAATGATTATTTTTATTTTATGAGTATTTTATCTGTTATGCCTCATACTGCATCCGTTTCATGATCATTATCAAATTTGTAGTCCTCAAATTAAAATAAATATTAATTATTAGATACAATAGCACCTATAAATTAAGCAGAAAAAAAAATTTGAAATCAAATAAAAACGTATCATCTTATAAATATAAAATGTTTAACATACCTATATAATGAGGCCTAAAAATAATAAATATTATCTATATTTATCTGTGTAGTTTGATTGGCAAAATCATTAACAATTTACATACCTACTTAATATTAAACAAAAATTAAGTTATATATGTCAAGTAAATATAACATAAGCTACGTTTATTTGGTTGGGTATGTAATTATTATTCTGGATATCGATCGTAAAAATATAGTGGTGCATATTATGTCATTATGGAACACACCCTTTGTTCTACTTTTTAGCGGGAAAACACCGCCCTAACAAAGTGTACAGACAAACCTAATGACCGATGACTGAGCAAATTTACTTTGCATCGTATTAAAGTGAATTGATAATACACATTCATATTATTATAGCAACAAAATATTGATGCAGTTTATGTTTTTCATAAGTATAAGGTAATACAATCACACGTAAACGCATACGAACAAAACAACGTGATTTAGCTCGAACTTACTTGCTAGTGTTTCTTCTGATGTCACCGATGCCGACATTGAAATTTGTGGAAGTCATTTCACGTTATTTTTGGAATATTCAAAGAAATACGGTTGAAATTAAAGTCCACAAAGAATTGTGTTAACAATTATTAAAATACAAATTTGCAATTGTGACCGGACGGCGGACTGTGAGAGCAACGAACGGAAATTAATGAAAATTACTAGTATCAACTGCGAACTGATCAACCATTGGTCAGCGCCCATCGGCATAATTCGCCCTCGTTCGTCACCACGTTGATAACAGCACCATCGGTGAGTAACGGATTGGTATATTATTTATTATTATTTTAAATATTCAGTTAGTATTATTTTAAAACAACCGACGATAGTAAATACTAATGAGGTAATACTTCATCAAAAAAATTAAGTAAAAATAACTATTAAAATAATAAAATGTCCGTATGGACAAAAAAACATTATATTGCTTCTACAATCTCTTTGAATAATACAAATTCAAATACTTCATTTGGCGGTAATCTGTCATTTTCGATTTTGATTAATCATAGTTCATGGGTGAAACGACTAAAATGTAAAGTGCGAGTTATTGATAACTCGAAGTTAGCTCGTTAGCTCAAGAAACTGTAATTTCATGACTCAAAATTCAGTGTTAATGAAAATCTTTATTCCCAGATTTTAACCCCCGATAATTCTGTGTAATTACTACCTAACTCCTAGTTACAACCACAATATGAGTGATATAAAACGTATTTAATTAATAATATTTATAAATTATACGTTACCAGTGGCGTATTTAGGATTTTTTCTAGGGGGTGGATGACAGAAATTTTAGATTACAGACCCGTGTGTAATTTAATAATAAGTACATATTATATACAATATCAATATCTGTCCCCAGATCCGCCCCCGTAAATACGCCCCTGTAAGTTACCATCAGTGAACTCTGCAGAGTCTTATAAATTTAAGTGGAGCGAAATAAAATTATCTACACACCCATAAACTGAAATAATTTAAGCTTGATATTTCATTATAAAGACATTTTATCGAATTCCGGTAATAAAATGTATGGGTGGTAATGGGTATATAGTATAACCGCATAACCAGGTTAAATACAACGAAATAAATTTTACTCTCGAAATCCAATCGACACATAGACCATATACGATTTTAAGCGGTGTCATTAATTTTACACTGATGTGTTTATTGAGCAAAAAAACTTTTTAAAGTTAAAAAATCCCAGTACTTTTCTTAATAATTACGAAAAACAAAAAAAAACTGAAAATTGGTTTTAAACGTCGTGCTAATTATCTATAAGCGAACGTACAAAAGTATGATAAATAATAGATATCCAAGCAGATGCAACATAATTACAACGAATGTAATTTATTTGTAAAAATGCATTTCAATGACAATACATGCTTGCACGGCGTTGCAGATAGACTACAAAGCGTACGCCTCGGTTGAACACTATCGTTGTTTTTTTAAAAATTCTCTCGTGCATTATTTGGTGTTTGTGGCTATAATACATCAACTAGGTAAATCAAAATTTTAAGTTTTTCAATTCTGAGCGAAGCAACTGGTAACTAAAATAAAATATTAGATATTTAGGCATGAAATATAATATTTTTAGAAAATGCTTATTTGAAAGATTTAATATAAATTTTTTTTTTTGATAAAAACATTATTGTATACAGTTTTAAGAGAAGGGTTCAGACCAAATATTTGTTGCTTCCTTAGAAGTGCGAGGGGGGGAACTGGGGGAGCGCCAGAGTAATATTAAGCCTATACAGGCGCCAAAACGCTAAATCCGCCATACATATTATATTATACGCATTATGATTTGTATAATATATTTTAACTTTTATGCATCGGTCGTCGGATCGTTTTTTAAATGACAGGGCAATAACCAATAAGACGCAGAAAAAAAAAGTAACTTTCATTTTAATTCTACTTAATACTAGTCAAAAATGTCTATTAAATGACGATGATAAACTTTTTTTTTTTTTATTACTGAGATTTTAACCTTAAATTATTATATTTCGACAATTATGTACATTGATCTGAAAAAAAATTAGATGGTAAAGCTCACACTCTTAAATTCGGAGGCCTGATTGTATAATAAAGTTTAGCGTATGCATAATTATGTTAATATTGTTGCCTGAAAGAACGTCAAAAAGTGAAAAATTATGACCTAAGGTGGAAAAGAGGTTCTTCGTTCTTTAACTGAGTTTTTTGGACAGAGAGAGTTGGGCAATGTAGGAGCATGTGTTGTAAGTCACAGTATTCTCCACCACAATTGGGTAAGGGGCAATACGTACTACTGTTAAGTCCCAATTTAAACGAGTGATGTGGTAGAAGGCTGTGGCCAGTACGTAATCTGGTGAATTTGGTTATGGCAGCGCGGCTCAACATTAGGGAGAGGAACCATGGTTGAGTAGGGATGTTTTTAAATAATGACCTATAGCCAAAAGCATAAGACTCTGGAAGGGAATCCCATTCCAGCTTCCATAGCTCTTGTATTTGTATAGATGTACGATGTATGGACGTATGGAAACTAAGTCAGTATAGGGGCAATACAGAGGGCCCGAATAGGACCTGTTAGCGGTGGAGCTAGCTATCGAGTCGGCATGCTCGTTGCCTTTTATGCCTATATGTCCTGGAGCCCGATGATAAACTTAATAAGCATTAATATCCTTCTTGCCTCACCGAGCGAGTAGTAAGTACTGCTGAGTGCTGACTCGTTTCGGGAAAAGACTTATTTTTTTTTGTTTTATGCGGAACAAAAAAATATATACATAAATAAATTTGTTCGGACATTTTAAAATACATAACTGCAGTATACAATATTGTCGGTATCACTTTAACTTTTAATTTTTTTTAATTAATGCGTGATTGGTTATTATAAGAAAATATGTGTTTGAAAAAAAAATACAGTAAGTTATTATAGTTATTACTTATTAGCTTATAAAAAAATGCACCTAATATTGATTATTGTTTGAAACGAATAACAATTGTGTAGTATTGATAATATTGTTTTTTTAAAAACTGTGCTGGCTACATAGACCTTATACTCTGAGTATAAGGTCTATGGCTGGCTATAATGCATGTTTGTCATTACCAATTATTATAACGAAAGTATATTAGTTACATGTTTATTTCATAAAGTGTTTTGACTCTCAGTTATTTTAATTCTATAAAAAGTCATAAGTTCTATTTTTTTTATGTATATAATCAAGTATCAACCATAAGTTTATTTTTATTTTGTTTTCAATATTTCTAGAGTCGATTTTTTTTGTTAAATACCTAGTTGTTTTACGAAAATGTTAATGTTTTCTTTTTCGGTTATTAGTGGATCATATTTCAAAATACAAGAATATATTATTTAAAGGATATTATGATTATAATTCATTAAATGTATTATTCAGATGTTTGCTGTTTCTATATTTAAGAAATACAATTTTACAATGGATTAAAAATGATACGTGAAAATAATTTTAATTGTATAACTAATGTTCTTAAACTATGCACGAAGAAAGGTAAGCAATTGACTGTGACGATGGTGATAGTACCTATATTAGTATATATAGGTTTAATTTGTTAAATTAATTTTAAGAAATAATATTAACTGTACTGAATATTTATCTATTGGCTAGAATTAGTATTAGTTTAATAGTAGCTATAGTATTATTATATACCTGTATAATATAATATAATATAGGTAGAAATAGAATAGTGAATACTGCCGTGTTAAATTCAGTAGTCAAATAATATGTCTAAATAGATGGGATAGGTATGTTTATATTTATTTTATGTAAGTATGGGCATTGATTTTATAATTTATAGTATATTATAAAATCAATGGTATGGGGCAATTGGTAATGTTTTAAATTTACCTTTTTTTCTCTAGTCTAAAAGATAAATAATAATAATTTATCTTTTCGCTGACCGAAATTAGATAAGTCTTTATTTCAACCTGCATTATTTTGTTGGCTACAACAATTTTAACTTAATAATAAATCTCCAATGATTTCTCTCATTATCGCCGGCCGGCAGTTAACTTCCATTTTCATCTATGTGGATTAGGCCTACAAGGGGACACCACAATAAAAAAAACGCGCCTCTTGCAATACCTCATGTGACATTAAACACGACATCGATTTGGCACGTGATTGTCGTTTAATGAGCTAAGGTGGTGAGGAAACTTGCAAAGTTGCAACGGTTTACTGGCTACTGCGATAATATGCCAAAATTACTATACCAAATGCCCATCCCTATAATGGTTTTTACTAGTAGGCACTAGGCAACCTTTCCATCAATTCTCCATATATTATGATTTCTGGAATATTATGCCAATATATTATATAATTATATAATATTAACATGCAAGAAGAAACAAAAAAGAATAATATAATAGTAATAATAATAATCAACAAACGTCTTGATTAAATATGAACATTTTTTTTTTTTGTATATTATATTTATATTGCCGCATATTATTAATAATTTCAAAAGCTCATAAAAAATAAGTTGGACTTTCCTGTATTTTTTTTTTTTTAGAAATGTAGAAAAACTTATAGAGATTCTTCTGTTAAATTTTAAAATCTTAGATTTGAATAGATTTTTTTTATGAATTTACTAATCAAAAAAAACTGCAAAATATTGTGATTTTTGAGTATTTTTTCGAAATTTTAACTTTAGATGCTTATAAAAAACTATTAGAGTCTTACGCTTCACTTTTTTTTTAACTACCTACTGACCGTTTTACAGTTATACTTTTGGATTTACATTCTATTTTATTTCAATTATCATAATTGATATTAATTTTATGATAATTAATATAGTATTTTCCCTTTTAACTTTTTTAATGCACTCAATTACCTACCTATTAAATTCAAATTATATTAATAAAGTCTCATCCACAGACGCCTATGTTCCCCTCTCAATTTTTTTTATTCTTTAAAACTATGTTAAATTTATATCCTATTTAATTCTTTAACCAGCTATGTTGGCATGATCTCTATAGATAATCAATACCTAATGAAAACATATTATTTTGTATAATTTTTTTTTATACATTTTTAAAACTTTGACATACATACTGGAAGTTCCTACAAAATATTTTAACTAAAGTTCAAATATTTATAAAATACTTTTTATTTAAAAAAAATGACATTGAGACCAAAAAGCCAGACAAAACTGAAGGAATTTGGATTGACAGATTTCAATATTTAAAACTGATTTTAATTGATTAACAGGTTAACTATGATATTTTTTATTTATATTATTCATCATTACACTAACAATATTCTAGCTCCGGAAAACAATGCAACGTGCATATAAATCCTAGAATTACTAGTAACTAATAATTCATTGTGCATAGTGCATAGTGCATACTAGCCACTAGGCTTCATTAATGAACAATGGTAATACTCTAATACCTATATTTTAACAATAATTGGATTATTTACATAATATTTAAATTATGAATTCATATATTTTCATAAATAGGACTCTCATCTAGAGTGGTGATAATATACATTTCCCCTATTTTATAATAATAAATGGTAATTATGTTGACAATTTTTAAATTTTGAATATAGTTAATTTATTTTATTAAAAAATAATAGTATATTGAAAACTGTAGTATTTAGCAAACAGTTATAAAATTAGTATACACTTCTCTCTTTTTTTGTTTTATTGAATTATAAATTATGATATTAGATGTTTAAATTGGAAGCATTTTTGGTTCGATTAGAATTTCATTGACAGCACAAAATGATGGTTGTGTAACTGCAAATAAAACAGCTTCTGCGACATTTGATGGTTCAAGAATTTCATTATTAGAGCTGCAGTCATATCGCTTTAAAGCCTAAATTTAGAAAATATTTTACAGTAAAATATTATTAGCGTAGTTCAGAAAAAATAATTGTACATATTGTGCAAATGTGTATTATTTGTAATATAACATTATGATTGTATCAACATTTGGGAAGCTATTTTACCTCATAATCACTAGTCCTATGTAATAATTCAGTTTTAACATCTCCAGGTTGAATGCATGTGACTTTTATGTTATACTCAGTCATCTCAGTTCTTAATGCACTCGCTATACCCTCCATGAAAAATTTTGTTCCTGAGTATACCCCTAAACCTGGAAATGACTTTAAAATGTCATTAATTTTTTTATTTACACATAGAACTACCTACACAAGTTCTGAGTTCACAACTTACTCTTCGGCCAGCGTTTGATGTTATGTTTACAATATGGCCAGCATTTCTTAAAGTCATGGTAGGAAGAACAGCTCCAAGACAATTTAACATACCATTACAATTCACTCGTACCATTTCATCCCATTCATCCATCTTACATTTATCAAATGTTGTATAGAACATTACTCCTGCGTTTATAATCATTATATCAATTGGGCCAATTAATTCTTCAACATTTCTAACCACTGTTCGTACCTATATATTAAACATAACAGCTATTACATTAGTTTATAAAACAATATTTAAACTAAATAATTTAATTTACATTAGTTGGATCAGTAACATCCATTTCATATGGAAAAACCATGTTTTTGTTGGTCACACCAAGTGAAAAGATCTTATTTTTTAATTCCATCAGACGATTGATTCGTCTTCCAGTTGGAATTACTATAGCTCCAGCTAATGCTAGGTTTTTAGTTATTTCGTAACCAATTCCTGAAGAAGCTCCAGTAATAAATACAACTTTTGACTTTAAAGGCAATAATTGTGTTGCTAATGACTTCTTTGAACCTACATAAACAGGTTTATTGTATAATGTAGGTACATAATACTTTAAGTTTTTAGCACAAACTAAGATAAAATGGTTAAAAATAAAAATATTAAAAGTGATATCTAAGTGAAAAAAATGTTTACTTTAGTTACTACAGGATATATTTTACTAAACAAATGTAGAATATAAGTAGAAAGTTTTAACTTTTTTTTTAATATAAAAGATTTCAAAATATTTGTTTTTATAAAACCATTCATTGTTAATATTGTAAATTTAAATTACCGTGAGTTTGAGCCGTTTGGGGAATCAAATTCAAATTGGCTAATGTTTTTAAAATTCTACGGCATTCGTTACTGTCTAAATTTGGATACTTTAAATTGGCAGAAGCTAAATACGATTCAACGTTTGTTTTTTTCACTGTTGATTGATTCTCTAAATAATTATCTTCCACAGTAGAATTTAATAAATAATTCAGTGAAGCTAATTGAGGTTGAAGAATTGAATTTTTTTCAATTATTTCTAACCATTTTTTGTAAGTTACGCATTCCAAACTATATCCAATGTCCTTCATTACTTCCCATAAATGTCTATAAAAATACCAATAATATATTATTTACATAAATATCATTACAAAACGTAATACTTACTTTGAATTGAATGTGTCATTAACTAAATGATAGATTTTTCCCGATGAGTCATTTAAATTTTGTGCCAGTTCCACAATAGTATTTGCAACAAAGTCAACAGGTGTTAGTTCAATCTGTAAATAATCTTGCATATTAATTGTTTGTTTTATCATTTATCCTCTTATATTATAAATATGCTTGTTACATCTACCTTCCAGCTTATATCAGGATATGTATTTGTATATAATACACCTTGTATAATAAATAAAGTAAAATCTGCAAAGTTCCAGCTAGGTACCAATCTACTTCCACTTATGTTTCCACATCTAAATATTGATGCTGGTAATCCTTTTCTAACTGCATTTAAAATTAACTGTTCAGCCAGCCACTTAGTTTGCCCGTAACCACCTTTGAGTAATGGTGCCCAATTTTCAGGGTTATCATTCTCTGAAATATCTTTAATCCCTTGAGGAAAAACAGCCGATGAGCTGAAAATGTAGGGATACATTTTTATCAATTGTATAAAAAAAATGGCATGTTTTAATATTTTATGAATTATAATTTTTAACATTATTATAAATATTGTGGTTATTTCTTATTATTAATGTCTTAAACTTTTGTATCATTTCACTATTATTTTTTATATTTCATTGACAACAGAAAAATGTGCTTATATATAACATCGTCAACTTTATACTAATTTTTTCCAAGATTTTGAGTAAAAATAAAATCAACTAGGTACCTATAGTATATGTATATCGTATATGGAAACGACTATATGAAATTGTTCATATCATTGTTATAACTTCATCAGGTAATAAAATAACATGTATATATAGGCCGGGAATTTTGGATTTTATTGAGATTTATTTTAGAAATTGTAGAACAAATGTAGCTGTTGCAATCAAAGCAAATAACAACATTTGAATAAATACAATGTTTATCACATACATTTTCAATCAATGCAACTTTAGTTGCTATCTATTAACTGCAGTATTCTAATACACTATAATAGTTTTGATACACACAATTTTCTTATAAGTCAGGACACTCAGGAGTCAGGAGTTTCTCAAAGATTTATTTAATTTAAAGTGGTATAGTTGGGTACCTACCTATAGCTAAATGGTATAGCATTGTTATGGAACATTAGTAACCAATGGATATAATCTAAATTTACAATATTACATCAGAATGATCTAAATCTTGTATGAAATAAGCTCTGTTTAAATTTTGTTTTTAATTTTAATTTTCTCAGAGGGAAAGTAAGAATGAATATGTAATACAAAACCCATCTAAACCAAATAAATAGTACAATTTACTTATTACAAATTGAAAATTATTTTAAATAAAATTGTATAATAAAAAAAAAAAATAGCTTTAATATTGACTACTTTTTACTAACCTAACATGATATAGTGGTTTTATTTTACGATCCGTAGAAAATTGTATTATATTTTTGGTACCTATGACATTATTTTTATACAATGCTCCAAATGGATATGATAAATTAACCTGAGCAGCTGCATGTATAACATAATCAATATCATTACACATTGCTTCATAGTCATCATCTGACATTCCAAATTGTACTAAAGACACATCACCTAAAATATAATTGAACTGTTAAAAGTAATTTATAAATAAAAAATATTATATAAACAATGTTTAACTACTCCTAATTTAAACCGAATTTTTAACACCTATTTTAAATAAATGCTTACACTCATTAACATATAATAGTACAGTATAGCTTACACTCAATCACATCTATTCCCCAATGATTAAATTATAACTATTAATTTAGTACCTATATTTAATTAGATAAACCTACTTTAAATCATAAATACACGATATATAACTGTATAGCCGTATAGGTAATGTTTAATTTATAAAATGTTATAATTTTATATTTTTATTTTTATTATTTTATATTAAAATTATGTCTCATTAGACATTAATCCTAATTAATATATTTATTATATCCTTATTTTGTAATATTGATAATTATGTATTTCATTTTGTAAAAACTAATAAAAAAAAAAAAATTATATAATCTACCATACCATTTTATTAGCTTTTAACCAAAAGTTATTCTAGCTCAACAGTCACATACAATATTATATACCTAACTTATAACTATAAAGTATTAGCTTGGTAGGTATATAGTAATTTAGTATGTAGTATATGGTTCACATATTTTTAATTGAAAATGTATATTGATACCTTTTAGGACAACAACTTTAGAATAAAATGGGCTACTTGAAGAACCAACATTTATATTATACTGTTTCATTGTCTGTTCAAGCTTTTCCAAAGGTTTGTATTCTGCTGAATCCCTTATTAAGCAGAATATGTTTACCTAGGTAAAACATATTTAATGTATTATGTATGTACTTTAAAATAGGGCAATAAATAAATATTAGTTTATAATTACTTGAGTTTGCAATAACTTTTGCAAAATAAACGAACCGACAAATCCTGTTGCTCCAGTGAGGAGTACATTACCATTGGTGAATTTATTTTTATTTAGATTTACAGATCTCCAAAACCATCTTATCATTTTATCTGAACTAAAAATGTATATAATGTTTGTTATGAAATGTTATTATCGAATCAAGAATCTATATCCATTACATGGTAGAATCATCAACAAGATTATTTAGTTCTTCCATCAAGTTAATTTCATTTGATGCAGATATGTTTTGATCTAATAATGATGCCATTGCTTTTACATTGGGATTTAGAAATAAATTGTGTACGCTCAATTTAGTTCCAAATGTACAATTTAATTCACCAATTACACTAGCTGCTAATAATGAATGCCTAAAATTAAAAATAACAATCAGTAAAAAACAATTTTACATGAGTTTTTGTTTAATATTTATGTATCACAAACTTCAATATAGTATTATTGTATAAAAAAATAGTAATAAAATAAATAATAATGTATTACCTAACTAGTAACTACTATAATAATCTCTTTTACATTACCGTACCTGATACCTATAATAACTAATAAGTATATATGTCAGTATGTCTTATAACAAGTATCTAATAGCAATCAATTAGGGACAAACTCAAGTCTTAAGAATGCGATTGAGAGAAGATATAGTGGCGCAGTTAGCTCACATACCATGGGGGAGAGACTTGAGCCTAACCATAATATTAATTATTAACCATGGGTCCATAGATATATAGATATATATTATTATATAGATACTAGAATACCTACTATAGCCTATAGGTATACAGTGAAATAGTGAATCATGATACTAAATGTAATCCACGAGAACTCTGCCCCGGCACTCTGCAACCCCATTCATAACTCCATTAAAATGATTTATTATACGCACTGTCGCACTATAATGTATTAATGTCTGTATAATACAGTATACACTATACACACGATTACTGATAAGTGATAAGTCATAAGACGTGTCCCCTTGACGGCCATAGAAAAAAGATTAATGCTGTCCAGTACTCGTTATTGAGTCGTACATAGTCTTGTAGCGATGTGTGGGAAGCGGCTAGCGGTCAGGTGGTAATATTAATATTTCAGCAAAATAACGTACATAACAAAATTGAAAAATTGGAAATGTTCATGCTGTCGAAATGGAGCTAACTATAACAATTAACACTTAACAGTATACTGTATAACTTCAAAAGACAGCTCCATTTCGACAGCATGTACATTTACATTTTTTTCATTTTTGTTATACTATACGTTATTTGGCGGATAATTTGCTCAATTTTGAGGATTAATTTTCATTTTTTGTAGACAAATAGTTTTTTTAACAAATCAAAAAAACTGCCGAAAATTAAAAAAATACATATTTTATTTTTTAGTAAACCATTATTTTGCGGATAATTTGCGTAATTTTGCGGACTAATTTTCAAATAAGACATAGAATCTACAATTTAAAATAAGAAGTAGGTACTTTCTATCTAGTACCTTCATTAACGTGAACTACCTACATAAAATAAAATTGACAAAATGTTTTGTTTTGTCAATTTGTGTGAATATAGTCTAAAAAAATTGTCGGTCTTAAAACGATTCAGGGGGGGTTTAATAGTTTAATACCCCTAATTGTGACACTGTATAGAGATGTCATCATCAAAAATAGGTACCTACCTAAAAATACTTAAAAAGTCACTTAATCGCTATTTAATGGCCTCTCGTGTTTTTTTTTGGGAGATTTATATTTCGCAAGTAGGTATCGGACGTAGACATCACGTAGGTGTATTAATTTTATCTTATAGTAATCGATCGACACAATAGAAAACTTAGGCAATAATAATAATAATGTGTTATTGAGAATTTAAAAAAATTAATGTTTTAAACATGATAAAAATACCACAAAATTAACAACTTTGAAATTTCAATTTTGATATTATATCGGTTTTTAAATGTATTCTATAGAACAGGCGTACAGTAGTACTAGGAAGTAAACAAAATATTATATTAAATATGTTACTCTAATAGATTATTTTCTACTTACCCGCCATTCTCGAAAAAATTATCTTCAACATCAAGACTATAGGTTTTTAGAGCTTTACAAAATATGGTAGCCACGGTTTTTTCCGTTTGCGTTTTCCAGTTTTCAACTAAAATACCATTTGATTTATCCAAGATAATTTTCGGTAAAACTGACTTATCCAATTTTCCAGAAGCTTCCACAACTGGCAATCTACATTTAAGTTATAATTGAAAATCACTTAATAGTATTTATTTTGTTATAAGTTATAATTATTATTTATATTATGGTCATACTTTGATATTTAAAAGTATTCTAATTCTATAATTAATAACAATATTATTACCCACATGTTAATATTTGATACAATAAAGTCGAATTATGAATATAGGTAAAATAGACGGTAGTATCTGTTAAGTTGTATTAAAAAATAATAACAATTGATGAATGATTAAACAAGTACCTATACGAGTACAATTATTTAGTTATTACTTATTACTTATTAGGTACCTACCTATGTATATTTAATTTCGCCAATTCACAATGTACATTCTATCGAAATCAAATTAATCAAAGTATAACTGATAGAGTTATATTATCATGCTACTATACAGTCCATTATAGTATTATTATAATATACAGTCGAAATTAAACTTATTCTCTAGAATACCGCAGATAATTGGTTAAAAAGTGAACACATTTTACTCTTATTGAGTAGAAATATTATGAAGAATTATAAAGAAGATATTATAAACGATTACGTTTTTATTGCCCGTATACTCTGTTGTCAGTATAAGTACCAACTGAATTGTGATGACTGATGAATGATGAGTACTTGTTAGTTTGTGTCTTGTGACAATGATACCTAAGGGTCAAGGACATTTGAGTTAAAAATATACCCATTATAAAAGTTAAAATGTTCAAAACTCAGTACCCAGTAAAGAAAAATTGAAATGATTAAAATCATAGGTAATACATATAGTTAGTGATGAATGAATATATTGAAACAGGTAATTAACATGATAAAGATGATTTGTGTCATCAATATAATTTGCATTCTATTTTTCAATGATTTTATTAATCAATTCAAATTTAAAATATTGTGTTACTTCTCATAATACAATTATATAATTGTCATCACTCTATTTTTTACTTCTGAATAAATTTATAATTTCGTCAATAGATACGTAAGTATTTTTATTTTTTACTGTCCAAAAAAGGTGATGACTGATGACAAACAGGGAAATTATTGCTGACGATTTGTCACAATTATCTAGTAATATACATTTTTTTTCTTTCAGGACCTCAAAATTTCTTAATCTGGACTTTCCTACTGAGTACTACTGTATTAGTAAAACCGAGAGTTAGAGTAAAAACAATTTTTGAAATTATTATTTAGATTACCTATATGTTTATATATAAAGTGTTGACTGAAACTTTTAGAATCTTTTTTACTATACCCAAATCTAAACCCGTAAATGTGTTCACTAAAGAAAATATTGTCCTAAAACTATAATAAGTACCTTAATTTTTCTTCTTTCAGAAAATTAAAATTTTCAAATAATATAATACATCATCAATAATATATTATAATTTATTAATTTATCATCTATTGCTTGTTTGTATTTATATATAAATAATAAATTAATATTAATAAGCACTAGTTACCCCTATATATTTAATACAGACCTATCTAAGAAGAAGAAAAATGGTGGAACCATGTAAAATGGTAATTTAAGCTTCAATCTTTGTTTTAATGATGGTGCCGATAACTTTGCTTCAGCTTCTAATACAACATAACCAATTAAATACTTGTCAGTGCCTTCTTCTCCGATGGATAATACACACACGGAATTTACTTCTGGTTCACATAAAATAGTAGCTTCAATAGCCTATACAAAAACATATTATTTATTATAATATATTATAAGCTAAAAAGTGTTAAGTCTAAATGATTATATAGGCTATAGCCTTTAATGAATATTGAATGCATATATTATAATCATATATTTATTTAGACACTATTGACAATAGATGCAGCTATAGGTACCTTTATAATTATATAATAACTATTGCATACATGGATAATAAAAAATGTATCATAACCTATTTTTAAAGAAAAAACTTCAATAGATTTTTTTACTTTTTTATAACGAACGAATGCGTTATTGATATATATATATCAATACCTAACCTAACCTAACCTATATATATATATATATGGCCTCTAAAGTCTTTGAATAAATTATGATAGTTTATAATTTATAATATGTATTGTACTAACCTGTAGTTCAACAGTATAGCCTCTAATTTTAACCATAGTATCACATCGTCCACAAATCTCTAAACTCCCATCAGATCTTAAATAACCCCAATCGCCGGTTTTGTATAATCGATCACCAAATTCTTTTGGTACTGTACAGGGTCGTTTAATGAATCTTAAAACAGTCAATTCGGGGCGATTTAAATACCCGATTGCAAGTGTTGGTCCTCCGACGTAAATCTAAATAATAATACATATAAGATACACAATATTAAAGTGGTTTCTATTTGTCTACGTCCTACGTGTACTTAATGAGATTAATGAAAAACATTATTCAACCGAATAAAATATTATTTTACCTCGCCTGGTATTCCTATACTTTTTACTTTGTATTCGTTGTCCATTATTAATATATGAACACCAGGCAAAGGAGCTCCAACAGGAGCAAATTTGCTTTGTTCTAAGTCACATGCTTTTGAAATATCTATAAAATTTAAAATAATGAATAACAAAAAAATAATAAATTAATTAAATATTTACCTGCACAAGTCACGTCATGACATTCTGACACACTATAAAAATTGAACATTTTAACCCACGGAGCAATTTTTTCCATTCTGTCTCTTAAAGAGGATGTCATTACTTCTCCGCAAATCCAAATTTGTCTGATAAATTGCAATAAATAAATAAAAATATTTAATTACAAAATATGTCTATGAATATCAAATTATGGTCTATTAATATTGTATTAAATATTTTACTTAAGTGTTTTGAATCCTTCCGGGACGTTTATGCCCTTGTAATCGAGGACTGCTTGTAAAAGGGATGGTGTGAATAACATTCTTGTTATTTTATTTTTCTGCAGAAACTTCAATAACCTTGGTGGATCATAAATAGCGTCATCAGGAATTATATACATTGGAAGTCCTATAAATATATGCGTGTATTATATAGTAGACAATATAAGCATAATAAATATAATTAACATACTCATTTAAAAAACAAACAAAAAATATATATATTATTGAATTCAGAAATTCTGCAAGTATATAATTAATATTGTCTTTTTCCCCTGCTTATTTCTGGCGCTATGTTAATAGTCTTAATAAAAATCCATCGATCCCGTCTTCCATCTATCTTGATAATATACCTATACACTCAAATTCCGCAGCAAACGAATTGCGTCCCAAGATCCCTTTTTCATACGAATTGCGTCCCGATAATATTTAACAACTACACTAATTGCGTCCGATGTATAAACTGCTGAATGGAAGAGATTAACAAAGTAATCCAAATAATGTTAAGTTGAAAAATATTGTTTTTTATCATTTCATAATTATGTAGGTACATAAAAATATTGTTAAATCATAGCTGGTCAATGTCGAAACGTCATTTGATAATTCCCTATATGAATGAGTTTTGAGGGCTTATTATAGAGATCGTCTATTGCTTTTCGTTTTAAATTTTTGCTTAATGTGTGTCTGTTTAATATTTCTACAGAATCGTTTTCGTGGTTATGTTCAGTAGGACGTTCCAACATTTCATTTTTTTCGTTTAATTTAGCATTGGACTTAAATGTTTTTTTGAAACACTTCCAACATTGAACATCATTGTTCAGTAGTTTATGAAAACAAAATTTAAAATCGCTTATAAAAATCAATATTTTATTTTTTTCACTAATCATAACGTCACTCGCGATTAAACTCATATTTTCAAATAGAAATAGAACAGCTCACAAGTCACAATTGTCAACGAGACGAGAAAGACACACTAACCGACAGTGTTGGGTAAGTTACTTTTAAAAAGTAATGTTTATTTTTTTCACTAATCATAACGTCACTCGCGATTAAACTCATATTTTCAAATAGAAATAGAACAGCTCACAAGTCACAATTGTCAACGAGACGAGAAAGACACACTAACCGACAGTGTTGGGTAAGTTACTTTTAAAAAGTAATGAAGTTCCTTTACTCGTTACTTAGAGTTACAAGTAATGAAGTTACATTACTCGTTACTTAAATAAAATTGTAATGAAATTACTTTACTTTTTAAATATAAAAGTAACTACGTTACTTTCTCGTTACAATTTTTTTTTTTTTAATTGCTTAGCAATTATCATTTAAAAAGCAAAGGAACTAAAAATACACTTCCTACAAAAAATATGGTATAATTTGAAAAAGATGTACAGTTAATAACATAAATACATAATAATATTAATTACTTATAACTTTTAAGTTATAACTAATAAAAATAATACTAATTAATTGTTAGGTTTTTTAATTAACTATTCGGTCATTACTAATAAAAATATTAGATAAGTATTATAGGTAAGTTTATTATTTTGTCACAACTCACAAGTTGTATAAACATTTTTATGAAAATACAATTCTAATAATAGTTTATAAATAGCATCATATATTAATAAATAATAACTTCATCGTTTCTTGTAAAATTCCAAACAGCAATAATAATTATTTATAACGCTGCAATGTAAATAATTCGATTTATCATTGGTTATCCAATATCCATCAATATTTATTTTTAGTGCATATATAGACGTATAGTTTATTCTTAATAATAGACAAATGACAATAGTTAATAAGAACATTAGGAACGTATAATCATTAGCCACTTGTATAAATAATACCCGCATTAGACATTATATTTTAAGGTGTTTTTTTTTTGAAATTCGCAATAGGTACTAAATAATTTAAAACTGTAACGCGTTATACTATGTAAATTACTCATCAAAAGTAATTTTCATTACATTTTCGTTATTTGAAAATAATTGTAATTAAATTACATAACGCGTTACAAACAAAGTAACGGCGTTACATAACGCGTTACAAACAAAGTAACGGCGTTACAGTAACGCGTTACTTTCGTTACGTTACTACCCAACACTGCTAACCGATTACATTTATTTCATAAGTACTCATATAGCCGTATCGATTATTGATTGAGATCATCAAAGGTATATTCTGATATCGGATAATCGGGACGCAATTAGTATAGTCGTATCGAAAACCCGGGACGCAATTAGTAGGTCACAAATCGCAATTTTTAAATAGGGGACGCAATTCGTATGCAGCCTCAAATTCCGTATCTTCTTCAAACAACTTATTCAATACGTATTTTTCCTCAACTTTCAACCCGCCTATTCTTTTATCTACAAAGCACCCCTCATTCAACCATCTATCTTATGAGTTACATAATTATTGATGAACAGCATGAGTTTATACCTAGGGAATTAACTATTACTAGCAGTGTTGTTTACGTGTTGTTACTTAACTGTTGTTATAGAAAAGAGAGACTAAGTCGATGTAATCATAACCGATTTTAAGAAAGCCTTTGACACAGTAGATCAATAAATCTCCTGATCAGAGGGGTTCACTATGGATGATCCTGAAATTGTATCTGATATTAAACTGCGTGTTTTATTTTATAATTCTAGAAACCATAACTTTTTCTACATTAATTCTCGTTTAACCTCTTATAGTTATAAAATATAAATTATAATCATCCGTTGCGTGTAACCAAAAAATTTAAAATAAGTATTTACATGGTTGTTTTTATAGACATTTTAAGTTAAAATTTGGACATCAAAAATAGAAAATTTGGCAAATTATTTTGAAGTTAATAATTTATAAAATATTCAATTTTTATAGCTAAGGGTTAAAATGTTAAAACAAAGTTTCTCGTAAGTAGTTTATATTGTAAAAATCTAAAATATATATTTACATGGTTGATTTTTATAGACATTTAATGTTTAAACAAAGAATTACAATGTTAGTTATTTTGTTATAATTTAAAAATATTGTTTGTGGGTGATTGACATTTTTAAAGTATACTATTATATTTTAAACACTCAATGACATTATCAAAAGCAATGGTTTTCAGCAAAAATTAATTCAACCACTGTATTATTAATAGTAAAATTAATTAGTTTAAAAGCAATTATATCATAAAATATACTTAATATAACGATGGCTGACGGACCGTTTTCGCTTAGAATTGTTTTTAGTATACAATGATTTATTATATCATTGAATTCAAACTTAACACATCCATTACAGTGACCCACTCGACACCTATACGACTGTACTGCAGAGTGGTACTCACTTACCAAATTTTTTTATGTATATTTTTTTTTTATTAGTAGTTAAAAAATGTTTCTGCTCATTGAGTGCTATTCAGGGGCGTCATTTCAGTTTTTTTTTTGGTGTGCCATTTTGAAATTTCACTAGGCTATATAAAAATAGAGCTGATATACAAGGGGGATTCCCTTGTTTCAGCAGGCCAATTGAGAATACTTTAAATGTAAGGGGTGCCACCGCACACCCTGACTCCCCCCCCAAATGACGCCCCTGGTGCTATTACAACTAATTTTATACAATTGTATTAATAATATTAATGATATGAATGTATGATAGCTAAATAAGGTTAATAATATTAATATGAATGATAATAATACATTAATATTGATTATATTGCGATAATTACTTATTAATAATATTCAGTATTTAGTAGGTATTAATCTTAATCTTCTGATGAAAGTATTATCAATTAAAACTACCACTTACCCATACCAATTTAAAAATATAAAATTATATTTACCTTTAAGTAATGGTCTTAACATTTCCCAGATGAAAAATACATTACAAGCTTCTCTGTCATCGTCCACGTAAGGATACGCTTTATGTCTCCATGTAAATGAATACACAGCTCCACGATGTGGACATTGAATACCTTTACAATTGAATTTTACTAATATGAATATTTGATATATATGTTTCATTTTAATTGTGTTAATTGATTTTAATTGTGTAGCCAAACTGTTCAAATTAGGTATCATTACCAAATACAACATTGATAAGGGAAATTTAAATCTAGTATTTTTAGATTCTGAGCGGAGTCAAGAATGTATTGATTTTACAATAATGTGTATTCTTTTTGTCTGTTTACATGATAAGTAATCGAAATAATGCTTCTATTTTCTTCATCAATACCTTTGCGAGGAAGGACAATGAATCTAGTTTGTACCTTAGGAGTTAGAAACGTCATTAATTTTTAAAAGCTTCGGGAAAAACAAAAAAAAAGTTAAGGATTTTTACGCAATATTGGTTTTTGACAAAATTGATTTTGTTTTTTTGACGTAAATCAAAAAAAAACTGACTGTAGATACATGCAATTTTCACCAAATTTGTATGTAACCATTTTCTATATACAATACATTTTTCAATATATTTTGAGCTATTTATAGGCTTAATACATTTACGGTTTTTTTTATTTATTATTATTGAATTCAAATTTAACACATCCTGCATTACAGTGACTCACTTGTTATCTACTGTACAGCAGAGCGGTTCCCACTTGCCGACCTTTTTTTATTTTTATATTTTCATTAAAGTTGGTAATCAAAGTAATCAATTAAATTAATCTAATAGTTGTTCTAATACATATAGGTGTTGTATAAAATCTAAGCTAAATATTGAAGAATCTATTATAGGTATAATTTTCTTATAATAATCAATTTAACGTAACACTCATTATTTCAAAACTTACTTAAGTTTTTAAAATATTTTTTGAAACATATTAGTTTAAAATACAACATTTCTCTAAAATATTATATTATTCACTATTGTTTAATGTTATAGTTTTTAAATTTTAAACTTTTTTGAATGACACATGCATTTTTGATTTCTTTTTCTAAAGCACGATATTTTTAGAGTACTTTGATGTTTAAAAATTTAATTTTGGACGAGTAGTTTATGAATTATAAGTACCTACCTATTTAAAGTTAAGCTTAGTGGAGTGGAGTGGTAAAGATATACTGACACCGCAAAGTGTAGTTGGTCCACTACTCCGCTCATCAAGCTTTAAATACTTATAAATAATAAACTACTTGTCCAAATTTTAACGTTTACAGATTGAAATACTCAAAATATTATTCTACTTAAGAATATGAAATTAAACATACAAATTGTTTTTAAAAACTAAAAAATAAATAAAATGTATCACAATATAGAATTAATATTATGATATTTATGTGTGACGCTTGTGTTCTAAATATAATATAATATAAATACAATTAAAACTAACTATTAACACTAGTAATTTTTATATTGAATTATGTTTTAACTAACTCAAATACCTAGTTTTGTTCACATTTTACATCTACATTACCTAAAATTCGTATTCAAATTATTATTTATTACAATTTACAACTAAACTTACCCTTTGGTTTTCCCGTGGTGCCAGATGAGTACACTACAATAGCCAAGTCATTGAGTTCGTTTGGTTCTTTTTTGAGAAGTGATTTATCCACTGATATTTTCAAACTATCGTACCAACCATTATCCAAGTAAATTAATTGCTGATCTTTAAATCGACTTTCAAAGAATTCTTTAGTAAGAATTGCTTTGGGAGTCGAATCCTCTAAAACTGAACGAAGAAGTGGCAATGGATACGATACCTCCAAGATTAAACATGCGCCTCCTATATACAATTTTAGGATGTGATTTTTTGAGTATTAAACCTTTACCAATAAAGAATAAATGTCAATAATGGCGTAGGTACCAGCTTTATGAATAGCGATGTAACTAATGGTATACTCAAGACAACGTTCCATCATGATACCAACCATCGAGTTTTTGCCAACACCAATACTTCTTAGTTTTGCGGCCAATACATCTGTCATTTCATCTAATTCTTTATACGTGACCTTAAATGAAAATAAAAATTCATCATATTATATTTCAACTTTATATAAGCAACTGAACTAACCATTGAACCGTCAATATTAATTACGGCAACTGCTTTTGGAGTAGCGTTTGCTTGAATTTTAAACATCTTGTCGAGACACCCTTGTTTGTCATAGTTAGACATATTTACAGAAGGAATTTTTGACATTTTAAAACAGAAAGTTATGTTCTATAATGAATAATAATAATTATTTAGAGATTTAAATTCAACGTTAAGTAAATAATATATCGAATGAAATAAACATAATAAACTCTTAACTATACGTAGGTAGGTATACAAATTACAACGAATGCGTATACAACTGCAGCGTAACCGCACTTAAACGGTTAAATACCTATACTAATAAGTAATAATCCTGTACGGCTGTTCACATTGGTATACTGTATTGTTATGTTTTTATCTATAACCAATTAATATGGAAGTAATATGTATGCTGATGTACAACAAAGTGGCGTGATTTGGTGCGTAATCTTCATATCATATAAAACACGATTATTAGTCACTATAATACTAGTAGAAACTATGTACTCTGCAGGGCAGCGGACCGTCCCGAACCAAAAAAATAAAAATAAGGGGGTGACTACTGCGGTGGATATTAGGGGAGGGGGTAATTGGTGGATTACCCCCTTTGGGATTTTCATCACTACTTTACATGGGGATTTATTGATTCCGCCGAAACTTACACCTGTTCAGAAAAAAGGTTTATATTGATTCCGACGGTCCTTGTATGTATATTTTAAAATGTATAGTCTATTTAGTATTTAGTATAATTTAAACAATTGTATAGTTATAAATTATAATATTAGTATTTAATAAATATTATGTATATGTGAATTGGTCACGCGTGAATATATTGTAAAATGTATAGATAGTCAAAACTGTATAATTCAAAATTAAAATGCATTAAAAACATTTATTTGGCAAAATATCAAAAATAGTGCTTTTAACAAAAAAAAACAACGTATTGACAATTTCTAAGTTCACTTGTTAACTGGGTCCAAATATTACCAAAAGTAGTTTTAAACTTTAATTTTGAATTATACAATTTATCATAATTATTTTATACAATTTACTGCACTATACGCATTTAACAATATATTGACATATGTCATATACATATTAATTAAATACTTAACATTAATACAATACACTGATACAATATTAACTACAACTTGATACTTAAGAATTTATAAAGGTTTAATCTGCAAATTGATGACTTGATTGCGTTGAAGGCTAAAGAGAAACTTAACGGCCAACAGTAGTTTGATGCCATTTTGTTTATAAACCGTCGTAATTTTTCGCACTTGTAATAATAATTGAAACATTTTTAGAAGTTTAAAAAACCACAATTTGTATACTTTTCATGCCGATTACAGCAATACATTTACAAAAAAAATTAATGGAAAGGTTGAACTTTATTATATGTCCCCCCCGCTCAGAACTAGGATATATCCGCGACTGGGTAAGATTCATTTTTCCAACTAAAAAAAAAATGTTGATTAAACATTTAAACACGACTGCTTGTCGTGTAATACATACAAAAAAAAAATTGTGTGGCTTGGCGCGGAGCGTTGGCTCTACCACTTACCAGTCGCGTTCTGCGACTGAGAGTAAGCAATGCCGTCTTCTACTAATTCCCGGATGGGTGACCATCAGGGTTTTATAGTAGTAAAAACCTTGTCACACATACTCACGTGTTAAAAACCTACAGTACCCTCCCACACAGTTTCACAGGCTAATAACCTTAATTGTCGAAGACTGAACCCTTAAAAAAAAAAATTGTTAATTTGCTAAGTGCCAATTTAAATACTTAATTTAAAAATATGCCAACTGAGTACTGACGTATTATAGGTTGAAATCCATTACAATTTCAGGGGGGGGGCTAACATTTCTAATATCAATGTGAGTACATGAGGGCCTTGATCCCACTAAAAATCTTTCGATGGGATTTATGAATAATCTCTGTTTATGTATAGGGTTGCCATCAGCGTTATATATTTTATTTTATTAAAATATTAAATAACAAATTCAATAAAGTTTTAATCATATAAAAGGTGCCATTTTTTACGCACAACAAACACTTCTAGAAAATTTCAACAAACTAAAAAATTAGACGTGTTTTTGGTTCATATAAATTTTAATTGTTTAAGAGATTCAGCAATCAGATCTTCTTTGGAGGCGCAATGATTCTACTGGCTGGAGATTTTCGCCAAACGCTGCCAGTCATTCCCCGATCAACAGCTAAAAATATAATAAATTTATTTTGAAGTCATCGAATTTGTCGAGATAAGTGAAAGCTCTCAAATTAATAACACAATTTAATATGCCAGTGGTCTTATAAAATGACAAATCTGCAATGTTTTTCATGTAGGTACCTTCCTAATTTTGATTTCACTCACTTACGCACCTCACGGGGGTCCGCATCCACCGCAGGTGGATTGCCTACCTGATAATTTAATGCTCGCATATTATACGCATTCAATGCAGTGGATTGCTAGGTGGTTGACAGTTTAGATGCATGTAAATCACTTGAGGTGATTTTATAAATAAATAAATCTTAACTTAATATTTGGCTCAGGCAATGCTGGCCGGGTTCAGCTAGTAATAATATATATATTATATTTTACATTATGAAGTTCAAGTTATTTAAATAATTATATATAAATGAGTATAGCAATTAGCAGCTGATGTCACTGGTCATGCGGATTCAATACCATATTAATTATTAGTATATTACTATTTACTAGTATATTCCAGACTCCCGCCAAAAATATTGATTAAAAACTTTGGCAGCTGCTGTCATCACATTCAATTATTCAAATAGTATAATCAAGTTATTACTGTTTCGTCCATGGCTGCGTGAATTAATACTAGAATCCAAGGTGGATTTATAAATCCACCTTCCTGGAATCATAGAACAATATCAATGCTATAATCGGCTAGAATTGTTCTGTGGAATCGGTAAATTTGCTGTCATACAAGCAGCATTAATTATTGCAGGCTTCTATAATATAGTTAGATAGTAGATACAATAATATTGACGAGTGCTTCACGCCAGTGAATGCGGTTGGCATTGCGCATGCGCGGGGACTTGTGTTATTTCCATGGCTTAAGATAGTTTATCTTAAGCCATGGTTATTCGTATTTTGTGGGATTTTTTACAGTGATGCCTTGCTAGCGACACTCGTCGCTGCGCTCCTCAGTGCCGTCGCTACACTCCGCAAATCGAAAATATCCCTCGACTTGCTGTGCAACGCCACCTCAAGTTGGTCACACGGTAACCACAAAGTAACCGTCGTATAACCAATCTGATCATTTTATAACCAAACTTATCAATTTTCGGACATCTTACTGCTTATCACTCACACAGGCACCCGGGTATCTAGACCATAGAGTAATATAGAGGCGCCGTTGTATATATTGATAGTGTTATTAGCATAGAGTAATATTACTCTATGGTTATTAGTTTGATACTCTATGATCTAGACCACGATTAAAGATATACCTTTAATCCTTTTACCTTTGGTATATCTTTAATCATGATCTAGACCAGCGTTAAAAAAATGAATCTTTTATTATTTATCATTATGATGAGATTATGTGATATGAGATAATGATAATGATTGCGCGCGCACTGACGGTGCCGAGTCGAGGATAATCAAAGTCCCAGCGCATGCGCAATGCCAACCGCATTCACTGGCGTGAAGCACTCGTTAATATTGTATCTACAGCTTGGTGATGTCTTTGGTAATTCATTTTTGTCCCGTCTTTGTTATTATAGTGATAACTGATAAGTCATATAGATTACAGCATTACGAGTCTCAGTGATCAGACATTATTAATGTCACATTAAAATTAAACCGTTAATTGTTATTCTTTCATTTATTTGCCAATTGGAATTTTGATGTGATAAACTAGACGACTATTTAGTATTTTAGTACACCTCTTTAGTTTACCTGTTAGAATATTTTCCGAATTAACCCTTTTACCCGTTTTTAATTGTCAATTTATCGAATTGTTCCTATTGTTTAATTTAAAATACGTCTTAAATATTGTGTTTTCCTATTTTTTGTTTTGGATTTTTACTTCTAACAAGTAATATTAACTGTATACATAATTACGTTTAAACCTACTAATAGTTTTCATTGTTCATTTATTACAAAGTTTTAATTTATTCTTCAAAATGAGTATGTTATTTGATCAAATAAAATTGTTACACAGCCAAAAATTACACTCCAATGTCATAAAAGTGGTAAATTTTAGATTTGTTGTATTATAATATTTTTGCATATTTTCAATACAATTTACTTACATTCTAGGCAGAAATGGTTTTAAAAGTAAGTGAACATTCAACCGATATCTTAACGGCCCCACATAAGTTTCGTATATTAGCATATCAGGGCGATTCACATTACTCCTTAGGTAATTATCGTCAAGCAGAAGCTGCATATAAAACAGCATTGACATTTAAAGATGCCTGTTCTACGGCAAAAGCCACACAAAAACCATATGATGGCTTAAAAGATCCTATGCCTGATTTAGGTTAGTATATATTACTATTATGTATCCTATATATTTATTATTTATTTTTATAGATATTTAATTTATGTATAAGTGTATTGTTAATTTTTACAAATAGTAAAATACTGTTCATTTTTAGATATAAAATATCAATTACATTTATGTTTGGTGAAATTAAAAGATAATAAACAAGCCTTAACTATTTTACAATCAGTACCGTCCAAACAGAGAAAAACTAAAATTAACATGGCTATAGCAAAACTTAACCATCAAATGGGAAATATTGTTCATGCTGTTACTGCTTATAACAAAGTTCTAAAAGTAAGTATCTGTTATATTTTTCTAATAGTTTTGAAGTCTTCTATAAACTATACTCTATTCAAAATAAGACCGTGACCAGGCGGCTGAGTTGTGCGCATGAGCGTGGCTTTGTTCCGTGGTGCGGCCTCGCGTACCTCTGTGGTGGGGACACAGCGCTGACCGCCGACGAACGAAAACTGGTCGCCGCCGGGTCACGGTCTTATTTTGAATAGAGTATAGAAGCTACATTACTACCAATTTCTAGTTATTTTGTATCATTTTAACTTCAGTAGAAACTATTATAAACTTAAAATTTTAATAATTTTTTGAAAATTTGCCTAACTATATCAGTTTTAATTTTGAATCATATATTTGTTGTACCATTTCTTTAAATTAATATTCATACAGTATTTGTATGAACAAATTAAAATCATTAACTGCATTGTTTGTTTTGCTCGGAATCTTCAACTAATTATACAGGTTGTTTAATTCAGTTTTAATTTTCAAGGAATGTCCACTAGCAATTGAAGCAGCGGAAGGACTTTTAAGCTTAGGTGTTAAAGGAACAGAAGTGAATGCTATTATGCTAGAAATGGTTGGAATTAATGGACTTGAGTGGTTAGTATTTAATATTTAATATAATTATGTCACCTATTGTACATATATATTTTTTTAGGATCAGTGGCTGGATTAAAGCTCATGCTTATCTGTTTCAACAGACTGAGTATCCTGCAGCGATTTATACATTAAAACAATTGGATGATAACTCACCTTTATGCAATAGTAATAGATTATTAGTAGCTATAGGAAAGTCATATTATTTTTATGGAGATCGTAAAAATGCACTAATTTACTTACAAAGAGTTAGTTATTTACCATCATTACTTGTTTCAATTATAAAAACATATTTTAAAACAGTTAATTTTATAGGCGTACAAGTTAAATCCACTAATGCAAGATGGCTTGTGTACATTAGCAATGTGTCTATACATGGAAAAACACAATAGAGATTTAGAAAAATTGCTCCCAACAAGTTATACAGATGAATCATCAATTGATTCCCATATGTGGATAGTTCTTGCTTTTGTGTGTTATAGCAATAGTAATTATTCTAAAGCTCTATGCTTAGCACAAAAGGTTTTTATAATGATTTTTAAATAAATTTATCAGTTTACTTTACATCAAGCATTATATGTTTTTAAAGGCTTGTTCTGTTGATCCAAGAAACATTGAAGCGCTTTTGTTGCACGGAATGATATTAACAAGTATGAAAAAGTATTCTGATGCTATTTTACAATTCCGTAAAGCTAATGATGTAAGTAATTAAATTTCATTTTTTATTATGATTTATTATATGTGTGTCTATTATTTCTTAGATTGCTTCTTATCTTTTCGATCCGCATAAAGGTATGGTAGATTGTTATATTGCATTGCATAAGATGAGAAATGCTGTGACAGCGGCTAGTAATTGCTGTAAACAAATGAATAACCATCCAAAAGCACTAACAGTAAGTATTAATTTTAGTTTAGTTAAAATTATATTATCAATGATGTAAAAGATTCTTACATTTTTATATGAAATTATCACATTTATCAACTAATATTTTAGAAGCAACAATATTCATATTTTAATGCAAATTAAAAAAAAAATCATTGTCATTTCAATTTTCTTGTTCCCTTTCAATTACTTAGAGGTTGGAATATTTAGTCAATCAATGTAGATTCCATTATTCCATCTTTTAAGTGAATATTCATAGAATTCTCTATGTTTAAAAATACATCTAATATATGTGTAAAATTTATATTTATTGTCTAGTTATATGCTTCAATACTTATGAAAGATTCAATGACAGTTGGAAAAGCAAAAATACTTTTGGAAAGAGCATTAAATGTTGATGAATACTATCTCCCAGCAATATATATGATTGCTCAGATATTTGAACAAGAAGGAAATTTCAGTCCTGCTGTTGCTATATTGCATAAGCAAGCTTTAGATCAACCAACTTGTAGATTATATCAAATGCTGGGCGATTTAAGTGTCAAACAAAATCAATTAGAAAAAGCATTCGACTTCTATTATTCTGCACTCAAGTAAGTCATTTGATTTATATTTTATATGTTTAATATTAAATATATGGATATGGCATTCCTCTTCTCTAAACATACACTTTCAGGCCTTAACGGAGAGAGAAATGATGGTTCTTAGTCGCTCAGAAGCTTCTGTGCGATAAAGTAACATCAATTTAAACCAAGATGATTACATTTACAGATATGTAATGAATAATGATGTTGCAACTTGTGGTTAACAATGGATCAGTTTTGTTGCCTTACAGATTTTTATACATTGCCACATCCATAAGTTTAATATCAATGATTATTAATTTATATCCACATAATACATTTATATAAATATATAATTATATTATTAAAATTAATTTTAAATGAAATAAACTACTATTAAGCATAGAATAAGCTTCTGAAATTGTATTTTCTGAATTACAAAAAAAATAACTTTTTAAGCTATTTCAATTTCGTCAATCTTTAGTGTCGCACATGAGCCATGTAGTAATTATTTACTCCAGCTTACTATCTATCTCATGATCCAGTCTACTTTTATGTCTATGCAATGATCATTTATCTTATTATTATTATTTATTATGCTATAATAACGAACATCAAATCTGCAATGTTTAATATGTTGATTTAATTTTCTTTAAATATTTATAAAATTAATTTTGATATAATATAAGATAGGTGAACTAAATTGTATAATGCTCTAAAAATCAGGAATTAAAATAAATTAAGACAATTAAATCATAATGAAATAACATTTTTATTAGTTAGGATAATGTTTATTCTGCACACCTACTGCACTTAGTTTAACCACAATAATTGCTAGTTGCTTCCATATTTTAGACGGTTATTCGGTATTCTATTCTATTCTAATAAATTATAACAATATAATATTCCTTTATATAGGTAACTATAATAATTTAAAATTTAAATATTGAATACACTAATTGTATAAATATAAAAACATAGTTTAATTAGAATATTTCATCTGATAACAGTAGTAGGATTTTTTTTCAATAATTCTATTCTAAAATTAATACTTTATAAACAAATTTACTTTTTAAATGAAAAAACTTATATTTTATTTGAAAAATTCACATAATAACTCATTTTTTTTTATTTTTTTTTTTAGTCTCGACCCAAATAATAAACGAGTTATGGAGAGTTTAGAGAGTTTGGGGAAACCATGTAATACTTCAACAGCCACATCCGCAGATTCTACTGGACCCGTTTTAAATGGGTCACTTTTAGATGCGACATTTAGTGGTGTTAATAATGCTGAAAATGAATCAACACCATTCAATAATGCTGTACATGAAGAAGATACATTTATGGATTCTGATCATGAAGGATCTGGTTCAGATATATCCATATAATTCCTCGTGACAGTTTTAAGCTATGAAAATGAACTCAGATATTTTTAAATAAGTTAAATAATTTTCTTATTGATCTGCCTTGTGATTATGACATGAATAGTGGACAATCTCACCATTTGGGCATCTCACAAACGCACTGAAACATTAAGATAATGTATATTTTGTTTTTATTATTTAATTAATTAAAATACCTTTGATTTCCAAATCGTTTTTTACATACTCTACAGACATTGAATTCCGTCAAAGTAATATTTTGAGACTCGTAAAATATTCTCTGTTGTTGAATCTGACAGATAATATTATATTAGAATTTCAATTACATATAAAATAGAAATAATAATTTTTACCTTTAAGAGCTTTGCATAAAGCAGTCCTCGATTCACTTGATAAAGCCTTCTATCACTGATTGCTTTGTCTAGAGCAATTACTAGAAAATTACTAATACGATGAATAGGTATTTCATCTGGTAACACTTTTAATACATCTGGAGTAGCAATTTGAGCAGCATTTTTGTTTAAAATTTCAATAACTTTCTCTAAATTAGGTGCTGGTTTTGATACACCCCCTAGTCCAGCTAACCAACTATCCGGAGGGTCAATAAGTAATCTCATCAATATTACATAAATCTATAATTAATTTTGAAATATATAAACATAAAATGTATAATTATAATTTTTAGTTGTTTTATTAAAATTACTTGATGACAGTCTTCATTTTTTGATTTATAAACTTTATCACAGTACTCAATCGCTCGGTTAACATCATCCAATACAGTGACATACATAGATAAGACTTGTTCATGGCGACCAAGTTTGCCCAATACTATAGCACGTTCTTCAAAAAATCCTATTACAATATGTTTTATAATATTAAGAGATTATTAATCCTAAAATAATAGCAAAACATTTTAACATTACCATCCAATGGAAAATGTACCAACACTGTTTCAGGAGTATAACACTTTGATTGTTCTAAGAATTCCAAAAGTTTTATTTTAGTGTTTTGTGCTGTTTGTTCATCAGCCTGCATTGACATAGTATTGTATTTTTGAAGCTTTTCTCTGTATTGATGTATTAAAGCATTATGACATATAGCATTGGTATCATTCCAAACGTGTATTACATGTTCCACATAAGGTATAATTAGATTTTTGTGATTTCTAATTAAAAAATCCAATACTTTAGGTCTAGGTAAGTGTTCTACTTCAGCAACATCTTCTGTAAATATAGTAAGCCCTTCCTCTGGGTGCTTATTTAATACCCAATCGGAAAACTGTAGAATGATATCAATATTATTTGAACCTATAAGTAAATATTTTGTAAATTATAAAATATTTATATCTGTATATATAAAAAAATAGATAATATAATAATAAACAGTAATGCTAATTAATTACCAATATTTTGTAGGTACTGAATAGTTCTCTCGGGTCCTCTGAGATTAGAATCTGAATCATCTGACTGCTTTTGAAGGAGTTCCAATGCTTTACTATGTAATCCTTTGGTTTGATACAAAATTATTAATTCACTGTATTTCTTATACTTTTTTAACGTAGTTTCAGTTTCTAATAAATGACAATGATTAAGTCTTAAAAGAGGTGCTATTAAAGCATCATTTGTCTATAACATAAAAATACACAAAAATGATAATTTTGTCATTATTTTTCATAACTATAACTTACTTGTAAATAACATTTTAGAAGTGTAGTATCTATAATCTGAAGTAACTGTTCTTGATGATTACTATTTATTTCAAGAATATCTGATTGATTTTTAACATTAGGTTCTTTCAAAAGATTAAATCGCACCTAAATGTTCACCAAAAGTTTTAATCTTGAAATACTATCAATCAAATTAAATACTCATGTTATTACTTCGGTTAAATATTCAATCAATGCGACAATTTTTATTTCCATTTCTTTTTCAAGTATTTCTTCTCCATAGTCTGAATCACTTTGAGGTAATAAATTTGGAAATAATCTGATAACATCATAAGGATCTGTAGAAATTAATATTGCACTAAAATCAAGTTTAAAATATAAATAATATAATTTTTAATACCTGTATTTAACTTCAAAAATTCTCTCATGGATTCTTGATATTTCTTTTTTTCAAATAAATCATTGGCATATAAAGTTCTAATTTGCGATACATTTTTTTCTTTATCGTCAACAGATTCATCAGAAATGTTCTATATTATATTATAATATGTTAAAAAATACATAAAGTAAAATAAAAAGTATAAATATTTTATGATTTATCGACAACATTTATTACTTTATGAAAATAATATTAACTTAGTTTTTACATTTTATAATATATTATATATTCTATTACCGATTTAAACTTGTTTATCATTATCAATAATATATGATACAATATTTTAACTTCTAAGTAAGTTTTATCTGCTTAATTTTGTCAGTGACCTATGTCCTATTTTGTTAAATATAGGGCCCTAAGTTTTACTGTTATTTTAGTATAGTACCATAGAAATAGCAGTGGTGTTCATTTTTGGTCAGGTTTTTAAGTACTGCAATAGAAGTACTATTTTACGACAGTCCCTTAATGTGTTTTGTGTTCTGCTTGTAACATTATTTAATTTGAAATACAGTTTGTATTTTTAAGAAGAAGGTTAGGTGTATACACAACAGCAGTAGTCAAAGGGTTAATTAATTATTTTTAAAAAAACCTCTTAACAGCACTTTTAATAAAACCTATTTAGTCACTTATGTTGACAGGTGTTGAGTATTTATCAATATTAAAGAAAAATGCACCCATATAATTTGTAAGGTTATAGTATGTAGAATATAATTCAGTAATCTTTATACAGTTAATTCTTATTATGTCGAACGTTGATATCTCAAATTTTTCATAATCTCAAACTCAAATTAAATCCACTTGAAATAATTACCATTACAATAAAACTCGGTATCTCAACTTTTTTGATGTGTCAAACTTTTTTCAGTTCCTATTGAGCTTTGACATAACAAGAGTTTACTGTAGTTAATTACTTACAGCCAATTTTAAAGCCAGCTGAAAATCTTTGTCTTCAAGAAGTCGTTTGATTTGTTTAGCAAATGGAACTGCTTTTAAACAACAGACATCCAACGTCGATGAAACATAAATTAAACCATTTTGACAAGAAAACATATTCATAGTTTTAGAAGCAACTGTTATAACTTGACGCGACACTGAACTTTCAACTGATTCTATAGTTTGTACATACAACTTATCACTTATACTTGCAATTAAGTAAGGTTCATCATATACTGAAATAAAATTGTATTAAAAATACAATACTTATTCTTTTAAATATAAAACTTTTACTTACAAATAATAGATGGTGTGTCCACCCATTTTATAAATTGCTGTTCAGCTACATCACCTGTTGTACTCATAACAATTAGATGGGAATCTTTGACAACACCAAACATTGTGTCAGATATTTTAGTTATTATAGGTTCTTGATTTTTTCCAGTTAAGAACAAAGGTTTTAATTGTTCCATAGTAACCTAAAATAAATATAAAACATATTATTTAAATTTCTTTAACTCTACTAAGCTTAACTAAAAAACTTCAGTATAATCAGATCACATCATGTATTTACTTTTTAACTTAAATTCTCTAGTGTTTCAACATACGGTTTATCACAGTATATCACTCATATTATTATAATAATTAGTAAATACAAAATCTAGTAAAAAAAGTACAAGCATCTAATGTTTAAATAATGAATCACTGATTACTAATGAAATTTCAACTGTTAAAAAAATGTATGCAAAAATAAAAATGAATATTATATGATTATATTTTTGTTATTGTTATTTCCTGAATTCAATTCTTTGGAGCTACATAAATAAAACATTAACACCTATAGAATATAGTAACTAGTAAGCTAATAAGTAATAATAAATTACATAGTCAAAATTTTAAAGGTTTATTTTTAATTGTGTTGTGCCTAACTTCTATAAAATATCAATATATTATTAGAATCATTTTTAATTTACTCTTGATTTCAACTTAAAATATAAATGTATCCATGATCTGTCTAAATTTACTCTTGCTTTAATTCCCAATGCCTGTTCTAATTCTATGTACTAGGTACTTAAGAATTTATATTTTATGCTTGATTGATATACTTTAGTTGTTAATAATTATAATACACTTTTAGGAATTGGTTTATTTATTAGCTTTAATAGCTTAACTGATAATGTATAGGTTTAGATTTTCAATTAGGTAAATTTACATTGAAGCTTATTCTTTTTATATGATCCTTAAGACACATGACTCACATTTACATTACAATTATTTAGAACTATCAGTATGTATCATAGAAAAAACTTGACCTATAGTTTTAAAAACCTGGGGTTGCCTCTTAAACAGTATTACAATACTTTCAGCACTCCAAAATCTTTTACCCGACAAATTAAATAACTTAGGACATTTTTATAACATTAAACTTTTCTAAAAAAACCATAGCATTTATTTCAGTAGTGGGTACCAATCACGATTGAACAAAACTTTATGTATATTAATATTTTTCATATTTGCAGACTGGATTTATAACTTACAAGTTGAAGTGTTGGAGACTAATACAAAAAACAATTATTTAGTTATTAGTATGAGTAAACTTACATCAAATAAGTAATATTCATTTTTACAGCCAATAACTACTGTTTGATCACACCACACTAATGTACGAGGTATATCTGGTAAGTCAATATTTTCAGAATGCTCCAAAAAATCTTTTCCTTTCCAATAGTAAACTTGCAATTGCCTCTTAACAGCAACACATAGGCGAACTACTGTGTTATTAGGATTACTTTGCAATCCATCGGGAGTCTATAAATATATTTTAATAATTTTTTATGTATACACATGTAATTTATTTAGTTTAAATTATTTACCTTCACATTTATAGTAAAAGAACTAGCACCTTTAGTTTTTTGTAAGCCAGTTGTTTTCAAATGTATTACTTTATCTCGAGATACATCAAGTACACTAACTCTTTCATCTAAATGTTTAATAAAATAATTAGAGTATTAAAAAAGCGGTTTATTATTCAAATGTAAGCACCTGATAGACAAATAACTATTTGACATTCTGATATTGCAGTGAGTTGAAGTATAGGTCTTTTGCTAAATGTTTTATTACAGTCAACTAGTTGTACTCTGGGACTGGTGGTATACAAAAATATGTGCCCTAGACGGTTACCAACCAGTAAATAATTATCTATGAAATAAAAGAATGCAGTTAATAATAATTATATAGTGTGGTCACAGACTTTCATTTGTCTGTGGTATGGTTACCTAAGTAACACGATACTTGTAATTAAGTTTAATAAAGATAGAAGAATATTCTATGGATGTAATAGACATATTTTCAACAATTAAAACTTATGATGAAAACAATTACCATAAGCAGTGATGCTTTCAATTTGTACAGAATACTTCAACAGTTTTACAACTTCGTATACATCATGCATTTTGAACTGTAAATCACACAGGAATAACAATTTATATAGCTCTGAATCAAACAAGGATTATCATACCTGGAATACCTAGGTCACAATGTCACATACCTAAAATTAATCAATTATGAATTTATGAATAACTATTGAACCTAGGCCTTCGTAATGGTATTTGTACAATACGGCTGCTGAGTGTATTTATATTAATATTAAAAATCGATTTAATTCTTTAATGTTAATTGTTAATAGTTAAATAGTTAATAATATTATTATTATTTATTTTGCTTCCTAAGTAGTAAATTAGTAAATACTAAATACTAATCTTAAAACTTAAATTAAACGTTGCAACATTGCAACGTAAGAATGCAAGATGCCAAGATATGATTATGTTATCAGTTACGATAACATTGATAGGTGTCAGTGACGAAGTTATATCACACCATGGAAAGTAAAACTGTTTTATTATTCTTCCATTTACAATTTCCATTTACAATTTCAAGAATTTCGCGGTCTTTCCATAAATACATTTTTAATTTTTAGACGACGGATAGCCGTGTGTTTATGTCAATATGGTAGTGATATAAATTTAGAATGATTGACTATTGGACATTGGCTTATGCCTCATACTATCATTCATAAATGTGTGATAAAATAATATAACCTGTAACGGTATAAGTCTTAACAGTAAACAGTAAACTAGTAAAAGAATAAAGTATTGTCAGTTGTCACTTTAAAACGTAAATACCTTTTACCGTGTAGGTACTCGTATAGTTATATGCAAATATGGGTTCATAATGCGTACTCGAAATAAAAGTTGGTAAAATCAAAAATTTGAATATAATAATCGATTGAAACATTTCGTCAGTACGCGGTCTCGTTGTAACTGCGTGGTAGACGAAACTATAAGGAAGAGTATATATGAATATTAGTGAGCTTTCTGGTTTCTCGTGGCATATGCCTGCAACCATAGAAATAAGTATGTGTGCAGCTTGCCTACAACTGCCTACACAGTCGTGGTAGGTGGGGAATTCTTTATTATCTATGAGTACACGCGTCATATCTACACGAGTATCGCGCGTCACGTCGGAAATATTCAGCATGACATATCGTCGACCATAGAACGTTCAATGACTAGACTTTAATATTGCGGAAAATCTGCAGATAACGAGATAACACAATGTAACACCAGACGAAGTTCCGAGAGATAAAACGAAAAGTGGGCGTAGTCGGTGACATCATCGACGATAATGGCGTAAAAACTGTGACATTCTTGTGTGCTTCGAACGAATCGAACGGAAAAAAAAAATTCTATGACAAAACACACAACAGCGGTAGTCGTAACAATATTATTGTAAATCAAAAGAATATTGCAGACAATATAAATATTGTACATTGACTACTATAATTGGTAGAAAGATTGCGTTGCGCCGTTTGTTCTGCGGTATATATAGTTGGTTTTTTTACTGTTCGGCGAGGTGCGTGAACGATATCATATCGTACATTCTATATAAACACAATATTACACACTAAAATATCCGTTCCGCTGCAGGTATATAATAAAATAATGGAAAAAAAAATCGATATCAAAATATAAAATTTACACTGCAGCGGACGGAGACTGCAGGAGAGACGTCGTGTGCATGTGCATATGTGTGTGTGTGTGTGTGCACATTTGTGGGAGCCGTGAGTGCATACGTGTGTGTTATTGTGCCTGCAAGTGTGTATATATATGTGTATAATATGCAATTTTTTTTTTATTATTATTATTAATTAAATTGGCTCCCATAGAGATTTCACGTTCATTGACACCGTCGACGGGTGGTGGCAGCACTTGTACCAAGGTTGTTTTGGGCGGCGCTACTCCGCCGCCGCCGCCGCGCCCCGCCGCGGCGCCACAGTAGGCAGTATCTCGGTGCGCGAGGTCCCGTCCCGCCACAGTCCCGCCGTCCCGGTCGGCCTAATCGGCCTGCTCTTGTGGCTTCATCCATTATCACCTCAGCAGTGGAGTTCCGATCTGCCTGCGCGACATTGTGGGGATAGGCCAGACTGCGCCAGAGCCGAGAAAATTTAACTCAATTTAAAAAAAAATATAACACACCGAGTCACTAAATATACTCGACGCAATAGAAACGCGACTGTTTTTGTGCATCGGTTTGTTAGTGCGCCGTACGTGTTTGGCTCAATGAGCGACCGTAGTAATATGTGAATATAAGGTAAGCTTTGTTGTGCGTTTAGCCCGATACGAGAAAACCACTGCAGCGACGGCTGTATCACAGGATTTTTTTTCATTCTCCGTTCAGATTTCACATTGTTCGTTTCTGTTTTTCCCGCTTGCAATTTTAAGCGTAAATCTGTTTGATTTTTCCGACCGTTTGATATTGCCCATAGGTACGTTTTTTCATTTCGTTGTTTTTCTGCCTTTTGTCACACAGTGAGCCATGAGTTTTCGGAATCGGCTGTCCCGCGTCGCCAAAAATAACAACGAAGCACCATCGAGGAACAAAAACACCACCAGACACGACTGCTGCAGTGCCACTAAGTTGCGAGCAAGCAGTGTTGAACACGATCGTATTAATGGCAACCACGAAGCACACAGAAATGCTACTTCTGTAGATAGAGTGTTGAGCGTTAATAGAATTCCTAGGTAGTAAGGGTTAATCCGGAATAGTGAAATCGAGTTATAAAACGATCACTAACAATTACAGATTAAACCAATTGACAGGCGAATCGAGTTGTGCAGCCAGCTGTAGAACTCCAAATAGAACTATTACAAAACCCGTAGTACTTCGTACCAGTCTGAGTTCCCCAAGTACTCCTCAAAGAAAGGTTTATATATTTTATTAATTTACATATTGTTATTTTAATGCTATTTTTCCATAGGTGTCAGCCAGAGGCAGAGGAGCTGCAACACCGTCTCCTCGTTTCAGACGTGAAACAACTGTTCCAAAGAAAACTGTGGATAATAAACCTGATAAGGAATGCCAATCATCATCTGCAGATATGCCGTCCAAACAATCATATCTATTCACACAAAATTATTATGACACAGGTTCTTGTTCTGTAGAGATAATCGAAGAAACATGTTCTCCCCAAATTACATTACCAATACCAACGGAAATATTGAATACAAAATCAGCTATACTCAATCGTTCAGATGACGACGAAGAAAAAGCTACTGGGATTTCTCCAGATGGAAGGTAATTGATTATTATTTGTTACATTTTATAAAAAGTTGTTATAATAATTATGTACACGATACATGTAACTTTTATAAATATTAGGTTTCTGAAGTTTGATGAGGAGCTTGGACATGGTTCTTTTAAAACAGTCTTCCGAGGTTTAGATACTCAAACTGGGGTTGCAGTTGCTTGGTGTGAGCTCCAGGTAAATAAAAAAATACTGTTGTCGAATTGTTATAAGTTTATAACTTATTAATTTTGTTGTTTTATAATTGATAGGAAAATAAATTAACGAAGACTGAACGCGCTCGGTTTCGTGAAGAAGCTGAAATGCTAAAAGGTTTACAGCATCCTAACATAGTTCGGTTTTATGACTATTGGGAAGTTTCTTTGACAAAACGAAAATATATTGTTCTTGTTACTGAACTAATGACATCTGGAACATTAAAAACATATTTGCGCCGTTTCAAAAAGATAAATCCCAAAGTACTAAAGTCTTGGTGTCGTCAAATTGTAAAAGGATTAAGTTTTTTACACTCTCGAACACCTCCAATTATACACAGAGATCTAAAATGTGATAATATTTTTATAACTGGTACAACTGGATGCGTAAAAATAGGAGATTTAGGACTAGCCACTCTAAAAAATCGATCATTCGCTAAATCTGTTATTGGTAATTTGAAACAAGATGGTACCTAGTTTATTTAAAGATATTCATTTTAAATTGTACATTTTAGGTACTCCTGAATTTATGGCTCCAGAAATGTATGAAGAACATTATGATGAGAGTGTTGATGTATACGCCTTTGGAATGTGCATGCTGGAAATGGCTACTTCTGAGTATCCCTATACTGAATGCACAGGACCTGCTCAAATTTATAAAAAAGTGATAAGTGTAAGTCAATGTCTTTGTAAAGCAATAGATGTATATTATTATATAATTTGTATTTATGGAATCCTTTTTTTTATATTTAACTTTTAGGGTGTTAAACCTTTAAGTTTTGATAAGATTGAAAATCCAGAAATCAAAGATATAATAGATTCATGTATTAAATTGAAAAAAGATGAAAGGTAATTTTGAACACATTTTAACTTAATAGAATATAATATATTATAGACTATACTTTTTTTTATAGACCATCAATCAAAGAATTATTAGCTCATGATTTTTTCACGGAAGACCCAGGTATTAAATTAGAAATGGTTAGTAGAACAGATAGTCGAATTGAATTTCGTTTACGTATTCTTGATCCAAAAAAGCGTTGTAGCAATAAACACAGAGAAAATGAAGCAATTCAATTTGATTTTGATATCAATAATGACAATGCAGATGATGTAGCATCTGAAATGGTATAATTTAAATTTCCGAATAATTTATAGTAATATACTAATATATTCATTAATTTGTAGGCAAAATCTGGATTAATATTAGAGGAAGATAGTAAAACCATTGCTAAGATGTTAACTAATCAAGTTTATAATCTAAATAAAGAACAAAATGACAAAAGAGATGTGCCAATTGACGAAGAACTATATAAGGGTACATATGAACTGATTGTTATACAATTAAACTTAAAATCTGGTGTAGGATTCTTTTTGAAACTACATGGACAATTATTTTTATTTAGATGACATAAATTCAGATGTTAATGGATTGCAGTTTCGACAACCAGAAACTGTTGTTATGTACCAACCTGCTAAATTTATTAATCAGGTACACAATTATTATTACTATTTTTAGTTTTTATTGAAATACATAAAATATTATTGATTCAATTAAACATTTTTTTACTGGCTGAAATTAATTTTGGTATTTAATGTTTTTATTAAGGATGAAGAAATTAAATATGATAACATATCAGTTCTGCCTGAAAATCTACTTAAACCCTCCAGTGAAATTAATGTAACAGAACTCATTAATCAAGACCCATTATTTATACACACATCGCCATCTAAAAGTCTACCACTTCGATCAGTCGATACAATAAGTCAGCAAGACAATTATAGAAAAATATCAAATATATCTAATGCATCTACAGATTCGGCTTATACATCAGACACCAATATGACTTATAAACAGCTCTCTGATATTAATCAAGTGCCAAATATGGTGGAAGTTGTGCCAGAAAACTATGTATCAAACGGAAATGACAATATTTATCATCAAGATTCAACTATGTATCAAAATGTTGAGCCTGCAATAAATCAAGATGCTTCTACATTTATTCAAAATGCACAGTGGAACTACCAAATTAATACTGTTCAGAATCAACTGCCTTCAACAGCTGATGAAGAGTTACAAAGAAAAATATCAACAGTATCTACTGTTTCCAATTTATCTTCATTATCATCAGATTCTGTTCAAGGACTTGTCCTACAAGATATCCAGCTCCATGCTATTATACATGAAGAAAATGCATTACAAAATATTCCAAATGTTTATGTAAGAAATCAAGAAGGAATAAATTTGAACCAGTGTGATAATTTAAACTATTGTAATGCACAATCTCCGTCCAATGAAGCATATTTATCAAATATACAATCCTACCAAGAGAATCAAGGATGTCCAAATTATAATAATCAAATTATACTTCCTGAAGAGATCATACTGGTGGAGGAAAAATCTTTAGAACCTATGGTTGAATCATCAACTAATACTGCTGAGCCAGATGTTAAACAAAACTTGAGGTAAAAAATATTTTCTTCATTTAGAGTTGAGTATCATTTTTGAACTGATTTAGGCCACACAAATGCAAACTGTAATTAATTTATTAATTTATATTAATCATTTATAAATAAAAAAATTTATTTTTATTTTTATTTAAATCATATTTTCTAATATACTTGATTTTAATCTAAATTGACATATACATCTACAAAAATCATGAATTAATCAACAACTTATTTCATTTTAAAATTAATTACATGTTTGTGATTATTGATGCTTTACTGCTTATACTATTGCTGCTAATAAACATGTTTACTGTTTAACTACCTATATATTATTTTGAATTATAGGGTTGATAATTTAGAAGAATCATCTGTAATAAAGGAAGCTGCTACTAGAAAAAAAAGTAGAACTTCTGGTCCGTCATTGAATCTTTTGGCTGTGTATGATAATCGCCAAGCAGAATGTCAATTAGAAAGCAATAAACACAAAACTGTAACTTTTAGGTTTAATATTGATGATGTTGTGCCTTATGATGTAGCAAACAAATTGGTAAGTAGATTGTTTTAAAATCTAAAGATTAAAACAAATAAAATTATATTTTTAATGGTTTTATTTTAAGGTCACTGAAGATTTATTAGAAGTATCCCATGTAGATTTAGTTGCCGAAATGATGAAAGACTTGGTGAATAAACTGAAATTGGACATGCAACCCGTGTCTAATAGTGTTGATCCGTCTCTATTTAAACAAGAGGTACTATTTAAATATTTTTCATAGAATAATATATTAGCTATTAGGGATAATGAACGGACTCGCATATTCACAAATGAAATAGTGTATGTTTAAATAGATCATTTTTCCGTTTTTATATCAATTATAAACTTACACAATGCAGTTTGGCACTAACTGTTGAACAGTAAACATAATATCCATGAATTTTTTGAATTTTAATATCTATCTCATCTAATTTATTGTATTGATGTCATTAAAATAACCTTATTTACTGCATTGGTGCTGCCTGTTAAGCTCTCCTCGTTGTTTATATATTAATAATAGCTAAGTATTCCATTTATTTATTTTTGACTAATGTAATCTTTAGGCTGAAGGAATTCCAACTACTGGAGACTCAGAAAGTGTAATAAATACAAATCAGCTCAATGTTACTGTTACTGAAACCATTAAAGAAGTTGAGGAAAAATCAGAGCCTGAGAAGAAAAAACCAGTATGTACTTAAAAAAACTGATCATTTTTACTTTTGAAAAAAAATTAACATTTAAGTGAACGAACTATAAAGCCTATGTTTATTGGTCCTAATATCAACTATTATTTACTTAGGCACGGAAAATATCAAGGTTTTTAGTAAGCCCAGTCATTACAGAACAAACATTAGAAGAAGTAAGTTTTTTATTTTATTGTTGTATTTGTATTTATTTTTATTATTTTATTAGTATAATATTGATAAGAACATACCAAAACAAAATGAATTACTCAGTCCAGAATCACTTCAAAAGAGTATTTTGACTGAAATGATAACATTAGCAAGTACTAATAATCAAAATGTACCAGTTTTTCCTTCAACTGCAAATGAAGATATATCAAATCTCGATACGAATACTGGACTTACGACTGACTCTAAACTACATTCCCAAGTTCCATCTGATTCGTACGTATTAAAATATGTAAAGTAAACAATTAACTAAAATAATTGATTGATTAATTGCAATTATATCTAGAGCATGTCAAAAAGGAGGTTCTCTTACTATATCGGAACTCCAGCAAAAATTAATCCAACTTACAGCTCAGCCATCAGAATTATCATCTAGTAGTACTCCACCAATCGGTTCTCATCCTAGTACACCTCATGGGCATACTGGTTATGAGACATATATGAATAACCTTCAAAAACGTTTAGCTTCCATTTCAATGCCTGCTGGCAACATACTTGTATGTATTAACCAAACACTTTATTAAATTTATTTTTACTATTATATATATTTAAGGGACCGCTGTCACCTCAAAGTACATTACACGCAATTAGTTCTGCAACATCTAAATTGAAAATACCTATTGCTATTGAAGTTGTTAAGCCTATGCAACCAGTAGCCATTGGAATTGATGAAGTACACATTGGTGATGAAGTTGGGCCAATTGTAGTGCATGCAGTTCAGGCTCAGTCTATTTTGACGGGTAATGAAACACTACAACATGTAATAGTGCCAGAAGAAAATAAAGATCAACAAACTATGGTGGTACAACCATTACCTGGTCATGTCATTATGGTTCAATCAAGGTTTATACAAAACCAAGATCCATCTATTCAAGTATTTCAAGCAATTTGTTATACCCTTAGCTTATTTTTTAACCACATTACTAACTAAATTTTGTACCATATATTTATCAGGAATTTGAAAGTAATTCAAATAATCATAAAGAAGATTCTAAAGAGAGAAAAATTAGTCGTGCTCAGTCAGTTGATTTGCATAGTTTAGAAAAGGTAATATTTTAAATAAAAAATCAAATAATGAGAATAAATGTAGTATTTTGTTGGTATCAAATTATTTATAATTTTTTTTTAAATCACACATTTTGTAAATAATAAAAAATATTATATTAAGATTACTAGGCTTATTTAATAAATAAAAGGGCAAGAGTATATAGTAATATTAATGTAAACTGAAGTTGTTCTGTGACCTTTGGTTGTATTATGATAGAAATAAAATATCATTTCTATGATATTGGGTAAGTTAATATTAACAAATAAAATAAATAGTTAACATAATGTCACTATAAATTAAAACGTTTTATGACAATATATTTTCTTAAATATTTCAATTTTACTGCAATCTGGATGAGAAGGAACCTTAGTGGGATTTTTCTAGAGTAATTCTGAGTGCTACCAAGTGAAAAGGTGACAGTATAAGAATATTACGATCTCTGTATGGTGCATTGTAGCAGGTTTCTGAGGTTCCTTCTTATTTTTAATAGAGTATAGTAATTCTATTACAACGAGTCCATCATCAAAATATTTTACAAATAAATATTTAATTATTTGTTTTAGAAGTTGTCTAGTATCCATACCAATACATACAAAAAATATTCCTCAAATGCAGTCAATCTCCATTCATTACCCTTATCAACCGACCAACATGTGGCACAATCTGTGGAAACAGATGTCCCTTGTGATAATTACCAATCAGTTTCACACTCTGTACGTTAAAAATATTTAATCAGAATATTTCAATATTATAACATACATTTGAATAATATTATATAGTTTTACCTTAATCTGTTTATTTATTGATTTTAATAATATTTTTTAGAATGATGAAACTAAGGATCAGAAAGATTTGAACACAGATTATAAACCTGTTGTTAATACAAATGAAATCTCACAAGCTACAAAATTAAATGTATCTTCTTTTGATTTTCAAAATTTATTACAAAGGTAAAACTGAATCAAATTAAATGTATTTATTCTTGTAGTTGTAATGTATATTTGTATTTCGTTTTAGGCAATATTTTGAATTAGAGAATTTACGTAAACGTCATCTAGATGAACTAAAAAGTTGCTTGCAAATGTTAAGATCAGAAAGTTTGCAACCAACTATACTATATGAAGCTTTATCACCACTTTCTAATTCTAGTAAGCATACATTTTAGACATTTTAGAACACCAATATTCATATTATTTATAATTTAAGGTAAAAAAATACCTAGTGAAACCGGTGGAAATTCCAGATCAGCCTCACCAACGTCAGATAATGGAGTGATGAAGTTTACACCAACTGGTTTATACTTCTTGCCAGAGTCTGTTAAGCTTTTATCTCCTTTCTTAGGCGAATCCCAACACCATGGCTCTAATCATTAGTCAACAACAAAAAAATAATAATAATAATCTCTTAAGCGTACTCTTAACATTTTGTTATTCCTTATTTATTTCACTATACACAACGTTCATCTAAAACGCTTATAATTAAATTGTTATTTTATTTTGTATAAGTTCCTTAGAAAATTGTATTCATCAAATATATTATTTAATTATTCAATTTATAAATACATATACCTACTAATATGTTGTATTTGCACATTTATTCAAATGATTGCATAATATAACATATTTGAGTGTTACTTACACTCAGACTAATACTAACATCTTTAATCTAATAATATTATTTATTAACAATCTATAATTTTATGTTTATAACATAATTTAATGGAAATTGTTGCGATATTTAATCAATTTTTTTTTATAATTATTAGTTTTTCTGTAAATGTTATAATTTTGTAGGTTACAACTTACATATTGTTTGTAATTTGCATAGTCTAGTCTAATTAAAGTGATTTTGTAAGTCATAACTCTTAAGGTTTTTAATATAACCTGAACTATTAGAAAAATTCTAGTGTATACATTTTTTAATACATTTTTATGATTAAAATTTATGAAAATTCATAATAATCAATGATACGTATTGACATGGTCAAATATGCTATGTTAAAAAAAATGTCTTACCTATCTTATTTTGCCAATATTAAATAAAATAATCAGAATTCAGAATAGTTAAATTATTATTTATATCTTAAGATTAGTCAAATTAACAAACAATTCAGGGTCCTAGTTATTAATTGTAATCAAAACAATGACTATTGGTTAGTTCTCAAAGTAAAATTTGGCTGTTAAAGATTGTTCTTTTCTCTTAGAAAAATTGTCGCAACCCTTCTTGACAATTAATTGATTCGACATTGAGCGCTATAGAATAGTATTAATTGTATATGTTTTTCATTACATTTTTGAAATGTAAGTATAGTTAGATCATAGTGTGTCAATATATGGTGTTCTATATATAAACGTTCATAGACATGGGTAACGTAATATAATCTATGCAAATTCCTATAATAATTATTATAATTGTCCAGGTTCAGGGCTGTCCGGCTGTCTGTCAATTTCCCCTTCCACACAAAATCCGTATGAAAAACGAGCCGGAATCGAATAGTTTCCAGTCCATATTATTTTATTATCTATCTACATAAACGTTAGACCCGAGTTCAGACTTCAGTGGTTCTCAACCGGTGTCTCGCAAACCGCTAGGCTAGTGTGTCACGTACTACCGTGATATGTCTCCAAACAAATTGTTTTTTTTTTTTTTTTTTTTATTGAATTAACTATCCGCGGCGACGGAGGCCATTGGACGTGCTACATTTAATATACTTATTACATTACATAAATATCAGTAAGATACATACAAACATAGAGAGGTATTTTAAGATATAACAAATAGTAAAAAGAAAAAAAAAAAAGAACAATGGCTTTACTTATTAGGTATTACATAACATGTTTTATATTTTATTTATGAGTTGTGTTTTAACTAGGAACTGAATGAGTTTGGAGATGTTGTTGGGCTCTGGGTTGAGTATTTCTTCTAGGTGTTCTGCTAAGTGGAATTTTTCCCTTTCCTCGTCGTAAATTCTACATTCCGTTAGTATATGTTTCACTGTGATGGGCACCCCACAACCTGTGCAAATGGGGGGGTCTTCCTTATTCATTAAGTGTGAGTGTGTTATGAAGGTGTGTCCTATTCTGAGGCGATTGATGGAGGTTTCGTGTTTTCTTGAAGTGTTGGCTGGAAAGAGAAAAGGCTGAATGGAGTTCTTGATTTCATTTAGTTTGGTGGACATTTCATTCCATTCATTTTGCCACATTTGAAGTGTGTCGTCTTCGACAAATTGTTTATTTATATCGTAATGGTAACACGTTAATGTAATAGTTTACATTGGTTAATAATTGTTACTTTTTCGAAAATCCATTAGTTGTTTTAAGTGTGCGGCGATTTTTATGGATCTAAATTAGTGTAGTCGTAAAAAAAAAAAAATAGATTGAGACACACTGCCTTAGTTCGTGTCTTCATGATTCGAATCCCGACTGTTGAGTGTAGAATGAAGATAGTTCTATCTACATAGTACATACAACATTCTATACTTCTATAGTATTCAACGCTGTTGAGTCTACGTTTTTATTAATGGTTATTCATGTTATTTATGAATTTATGATCATGAACATTAGAAGATTCCCTTATGTTCGTGTTTATGATTTTGACTTTTGTGTAGGAAAACTGATGAGATCATATCACTCTGATCAGTAAATCAGTTATTTCTTAATTCTTATCCACTATTCAGTAATTACTGATTAGTATTATTATTTGTTGTAGTGTTTAGACTTGACATGTTCTGAATCACAGAATATTAGATGATAAATATTTGCGTTTCATTAATATGTAGCTGAAAAATTGACCGTATTATAATATTGTTCAAACAATATTTTATTCTATAGTTCTGTGCCTATTGCCTATACCTAATGGCCAAGAATAAACATTTAAAAATTTAACTAATCAACTCTATAGTTATTATTACTCATTACTCAAAAGTCAATAATTTTGTTCGATGTGAATTTAAATGTATAATGACTTGTTTATTTGTATTTTATAATAAATATTAAATATTTATTAAGGACTGAGACTTGGGATAAATGGGAGCTGAGTTCCAAATGTTCACCATGTACTAATGTACATTGTAGTATTGTACAATGTACCAGTGTTAGGTTAGGTTTCTTTAAAGATATTTTTATCAGTCTGTTTTACTATCTAACTTACGGTAGATAAGACATAAAGTTTGATTAGTGTTTAATCCGTGATTTAGTCTAAGTAAACTCTAGTGTTCTACTATTCTAGTTTAAAATCAAAATTGTACAAAGTACAATAAGTACAATTGACCTATTAAAGTATTAACCACAGAATAGTTATAGAAAAGTTAAAATCTAGTTAATAGATCTGTATTTAGTTTAGATAGCTTACAATCTTATATTTCTTGGAGATATTTTTTCAGATTTTAACTGAAAAAAAGGTTCTTATTAGTTATTTTTTATACATTTTTGTATTAGCATATTATAAATATAAATTAAATTATGGAAGCCATTATAACGGTAAAGTATAACTTTTATTATTCTCATGATGACATGTTGATGTACACTAAGGCTAAATCTATAATGTATTAGTAAGTATGTTTCAGAAATGAAGTTAAACTATTGTACACAGAAAATGCACAACATAATATTTAATATCAAGCTAATTGGTATACCTACTGTAATTTTATTTTTTATCATGAATTTAGGTTTGTTGAAATTTTACCATTTGCACGCAACATTTTGTATTAATATTTTTGAATAGATAATTGTTTCCTTGCAATTACCTGATCATTTATATTAATACATTAATTTATGTCACAAAAGTATACTTAACAAAAATAATTCATATTTTTACAATCACTAAGTTTGCTTGTAATAAATGTATTATTTAAGAATTTACTCTACAAATTAAAAGTTATGTTATGTATAAAATGAACTCAAATGTATAAGTATTAGGTGGTAATAGGAAAAAAAGAGAACACTGAAAAAAAGAACAATTATTTTGTTTATGTCCAAAAGTCCCATATTACCATGGAAAATCTATCAATTTAAATGCGTTTTTTTTACAGTAATAAGTATAAAAACTCCAATTAAATGGCATAAAATTCAATTTTTTTTTTTAAAAATTCAAAAATGTTTAGTGATATGTTTAGTGTCTACTAGATTGTCCATGTTTTATAAAATTAATAATTAAAATAAAATCTGTACAAATTAATTTATCTACAAATATTGGATCCCGGCCAATATAATAATTAGATATTAACAGATTGTCATAAAAAACATTGTTCCAATCCAGAAACTTAAAAAGTTTGATAAAAAAATGGCTATCTCTAAAATTTAAAACAATTAATTTTTGAATTTTATGCTATTCAATTGGAATTTTTATACTTACTAGTTATTACTGTAAAAAAAAACTAATTTAAATTGATTGATTTTCCATCGGCAATACGGGAATTTCAGGACATAAACAAAATAATTGTCCTTTTTTTTCCGGGATTCGTATTAGGTATATTCTTTAAAGTATTTGCTCCTGTTCCTTGAAATTTATACTGCATATTATGTTAAGCTTAATACATTTGTTATATTTTCATGTTTGCTTTAATATTATTTTTTATCAATCCATTATAGTATTCTTTTATTGATTTATTTTTTCTTCAGTAGATTGCTGCTTGACTATGTTTATATACTAATATATTAATGCTTCTAAATATTGTTTTGAATTAATTTTATTGCTATAACTGATAATTATTATTTTTAAATTAAGATGACAATTTTAATTATGATATGGACCACCAGTCAACTGAAGAAAGTGAAGTAACAGAAGACTTTGAAGAAGCCAATGAAGCTGTAAAATCAATAATACCTGAAAGTCATGAAGAAAATGAGATGGCAATTCATGGTGATCAAAGAGTATGGGTAAAAGCTTCAGATGCATTGTTTACAGATCAAATCAAAGAAGAAATATCAGAATGTGAGTTCCAAACCATTGTTGATATTAAAGATGAAATCGAAGAAGCAGAAATACAACCAACAATAATATGTGACCCAATTCAACCACCTCCACCACCACCACCACCACCAGCAATTGACATTCAAGTGAAAAAAGTCGTCGTACAAAAACTTAGTTCTAAAACAGTAAAGCCTAGAGGACGATTGGGTCGTAGACCTAGACCTATATTGCCCATGACCCGATCAATAGCTGCTACTTCACACTTGGAACAGGCCTCAACTCAACACCAGTTGATTATGCCGCCAACTCAAATGACTGGGATTGCTTATCAAATTTTTCTGGGTGATCATGGTAAAAACTCAAACAATCCTGTTCAATATACAATGTTACAGCCACGACCATTGTTTTTACAACAAACCCAGACACCTGTTAGCAATACTTCACCAGTGGTAATTAGCCAACCTTATCCAATGACTCGGTCTCAGGTTCCAGCTCTTAAAATTTCCAAAATTGCTCCCAAAATTGTTAGTCAAACCTACTGTTCATTTTGTCACAAACTTTTTAAAAATATCAAGGAACATCTTAAAGACTGTTGGGCTAATCCAGCTAATAAAAGCAACAAGTTCAGAAAAATTGCACCATCTGCTCCTTTATGAACAATTGATTAAAACAATATGTAATATTATTTGTTTGAATGGTTTTTTTATTATAAAACATATTCATTGCTGTATCTAAATAGACATTATAACAAATTTAAAATTTGTATGTATATTTTTGCAAGTTTTAAAACTTTATTATTAAATTGACATTAACAATTGTAATTAGTACATGGTTATACTTTCATACATTAGAAATATGTAGTTAATTCTTGTGATTTAACATTAATTCATTAATTTAATAAATATTTTTTAGATTAATATTATATAATAGAATCTGACATGACTATCTGTTCAAAATTAATATTATTATTGAATTGTATATTTTGAATACTTAATTGTAGATATTATTAATTATTGTTAGCATAATTGTTATATATTACTTATGAGTTTTGAAAAATAAATGTATCTTTGCATCTGGTATTAATATGTTAAACATTACTATATAAATTATTTTCCCATTATAGGTAGGCATTAAGTATTTTTTATTTCGAAATTTTGCAACCGAATCATTTACAGTGTACACTTTGCACATTAAACTGTTGTTATACTCTACATAAATGAGGGAGTCGGAAATAAAGTCCGATTTCATTTTTGACTTAATAATATAAATAATGAATGATATAATACATATTAATGTAACATAATTTGTTAATATAGGGTATTAGGGTTAGAGAAATCTACAGTAAATTAATTCTTTATTATTAATTGAAGTACTCGGACTTTGCTACGATATTTTTTGAAAGCATTTCCAGCTGATATTTGTTGACAGATTATCATTAATCGTGTTACACAAAACCAATACAAATTATTTTTTTTCCCAATTTCAAAATCACTACTTTTATTTCGATGAGAATAACTGCGAGATTGGACGACGACTCAGTTTCATATGATATATGAATTATAATGAAATCGATTTTGTATATTATATTATTATAATATTATGTATTTCATATTTTATCTTAGGATACAGATTAATTTTACTATCTTTGTAACCTTGCCTTCTGATACACATTATTTTGCGATCTACCTGGGGCGTCATTTCAATATTTGCTAGACTGCTAGAGTAGGGCATAATAAGTATAATATAATATACTTTTAGCCTATAGGCCTATAGGTATTAGGTACCAAAATAATAACCGATCGCTTCACTCGCTAAGTCACACAAGACACGACTATAAATAAATAGTGAATACTGTGTGTGGTATATCTGTATGTCTGTATTACTGTTTTACAATTTATATCAAGTAAACTATGTCCGCTTTTGTTAACACGATACTAATTACTTATTGAAATATACGTGTCCCTTACTCAAATCAACATATTTAATCTAACCTAACCTTAATGGCTTAATACAATTTACGCTGAAAAAGAAAAATATTTGACAATTTCAGAAATAAAATAGTCAGCAAACATCATTATTTCACTAAGTATAGTATAACTACTTGAAAATATAATAATATCATTTAAAACGCATAATCGTAATACAAATAGGGACTTATAACATAGAAGCTAGGATAGCATAATCTGTATTCTTTTAATATCATATTATTGTACATTTCAATGAAATGAATAATTAATAATAGTTTAACAAAAACGCATTATTATAATAATATGTGCAATTAAAAAGCAATCGATTAAACACTACGAAAAAAATTGAATTAAATTAAACATTTATTTAAAAATGATATTTAATAACAAACAATTTATATTTTTTTGCTGGATAGTAAAGTTATAAAAAAATATAATTTTTTTTTTGTACATTATTAGTTAGGTGCACGGACTATATAATATCCAAGTCCGTTGCTATAGGTGCGGGTCTGGGTTTATAAATCCACCTTGCCCCTTGGGCTATAGCCTATAGACACTACCAATCTCGTATACACAGGGCCGTATTTAGGGTGCTGTTGCCCCGGGCAGCTAATTATTTTATATTTTCAATGTTTAATTTATTTATTTCGTATGATGAGGCTTTTTTTTTGTTACCCCGGAACGACAAGTTCCTTAATACGGCCCTGCGTATACAGCTATATAAAACATTATTAATTTCTACGATCGTCTGTCTTATCGTAGATTACTGTTAAGATCTTTCTCGACTTATAATAATTATGAGCGATTGTAAACTCCTCCAGAATACCGGTTAGATAAAAAGGTCTGATGTAAACTCCACCGGTTAGAAAACTAAGTTAGTAAGCGGGAAGACTAAATGGCATATCTCAAATAAATGAGCTAAAAAATTCGAAATAAAAAAAAAAAATGATAGTAATACAGAATGCTATAAATAGTTACACCAATAGATTAATACAAGACTCAGAATATTTACAAATTGTATCACACCATTTTAGTTTACATACGAGTACATAACTACTCATTTTTATACTATGATTTAAATATTATGGACGATTATAAATTATTATTATGAAAATTATGAATTTTTTTTTAATAATAATATATTATAATATATTAATTTCATACTGCTACTTGATTTTCTTCACTGGCAAGTTTACATGAACCCAATTTTACCGGTTTTCTTTTTCTGGCGGAGTTTACAGTAAAAAAAGGTACTTGTGGCGGAGTTACATGGGCCCATAATTATCCGTATCCTCTATCGAGACTCATAAATCATAATGGTTCTAAATTCTATGGACGGTCCAGCGCCAGATAGCTGGCAAGGTATCGGCCCACCGAGTTTTAAGATACCTATCGAACATTTGACATAAATACCACAACTGTATGGCTTCATAATTCGATTCAATATTATATTTTTAACTAATTGTACTAATTTCTCAGTATCATATAAACTAAAATTATGGCCAAACATTCATGACCAGCCCATATTCTCGGTAGCACACCGGCTGCAGCCACCCCCAAATGAAGTCCCTGCTGAGTATCTACGCCTTACGCACTATTACTGTAGGTTTTATAACAACAAATCGAATCCGACTTTTTTTTCCTGGATTCCATAAATGTATCGATTTCGAACATAAAAATATAAATATTATAACTTTAATGCCCAGGAAAGCAAAATAATAATAACCTATAATCACACATACAGTACTATAGACCAGAGGTATTCAAACTTTTTCATGCCACGGCTCCTTTGTGTCTTCACAATATTTTGAAGGTGCCCAAATTATAAATGACAAAAAAAATAATGGTTGTATACTTATATGTATGTACATTTATTTATTTTTCGTAAGACGTATACAAAAAAAAAAAAAAATGTAGAATGTGAAATTCCAAAATCTCTATAATGTTTATAAAAAATATAAACATATATTTATACATTATAATAATAACTATTAATTTTGATTTCTGGTTCTTTGGCGCGGCTCGCGAAATATTTTCAAAAACGTTAGTGCTTACTGAAATAATAATAGTGTCTTACCGTAGTCTTACGTTAAATGGATCACCCCGTATATAATATATGTAGTTTTTCATTTCCACAATTGCCTACAAATACATAAGTATATACTTCACAGGAATAGGCATAAATGCATAATATCAACTATCATAGTTAGTATCATACGCTGGTAATAGTGTAATACTGTAATGTGTTTAGTGCAGTGTTGCACCTAACTGTCTTAAGTATTTAAATACTTTTATTTTTTAATGTATGTAAATACGTACCTATTCTAAATACTTTCAATAGTGGTATTTTAGGATATGTAATATTCCATAGGTGCCACGCTAGACCTACGTTTTTGGGGGTGCTTAAATTTTGTACATTTTACTAACCCGTGGAGCCGTAGAAGGCTTTGTCCCCACACATACATTTCAAACTATAAATAAAGAATTCTTGTAGCACAACATTATTATTTATTTGATTATTAACTAATTTAACTAATATCATTTGCTAAGTAAATAATTGTCTCATCTCTCATTATTACGATATAATATTATTTAGATAAGTTACAACCAATAAAACAAATACAAATAACGTTGGATATTGGTTTTAATAAAGAATATAATATACGCATTATTTTAAAACTATTTTCTTTATTTTTGTGCTGTGCCTACTTATTAAACACTGAGACTGTTTTTATGTTATTCGAAACATCCCACTCAATATTTAAAATGGATTAGTCAGTAAACCGTTGGTGTAACATACTACATACTTGTCATTAACCAAATTTAATTCGTTGCATATTTGAAAAACTGCAGAACTAATTGTAATTGTAACTAAAACTTGTAATAATTTGCTTAAGTTATGAAAAGTCTCTTTTTGAATTGTTGTTTTTAAAAAATAAAATTCTTAATCACATAAAGAAACTGCTATTTTCTTACACTATTTTTGGTGTCTCATAACAGGGGCCAGGCCACCAGGGGTGCTGAATTGGAGTTACCCTCTTAGGCGGGTATTCTAATTACTTTTAACTTTTGGAGGTATATTTCAGTTTATTTTGTATAACTGAATTTCAAATACATTATTGCTATCATTTTCCATGTAAACTATAAAGATCACAAACACCATCTGTTGATTGTCACTTATTCTACCTCCATGTATAATACGGTATAACTGATTTCATTGTTATCCATTGGTATAGGTTCTATTAATTTTTTAAGTAGATAATTATCCAGTGTACTACTCATCCATGTATATTTTTTCATTCATTCCTTTAATTTTCATGAATGATATGTAAGTAGGTACACATTAAATTAATAAGAATAAGGAATAGAATAATAGATATATTATAGGTACATAATTTTTAACATAATATGTACCTATCTATGTATAATATGGTAAATTATAATAACTTTTTGCCTAATTTGGTGTTTTACTTTTTTTAAATATTTTTTTCACACAGTTTGATGTCATCAAAAACAAAATTGTTCAAAAGAAATATAATTTTTACATTTTTTATCGTTATAATTTTTTTTTAAGTTTTCTCAATATATTTTAGATTCTGAGCGGAACAAAGAATGTATTGATCTTACAACGTTGTGTTTTTTTCAGACAGTAAAAATAATTTAATTTTCTTCATCAGCATCTTTTTTTGGTACAGGAAGTTTATAGATGACTAATCTAGTTGGTACTTTTGGGGTCAAAAGTAAAAATTTCCCAATAGTTTTCAAAAACGTCTAGAATAACAAAAGACCATTAACGGTCAATACATGAAATATACACCGAATGTTTATTATATTATTTATAATCTATACATCATAAAATGTTCAATATTTTTTGATTATTTTTGACCTATTTATATAGGCGTAAGAAATGTTTGGTTTATTTATTTATTAACTTTCAATTAAAACTTTTTTGCTCTGTCAAAACACCTGAAATTGTAATACAACCTGGTTTCTAATAACTTGTTGTTAGTGAAAATTAAAAAAAAAAGGTCCTCAAGTGAACGTAATGTTTTTGCCAAGAATTAATTCATCCTACTGTATATAATAATAGTAAAATGAATAATTACTTTAATATCTATAATATCATAAAATATACTTATAAGTATAGTAATGCAGTCTGATAGACAGTCTTCACTCAGAATCGTTTTTCGTATACAATGATTAAATGATTTTATACCAATGAATATTCACATTTAATTTATCTATTACAGTGACCCACTCGACACCTATATACTGTACAGTAGAGCGGTACCCACTGAAGTGCCCGCCTTTTTCATGTTTGTTCTTTTTTTCCGGAATTTGTAAGAAATTCATAAAAAATTTTCTTTTTTCATTTGAGATTGGAAAATTTCATACAAGATTCCTCATAGATTTTTCTACCCAAAACAAAAAAAATAATTTTAACGGAAAGTTACATAGGTCTTTTATGAGCGTTCGAAGTTCAAATTTTTACGAAATTGGATACCTATATGCCTTATATACGCCTCCACAATAATAAATTCTTCTTAATCGAATATAAATCCATATATACTATAACATTTTCAAAAGATTTTGACTCTTTTTGAGCTATAAAAGACATTTGAATTTGGAATTTTTTTTTTTGTTTTTATTTTAAAAATGCTGACTTAAAGTTTTAAATTTAAAATAAGGTTCCTCACAATAGTAATTTATACTGTAACCAAAAAATCTAAGAAATATATGATCAGTTATTTTTTTAAGTCATTTAAGTTCAAATTTAGACGACGAATAACGGTTTTAGTTATTTTGTTGTAATTCAAAAATTTAAATATTATCCGACACTACCTATACTTGAAACTTGTAAAGTATATCACTATATACAATGAATTTTTCAAATCAATTGTTTTTGGGAAAAATGAGTTCAACCTACTGTATCACTATTAGTAAAATAAATTTATTTCATAGCGATATAAATGCATTATTTAGTATACTTAATAGACGAGGTTTGACAGACCGGTCTTCGCTCAGAGTCGTTTTGTATGCAATGATTTATCATTGAATTCAAATTGAACACATACATTACACAGTGACTGTACAGCAAAGCGTAAGTTATACCTACTAATTCCTCCCTTATTAAACTACTTAAAATTAAAAAAAGTTTATCGTTAAGCTATATGCATATTGCATAGGTACATTTTTTATAAGCGATTGAAGTTGAAATTAATGACATTGGATATTATTCAAACGCATAATATATAACGATTAACCTTTAATGATTATTTTTATTTTGTGAATAATCAAAACATTTTAATCATAGAAACTTGTACAGTTGTCTGTACCACTATTAAATCAGTAGGGCTCGATCTATTAGATTCACGACCACAAAATGTATTTATTTGGATGAGACGACCGCTACTAACATTACATAAGTATAAAAACAATACTTTTTCATTTGGTTATAAACTACTGACGAGTGACGACCCCCTTTTAAAATTTCCCAAGCACCAGGTTGCGCGCTGACACCGCTGACTTAAATTATATTTTCTATAAACAGTTGAATTTTTAAAATATTTTGTAGTAAACAATTTAGAACATTTTAAATTTGAATAGCTTATATACGCTTGAAAATGTAGTACAAGTCTCTTCATAATTATATACTTTTTACTGAGATCTACAAATCTAATTTGCTGTAATTCAACAATATTCATGATTTTTACTTATATAGATATATGATATACATTATTACATTTTACTCATATACACTTAAAAAACGACAAAATATTATCTTGTAGTCAGCTATATATCAATTTGTATTTCGTTTTATATGTCTATGATTTTACCATATTATACAATGATATTTTAAAAATATATTTGAATTAGTTTTAGCAGCCCTGTCAACTGCTAAGTGCGCTCTATATACAGGCGCTATCATGTACGTCCAACTATATTAATTATTGTCCGAAGTACAAATTCCTCCTCGGACAGCCAAATCATCGCATTCCGAGTAAAAGACACGTCATATTTTCTTAATTATCCTCCTCTACAGACTGAACTTTCTTATGCCTCTTTCGGTGAGTGGTGACTCATAATATATTACATTACCCAATAATTCTATTAACGACATATGGCTATCTACATTTTTTTCAGATCTTTCTGCCCTAATTAATAGGAGATTAAGGGGCATTTCCCTCCTTACCAAAGTACTACGCAAACGTAGTTATACCACAAAATATTATTATTTCTCAGTATCTATCTGTACTATCTGTCATTATCTCAGTACTCGGTACCTTTAATTATTATGATAATGTCATACATCTCATTAGATAATTGTATTAATTTTCCTGTACATTTTAATTTGGACTTCTTTTTATATTATATTAATATCGATTATTTTAAAAATATTTTATCATCACTATATTTTAGACTCAGAGCGGAGCGATAAATGTTGTGATTTTACAATGTTCTGTATTTTTTTTTTGTTGGGTCTGTCATCACGCTTTTAGGGCAGTAAAAGTGCTCCTATTTTCTTCATCAGCATATTTTCTGATAGGAACGTGAATCTAGTTGGTGCTTTAGGGGGGGGGGGGGGCGTCAAAAGTAAAAATAGTAGTCTCAATAGTTTTTGACCCGTCAGGAAAAACAAAAAAAAAAATAAGGAAAAACAGGAATTTTTTCGCAGAGCAAAATGTTGACCAAATCGATTTTTATTTTTGGTGTAACAAAAGAAATAATGATCGTAGATACATGCAATTTTCACAAAATGTTTATATGTAATAGTAATTTCTATACACAATATAATTTTCAATATGTTTTGACTTTTTTTGACCTATTTATAAGCATATATAATTGTTGGGCTTTTATTACTTTTTTTTTATTATTTTCAATGGAAATGTTTTCAATGTATCAAAAAACTTGAAAAATGTATACAATGTTTTTCATAACTTGTTGTAAGTGAAAATTAAAAAATAAGTTGAGCGTAAGTCTCCAAAAGTTTTTTATAAGCGTTTAAAGTTAAAATTTCGACAAAATACGTAAAAATCACGAAAATGTGTAGTTTTTTTAATTTTAAAATTCATAAAAAATGTTGTATTAAAATATTAAATTTTTTAAATTCAACACAAGGACTTGTATACGTTTTTTTACCTTTCTAAAAAACTTAATGTTTATCCGAAAGTCAAACTAATTTTTTATGAGCGTTTGAAATTATTATAATAATATGGCAATATAAATATAATATAAAATATCCTAGGCTGACAGACCGTCTCCGCTCAGAATCGTTTTTCGTAAACAATGATATTCTATCATTGAATTCAAATTTAATACCATCCATTACGATTACGCTATTACAATGACCCACACGACACCTACTGTACAGCAAAGCGGTACCCATTTGCAGACCTTTTTTTTTTATCATTCTCGCATAGATAAATTTCGATTAATTCATAATATATGGAGAATTGATGGAAAGGTTGTCTACTATAGTAAAAACCTTTAGGTATGGGCATTTGGTATAGTAATTTTGGCATATTATCGCAGTAGCCAGTAAAGCGTTGCAACTTTGCAAGTTTCCTCACCACCTTAGCTCATTAAACGACAATCACGTGCCAAATCGATGTCGTGTTTAATGTCACATGAGGTATTGCAAGAGGCGCGTTTTTTTTATTGTGGTGTCCCCTTGTAGGCCTAATCCACATAGATGAAAATGGAAGTTAACTGCCGGCCGGCGATAATGAGAGAAATCATTGGAGATTTATTATTAAGTTAAAATTGTTGTAGCCAACAAAATAATGCAGGTTGAAATAAAGACTTATCTAATTTCGGTCAGTGAAAAGATAAATTATTATTATTTATCTTTTAGACTAGAGAAAAAAAGGTATATTTAAAACATTACCAATTGCGCCCCATACCATTGATTTTATAATATACTATAAATTATAAAATCAATGCCCATACTTACATAAAATAAATATAAACATATCCCATCTATTTAGACATATTTTTTGTCTACTGAATTTAACACGGCAGTATTCACTATTCTATTTCTACCTATATTATATTATATTATACAGGTATATAATAATACTATAGCTACTATTAAACTAATACTAATTCTAGCCAATAGTTGAAAATTAGGTATAGTTAATATTATTTCTTAAAATTAATTTACCAAATTAAACCTATACATACTATCACCATCGTCACCGTCAATTACTTACCTTTTCTAGTGCATAGTTTAACAACATTAGTTATACAATTAAAATTATTTTCCCGTATCATTTTTAATCCATTGTAAAATTGTATTTCTTAAATATAGAAAAAGCAAACATCTGAATAATACATTTTTTAAATATAATCATAATATGCTTAAAATAATATATTCTTGTATTTTGAAATATGATCCACTAATAACTGAAAAAGAAAACATTAACATTTTCGTAAAACAACTAGGTATTTAACAAAAAAATCGACTCTAGAAGTATTAAAAACAAAATAAAAATAAACTTATGGTTGATACTTGATTATACATATAAAAAAAATAGAACTTAAGACTTTTTTATAGAATTAAAATAACTGAGAGTCAAAACACTTTATGAAATAAACATGTTACTAATACTTTCGTTATAATAATTGGTATAATAACAAATCTCATATTTATAGCCAGCACAGTTTTTAAAAAAATAATATTATCAATACTACACAATTCTTTCAAACAATAATCAATATTAGGTGCATTTTATTATAAGCCAATAACTATAATAACTTAATGTATTTTTTTTTTTCAAACACATATTTTTTTATAATAATCAATCACTCATTAATTTAAAAAAATTAAAAGTTAAAGTGATAATTTCTATACCGACAATATTGTATATCGCAGTTATGTATTTTAAAATGTTCGAACAATTAATTTATTTATGTATATATTTTTTTGTTCCGCATAAAACAAAAAAAAAATAAGTCTTTGCCCGAAACGAGTCAGCATTACTTACCACTCGCTCGGCGAGGTACGAAGGATTAATGGTTATTAAGTTTATCATCGACATTTAATAGACATCTTTGACTAGTATTAAGTAAAATTAAAGTTAGATACTTTTTTTTTCTGCGTCTTATGGGTTATTGTCCTGTCATTCAAAAAACGATCTGACGGCCGATGCATAAAAGTTAAAATATATTATACAAATCATAATGCGTATATAATATAATATGTATGGCGAATTTAGTGAATATTTAGCGGATATTCACCTGTTTTGTCCAGGAACGATTTTCTTATTTTGATGTAATTCAAAATGGAATAACCGTAGATAGGTATTTGAAAATGTCCCCAAATGTTTAGGTTGCCATTTTCTATACACCTAAAAAATTTTAAGATATTTTGAGCTAAATGTAGGCCTAAGAAATTTTTGGTTTTTTAAAATTTTTGGTTGGGTCAATTTTTTAAAAATGTAATTCAAGATTTCTCATAAGTTGTTAAAATTGCAGATTAAAAATAATAAAAAAAAATTGGCACTTTTTTTTATAATCATTTAAACTACAAATTTTGACCGAAATTCATCATCGAAAATTTGCAAATTGTTTTGTAGTTAAAAATGTATATAATGTTCAGTTTTTATAGCAAGCATTGAAAATTTAAAACAAGATTTTTCGTAAGCATTTTTTAGTGTAACCAAAAAATTAAAAAAATGTAATAACATGGTTGTTTTTTGTAGTCATTTTAACTTCAAATTTAGACGAAATTAGATATTTAAAGAAGAATAACGGTGATGTTATTTATTTCATTTTAATTTAAAAACATTTTTCGTGGGCGCTTGGAACTTTTAAAGTATAATATTATTATATTTTATACACTCAATTAAATTTTTTAATGCAATGTTTTCTGCAAACATTTATTTAACCTATACTGTGTTATTAATAGTAAAAATAATTATTTTAATAGCAATAATATCAAATACACTTAGTTATGGAGGCTGACAGACGGTCTTCGCTCAGAATCATTTTTCGTGTACATTGATTTCATATCATTGAATTCAAATTAAAAAATTCATAACATTGACCCCACTTGACACCCACTGTACAGCAGAGCGGTACCCACTTGCCGACCTTTTTATGTTTTATTATGCATATTCACATTTATGGATGCTAAAAGCTTTAAGTGTTGTCGTTAAGATACCTATTAACTGTTTAAAAATAATAAAAAAAGTTAATACATTCTAAGCTAGCTAATTTTAAGCTAGGTATTGCCTATTTAGTATTTATACCACGTTTTACGGCAAGTTGATATTGATTCAAAGTCTCGTAAGTCAATATCAATAATATATTATGATTTATGATGTACAATATACTTATAGACTACAGTATTAGGTAGGTATATGGATAATAGAGTGACAAGCCACGAGCGCAGACCGCGGCCTCCGCTCATCAGAATCGTTTTTCGTTTGCAATGATTTATCATTGAATTCAAATTTAACACAATATCCATTCTGCATGCCGTGATCGAGGTACACTTGATAAGACAATAAACTATACCGTGGAGCAAGTTTTCAGATTTTTACATTTTTAAAGTTTGTTTTTGATAAGTAAATTGGTTTATAAGTTGTTGGTATAGCATCTAAATAAGTCAAAACGAGAAAATTAGAAATCTAAACTAGTTTTCAAAATTCTTAGTGAGTTATTAGATCGATTAAAATTCAGTATAAATATACGTTTAAATGAAGAGTCCTATAATCTTTTTAATAAAAAAAACATTCCGTTTCTAATCCCTCCAAGTATTAGTTTATGTCCTATTACCGAGTGGCAAATGTCCTATTGGAAATTAACCGATACGAATACTGTTTTCTTTCTGTCTTTTCGCACGCATTCGTGTATGTACGATTTACCTATGTTTTTTTACTGAACGTTTCATGATGCCTCCGATTAGCAGGCAATAATTATATTTAATTGGCGATCGCAAACGTTTGCAGGTGAATAACAAAGGTACCTAAGTATTAGTATAATAAATTATTATTATTTTGTATTATTGTTTATTAATTTATTATGATAAAATATGTATAATGGCGACCAAACTGGAGTTGTCGCACTATCCGTATACCTACGCGTGAGTTTGACAATCCAGGGCCTTGGTGGACGCGAATTCCGAAGGCCGACGACATTGGAAAATAGTTGTATAGACTCAAACGACGATAATAATAGTAATAATAATAATAATACAGTTTTGGACGACGGGTGGCAAGAAAATGAGAAATAGAGATTAGGGAAGAGTGTGACGCCACGTTGTAGCGCTTTTTGGATGGAAACCAAACGTAACGAATCGCGAGAGAAAAACATTTTCGTTGCGGAGGAGACCTACATCCGAACACCGAGCGGCAAGCGGGCGGCCGCTGTACTTTTCGATTCGATCGTCGCGGTACAACGAACTACGGAGTAATGAGTATAAATCTCTTTACGTGCGGTACATGGATGATCGTCGTAGTGCATATTTTATTAATAAAATCATATTATTGTCGTACAGTTTATAATGTCGTTTGTTGTTTACCGGTCATATCGGTCATTTGTATCGAACAAGATTTTTTAGCGTATCGATCTCGGCTGACTGGTGTCATAATAATATCATCATAATAGAGTTTCTGTGCTGTCTTTACTCTATATTAATATAGGTAAACACTAAACGACGTATATATTAATATAATGCTTACAAGTTTATTTGTTATATAAAAAAATATGTATTTTATTTGTTTATTTATTTTTTCTATATATTGATTATAAACGGAAAGTGCCCTTTTACAGCAATATTACATTATGAATTATGATGATAAAATATATGATAATATGTATAATATTATATTCAATTTTATACAATAAAATATAAATCGATAATACATCGATAAAAGCGCAATAAAATGCAGCTACCAGCAGTATTGTATTGTAATAAGTCTAATAATATTACGGTGGAAAAAAATTACACGTTTTCACGATCGAACTGAAAAAAAGACGTACGAATTTATAATGTACCTAACCTTATCGATGACTGGACAGTTAGGTAGTCGACATATAATCTTTCTCGTGCGTTTTATGTTTTTTTGTTCGAATATATATATATATATATTTAAACTATTAAAATATAGAGGTTTTTTTTCATTTTTTGTCGTTATTTAGAATTTACTCGTACACAATCGCTCGCGCTTTATTATACCGAGTGATTATTTTAACGCAAACCAGTCCTTCGCATCGTAAAACATTATATACAACTATACAAGATATAAGTATATAACCCATGTCAATTTGTATTTCTTTTTGAAATATTATGGATCACACACTCGAAATGCTGTGCGTGACCGGTGACCTTCAGAAAATCCCCACCCTAAACGATCATGGACGTACAAATACGTTTTGGTTTAAAATCGAGAACACCCTGGCCACGATCACAATATATTTCAGAACGATAAAATTATGCGGATGGACTTTCTCAACGGACACGAAGACGTGGTCTTTAAAAAGAGACTTGATAGTTTTTAGAATATGATTGATTATAATTTAATTCTATATACCCAAGTATAGATAATAAATGTCGGAAAAACATAAAAAATAAATAAAAAAGAATATTATTGTTTGAACACGTCTGATTGCGTTTTTGATCGACTTCAATAACATTAATATCATTGTCCGCGCAATGAACTAGGTATATACACAACATTATTATAATTGTGAAGTCGGACGGATTTGCGGATTAAACGAATCGCCCTGTACACGCGATACGCACGAATATCGCATATATACCCGTTCGAAAACCAGTTTTTGGATATTTCGTTGTCGTCGAACCTTTTTTTTCGTTCGGTCGGCGGCATAACCCTAAAACTCATGCCTACCTATCTACCTACCTGTATTTTTTTTCACGTGTATCTACCACCTACTGCACAAGAGACGATGATGCGCGCGCGTTTTTATATAACATTGTACATTTGGTTAGCTAGTCCCAATTCCCAAAACACCATTGGGAACAGTGGAGGAACGCGTTGCTGTATAAAATATAATAGTGAGGTTACCACGTGTGTGTCGCCTTTCGACAAGGGTTCGAAACGGGCTTGGCACAATGCATAACAGCAGGTATAGCCGTATAGGTTGTATTCGATGGCGCGGGGTCGACGAGATTTATTGCCAAATATTATTATTATTATTATTATTATTATTAAATTCGTGTGGTTGGTTCGGAATGAAATTTGTACGCACACGTTGTATAAAATAATATTTAGTATTCCAGTAGTCCGTGTTTCACCAATCGCATCGAAACAAACGACTACTCTGGTCAGTGGCTATACCTGTAATAAATTATAATATTAACTGTTAATAATTGTTAAGAATATTATGTTGAACATGGTTGATTAATCCATAAGTTATAAATGGTGGTTGAATTGGAAAATAAAGTAGTCAAGGAAAGCAAAAATGGACTTAAAATTCTTGAAGATTTATAACTTAAGGGGCGAAATTTCAACGAAGAAAACGGGCACCAACTACCAAATCCCCCAATATTTTTTTTATTAAAATTACAAGAGTTTAAAATAACCAAAATAAATTTAAAAGTAAATTCCTCTTAATTTATTCCGTACATTTATTCGAAGATGGTTATGGGGCCCTAGCCCTCCATTTTATTCAGACCGGTATAAAAACAAGTTATTTTAAGTTTATAATTCAACAATAATTATTTCGTGGCTCATCTTCGTTTAAAACAAATTAAATTATATTTCTATGACTTCGTAAATGACTGATTCAGAACATTTGTTTTTATTGATAAGATAAGTATGGGCGGATGGCAGCATACTTCACAGTTTCACACAATATACTAGTTTATTAATATAAATAAAAATAATACCATGAACTTAAACTAGTGATTTTCTATCATTGTCTAACACGCGCGCGCTTCAGAAGAATTTAGATATTGTGTTCAATTTAGAGAAGCTATCAGAATTCTGAAAACAAATTGGAATTTATTGTCTCTATTTGAGATTGACTTTCACACATTTTTGAATTTATCATCATAAACCATAAAAAAATTGTCATAATATTACAATGTTTGTTGAAAAAATAGAAAAATTTGAAAATTCGATCTCAAGTAGCATACGACAAATTTATATAGATTTTCGGAATTCGTGTATCACTTCACTAGATCAATCGGTAAGTTGGAAATATAACATATTTAAATTCCCATGTTGAGGCGTGTGTTAGACAAAGTCCGAAAATCACAGCTTTCAATACCATTAATCTCGCAAAACTTTATTTACTTTGCGCATAGTCATCTGAAAATGCCGCTTATATCACAGTAATACAATCAACTAATAAGTAATAACCATGAACTAAGATATACCTTAGATAATATATTTATATATCTTAGTAAGTTGATGGAAATAAGTAATAATTCATCGACATAATAATAATTTATATTATATTTATATTATAATAAATAATAATATCGTTAATTTTCATGGCCAATAATTATCTCGGGGATTGCCGTATTTTGCCAACGATAATAATATTTATTTTCCATTTCCGGCTTTGAGTGACATTGCATGCGCCCTGTATACGACCAAGTGGTTGGCACTCCATACCCGCGTGGCGAACACGACGTATATTATAATGTATTATTTCGTGGGTCTGCAGCCCGAGCTGGAGAACATTTTTTTTTCACTGTACGTTGAAATATACCTTTTTGCCTTTCCGGGGGCGTTGCGACGGGCGTCTTCGTCGTCTTCAACCCTCCGCTGTTTTTATCCTATTTCTCGGAATTCGGGTGGCATGCGCGCACACATATGCGTCGTGTCCAGAAAAACCAAATAAAGCAACGACGTGAAAGGATCGCCACTGCCGGACAACGAATTTGTTTTACTGTTCATCCCAATCTCAGATAATAAATAAAATAGTACATCATACGTGTACCGAACACGTGTTTACCGTGGACAAATTTAATAATATAATATTATACGTCCGTCCCGTCCGCCACCGCCGCCGCCATGCGACGTTTCGGCCGTAACATTTTTTTTTTGTACAAAATATTTAAAATATCCTGACCCGGGCGACGAATCGAATATTATAATATTATTGTTGTGTCGGTAAAGGGCTTACAATTATTTATCACACGTGAGCGCCAAGCTAGTATCATACGGCATGTACACACGTCACAAGCCTAATCGTAATATCCAGTATCCATCATAATATTATAAATAGTACCTAAAATACACACACACACATTGGCTTTAAATGTACGAAGAGAGGACGCTATAATATAGTATACTAATATATTATATTTAAGTGTATTAGATACCGTTTTTCGAACTCATTGTGTTATATACGCGTTTCAGCGAAATAATAATAAAACGTGTATAATATATTAATATAAAATATTATAGTATAAAAGAACCACGAGGCGGCGACGAGGAGTGAGGACGGACCCGATACGGATCATCACAATGTAATTCCGTGAAATAGAATTCTCTCCTCCCACCAAAACTGTGCCGCCGTCGAAAATTCGTATTATTTCTCTCTTTATTTTTTCCCTTGTTTCGTTATTTTTTTTTTTGCCCGCGTTCGAATCTCCACGGCTGTATGCCTGTATGTTGTATTATTGTGTAAACAAACAGCCGTCGCCGTCGAACTTTCCAAACGTTCGCCGCCGCGCGCAGTGTGACCGGTACGCCGAACGCCGCCATTCCCTCGAGCTGGCGCACACTGCAAGCACGTTTTTCCTCGACCAATTCGGCATTTCGGCATGTCGAGTGTCGACCACGAACAACTACTGACAAACGGCCCACCGGATAACAGAAATAATTATTATTCGGATATTATTATTACTACTATAATACTATATTACTATATAATAGTCGGTCATGTTTACGGATCCGTAAATCGTAACCGCCGCCCCCACCGACCGACGGCTCGACGTTCCCCCCGCCGCCGGTCCTGCACTAATTAACACTAACCGCCGACATTAGTTTCATTAATAAAAAACTCATTTACGCACGCTGGCTGATAACAATTACAATTTTTTTATAACGAGTGTGTGTGCACATTATAATAATAATATTAAAAGATAAATTATCATACAACACAACGTTACACTGTCGCGTGCGTTGTACCATGATTTCATATGTAATTTGGCATTTAGAGAAGTGACAACTTAGTTACTACATATAGTTATAGTTATAACCTCCTACGGTAGTTACTATACCAAGTACCAACAAGTCTTTTGGTAAAGGGTAACCGGCGCGGTGGTCAGAACTCGGAAGACGACCGCCCTCCGTGCAGCGACCGCCAACCGGTCCGAAATTACCGTGCAAACTTTCAAAGTTGGCACTGCCGAAAAAAAAACTTTATTGTCCGCGTTTCGCGCCGTCGTTTTTGTTTTTTTGTTGTTGTTATTTCTTTCTATTTTTCGTGTATTTCTCTCTCGGCTCCCCGCACCGCCGTCCCAGTCCTACCCCTCCAACGGCCCCAAGACTACCCGGCCCGCAAGCGCGCGCGCGCACACACACACGCACAATATTTTGGTAATATACGCGACGAACGAACCGAAGTACCGAACATCACACCGGAGAGCCGATGCGATGGTATGTTTGAATTTCGTTACGCCGCGTTTCAGTGTGAAAATTTCTCTTTGTCCCACAGCGCTGCTTTCGCCGGTGCTGCTGCCACAGCTGAAAACGGGACCGCCGGACGTTCAATAGGTACCCACTACCCATCATCATATCGGCCTGCTATAATTCGTCCGACGCTTTTGTCGCAGACACCTCTAGTACGACGCTCCGTAGTGACTTATTCTACGCGTTCGGTCCGGCACGAAATCCGCAACGACGTCGTAAACAATAAAATATTTTATTATCATCACAAACCTCCGCAGCAACAATTAATGTTAAAGTTATAACTCATATTAGGTATATTATAATATTATTATAGTCTCAATACAATATTTTATCTTGTAGACAAATTTAATTTGTTTTTCAAACGTACCGAATTTTTAATTTTTTTTTAGTGCAAACTGTCTGCACGTTTCTATAGATTTCGCTCGGTTTTTCTGCCAACAAGTTTTTCGCGTGCTCGTGCGATTCGCGCTTTTTGTGGTGCGTGGTGCTGCTGCTGCGGCGCGTTTACACACTCGTCCGGGCCTATCGTACTCGCGCTTGCGCGTGCGCGCGCTCGTGTGTGTGTGTGTGTGTGTGTGTGTGTGCGTGCGTATATGTTGTGCACACGCGAACGCGCACAACAGGTCGTCTTCGCGTCGGCTGCTCGTCGCCGTTGTTGTCGCATTTTGTAGCGTAGACGTTTTTGCCAGGCAAGTGATCAGCAACACCGTACACGTTTTAGCCGGTCAGCAGCTGTCCACCGTCCGCGTGTCCGGACGACACTATAATATATATATCGTTATTGTTTTAATAATATTATTATCATAACCACCGCTGAACACGCACCACGTCCCATCACGCCATGGACCACCAACAGCAGCAGCAGCAACAGTTCTGCTTGCGATGGAACAACCATCAGAACACGTTGATTTCGGTGTTCGACAGCCTGTTGGAGAGCGGATCGCTGGTGGACTGCGCCCTGGCCGCCGAGGGACAGTACATGAACGCGCACAAAGTCGTCCTGTCCGCCTGCAGCCCATATTTCGCGGTAAGTCTTGCTGAGAGTTTGTAATTGTATAGTTAATAGTTGTTATATACCGCGTTGTAATGGTTATTGTGGACGTGGTTTTGATTGTCCACCCGACTCTTATCGCTCTGTGTCATCCACGTTGTGGCGTGTCCCATATGTTGAGCCGCTATGTTTTCGTTGTTTAACCGCACGGAGCACCTGTTGAGTCTGCCAGAACGTATCGATTTTTTCGCTCTCTAAACTTCCAACTTTTTTTTTATTGTCGTGGTCGAGATTGTTGTTGGTTTTATCATTATTTAATAGTGGATTTTTGTTGTCTTTTTTTTGCGATTTTGTTATTACCCAATCCGTTTCTTGAATCGTAAACTTGATTTTTATTAGGCCGACGGTTAGGATTGTTCAAAAGCTTTAGTTATTCGAAGTTAACATTACACTGTTGCTCGTCACACTACTCTTAGAAAGGACTAAAATCGTTTTTATTATTTGATTTTGGCCTTTATGATTAAACTAACCTAAATCTTTATCAATGTGTGTTATAAGGCTTTATATAAAAAGTTGTTTTCACACTTTTTCACTGCATGATTGTTTGTTGTTGACTCGTATATGTTTAAAATTATCTAATTTTCAAACGTTAAGTACTGTTTTTAAATATAAACTATTTTGTTATGGATATCCATGAGGATCCCAAAACTGTACATACCAAGGTATTTTATGTTAATGTATTTAACAATCCTTTCATTTAGGTTAAATTAAGAATACTACTGTCTGCTATATCAGACATACGTATACACAAACATATTATATTGATATAATATGAATGGTAAAGAAAATGAATCAGAATATAAGTTTTTAATAGGTCCTATTGAATGCTATCTTCAAAAGGTTATCAATATCATTAATCTTAGCATATTCTTTTAGTAGATGTCTCTTATGAATTAAATTGTTTCTAGTTTTAATTGAGGTGTTCGTAAAACTATTAGTTTTGAAAATTATATTTGACTGTCAAATAAATATTATCTAACAATGGATTCTTTTTTAAATTAGCCAATACCCGTAAACTAAATATTTTGTTTTACGCAACTAATATTGTAAATAACTTACTATAGGTATTGGTAAATTTATAAATATTCTAAGATAAAGATATCAGTTATTAAAATATTAATGTACCTATAAAGATTTCATAAGAAATTTCATATAACTTTTGTATTGTTTGAATAACACTGATATTTTTAAAATTTCTCTATTGGTTTATTAATTTATGTATTTGCTATAGAAAGCCAGAATCTTCTGAATTAAGGTATAGCAGTAGTTATGTAAGTAAGCCTGGTTGGATGTGTCTTAAACTTGTTTTAAAAATGTACATATGTTAGGATGATCATATAAAGTTTCATTTTAATGTGTAACACTATTAATTTTAAAAATCTTTTAACAGTTAATCATACTTGTAATGTTGAAAAATTTAAATTATATTTTTTTTGGGTCCATAATACTATATAAGTTCCACGTTTCATAACTCAAAAAAATTCTTCTTTTATTGCTCACTTATTAGTTGTATGGATAGCAACTTTTTGTTTGACCTACGATACCGTGATAACTAGTTTTCTATTTCTTCCCCTATGAATATTGAATTGCTATATGCAAGGCAAAGCGATGCAAGCTACCTTACCTACTTAATATAAATAGGAACAATTAAAGTTAGGTAATTTAAAACATTTCTAAGTACATTTGAATTTTTTTAAATTATTATTTAAAATATCACCTATTTTATTAAACAGAATATTAAAATATTAAATTATTAATACAATTAATTATGTAATTTCTAAATAGTAGAATTAGGTATACTATAATCGTCTTTGATAATCGATCATAGTTCATTAATATATCAATAGACTGAAAGTTAAAGATAATGAGTGGAAACCAGTAGGTTAGGGTAGGTTATTAAAATTGTATAAGTATTCCAATATAGGATAATACCTATTTAATTTATAATATCAAAATTGTATATTCTTGACATTTAATAATTAATAAATATATTATGTAACCATAGACTATAATACAAAAAAAATTATTATGATACATTCAATGTAAAAATAAAAATTTAATTTCACTTTTTTTTATTTCAAACTACTTAATTTTGTAAATATGAATATAATCAGGCACTTAAGTTTTGAGTTGTACATGACGTGGTCTCTAGAAAATTAAAATCTTTAATTGCATAGTATTCCTTTTTGTAGTGTAGGTATCTATTTAATTCAATTATAGTTCCTACTTGCTCTATTTCTATTTACCTGCGTTTGTGCTTTGTAATTTATTACCTCAATACCTTTGTTATCTCTATCAAACTACCAAACAAGCATTAGGAATTAATTTGATGCAATATTTTTAAACAATCACAATAATATAGAATGGGTAAATTTCTTTCACAAAATTAATGATAAATGCTCGGATAAATGTGTAATGTTAACCATATTGTTAATGTTTGATTTTTAAATTATTTTTTCATGATTGTTATGACATCATATTCATTTGGAAAATGAACCAATTTATTGTTGATTTTAAATTAAAAATTAGATCACCACATAGTTGTATAAAATACAATTTTCTTAAATAAATATTTTGTGTTGTTTTTCATTTTCATTTAATTTTACCAATGCCAGTGAGTATTAATCATTAGTAAATTAAGTCAAATTGTTGATTTTATTATTTTTAATAAATACATTTAATTAGAAACCACTGGACTCTAAATAGTTTGTTGTCATGTTTTCTAATGATCAAATAAATGTTCTTTGAATTTTCCTTATGTTTAACTTTATTGAAATATACTGATCAATGATTATAGTAAGCTTATTTGTTACTTCAGTAATTTAGAAGGATAAAACAATCAAATCAAGTAATTATCATTATCTCTTTTTCATTGCTATGTCAAAAAGGTTATGTTACATTTTTTTATGATCTATTTTTTTGGTTTAGTTGTAATTTTAAATTAAATAAATTTTATTTTAGAATTTGATATAATATGTTGCCTATTTAGAAATCAAAAAAAACAACCATTACCTATGTACCTATATTTTTATTAGAATCTAGTTATTTTCAAGTCTTAACAAAATTGTATTTACCCTTTTCTATTTTTTAGTTATACTCATGCATTTTCAATGTGTTAATACTTATTAGGTACTAAATTATTCTATTATAATTTAAAACAAACATTTAATTTTAAAATGTTTAATCTTGTTTTGTGAATTATACTGTATTCAATTTTTTTTATTCAGATCCATGTTAATGATTATTGATCAGACCTTGTTAAGGGGATTGGAAGCAGTGATTTTCTGTCTTTATTTAACACACGCGCAAGGCGGAACATAGACATTTAGACATGTTTTCATTCAATTACACAAATTCATTTAGTAAAGTTAAGAATTCTGAGAACAGATTTTACTTTGTTGTCAAGTCTACTTGAGATAACACATCAGATCTAACTTCTCACATTTTTGATTTTGTACCACTAAATCCTAAAAAATGTAATATTTCAATTTTTGAAAAAGTTAAAATCAAAAATGTGGGAAAGTTGATCTCAAGTAGGTAATCTAGATGACAAATTCAAATATGATTTCTGAATTTTTATCGATTTCACTTGATCAATTGATATGTTGAAATGAAAACACATCTAAATTCCTATGTTCCGTGTATGGCAGACAAAGATAGAAAATCACCACTTCCGATCCCCTTAACTAACTATAAATTGTCCAATGATTACCATATAAATTTTTTTTTAAATGCCTAAAACAGTTATTATTAGTTTTGCCCCTGTCAATAAAAATAATAAAAATTTGAAATTTTTTATAAATATAATAGACTTATGTGTGTTTGGTACAGAATACATACATTTTTTTTTTTAGATAGGTTTTCGTATTGTATAATTTATAGGTATAGTGTTATTTAATTTTTCACTTTAATAACTGTATGTTCTACTTAGTACTTTACATTTGAAAATGTATTTTAATTTGAATAATTTGTTTAATTATTTATCATTACTTAAGTAAGTACAAAAAGTTATTACATAATGTGATGTGGTTAACAAATATGTTGACAATTTGTTGAAAAATAATTCGTAGAAAAAAGTTTATTTTTTGCTTATTAAAGCGTGTTTTAGAGATAAGGGAATATTTAGCTTATTTGTCATATTTGAAAATACTCTGTGTACATAATACTAAATATGTAGAAAAATAATTTTATTCTTTTATTTCATATTTTTTTTCTGTTCAGAGGATAAAAAAAAATATTTGATGTTAAACATTATAATAATTTGTCATTTAATATTTCTTATATTTTTGTATGAATAGAATGTTTATGTTTATTCGAAAGTGTGTAATTTATGAACCTATGTGTAGTTATATTAACTGAACATTTGCCTATTACATATAAATTAATGAAAATTACCTTGCTCACTTATGTAAAAATTGTTATAGAAGTATTGTTAATAAACGTATTTGTACCTATATAAATATTTATTCTGAGACTATATTATGTAGGTATTACAATATTTGAATTTGAATTTCCTATTTTAAATTTACTTTAGAAAATATGAAAGAATACTTAACGCATTAATACTATATTAATTAATAAAATTAAAATAAAAGGTACATACATAATGTATTATTTATTAATATTTCTTTTTCTTTTCTTTTCAATTATTATGTTATTAAATAGTTGGGTATTAATAAAATATAATTATTCATATAATATGATATATTTTAAATGTGTAATTTATCAATTTTCATTTTAAAATATAATATAATTTATATTTAAGTCTTAGTTGAATTACTTTTAGTTCAACTGAATGATTTAAAATAAACAAATACCGTGAAAATCTTGTTGGAAACTATTATATAACTGTTTAGCCTCATCTTATTATTGCCTTTCTATTTTCCATTCACTGATTTGGTACATCCAACTTTGAGTGTACTGTCAATTATAGAAGGCACATCACAAAAAAGTGGCCTAGATAGTTTTTTTTTTCTTAGATGTTTATTTTGTTACCTAATTTAGTATTTTAATTATTTATTTAAAAAATTCACTTAGATCTGTTGTATGTTTATTAAAAGTGTATAGAATAAATCAAATTTAACACTTAAATAGTATTTTAATTTTGTTTTGTACCATTAAAAATTAATTTTTTAAGGAATTTATAAAGGTAATAAAAAAAAAAGAAAATAATACATCACACAATAGGCAATAAATGTGTAGAATATAATATATTGTTTAGCCTGTATGTGTGAGGAGAAATTAGCTCATACTTTTTTTTCTTGTTCCGGTAGACTATTGAGTGTATGACATTATTCAGACAGCTGTCTGATACACTTTGTCAACTTGACCTCTTTTATGAGATACCAGTAACAAGCTATGTGAATTATTATTTAATAATAGCCTTCTTACTGTGTTGGGCAGTTAGGCTCCAATAACAAATATCACATAACTTATTGCTAGTCACTTTATCTGTACATTTAATTTTAAGTAAATTACTTAAAATAATAATTATTTTTATCATTGTGGTGTTGAATGAAATGAGTAATTGTTTTGATTAGTTCAGAGAATTTTTTTTCTAGTAGGTATTTGCTTATTTCACATTAGACTCATGCCAGCTTATAAAAGTATAACTATTTAATTTTAGCTCTAATACCTTGTGTGTACATTTTTCGTTGTTAGTTATTTAAAAACCTACAACTTTAACATACTAGGTATAACATTTGTTATAACTTATAATCTTATGTCTAAACATAATTTTCTTGTATTAGGTTATACTTAAAAACAGAAATATAATTCATAAATCAAATGTTTCATATTACTAGAAGTATTCTAAACTAATCTTTACTCTACTTTTTTACTTTTAGATGCTGTTAAATCAACATTTTGACAAATATCCGGTGCTTATACTTAAAGATGTAACATATCAAGAATTGCGGTCTATGATGGACTATATGTACCGTGGAGAAGTAAACATTACCCAAGAACAACTTGGATCATTCCTGAAAGCAGCAGAATCGTTGCAAATTAAAGGACTGACTGAAAGTAGTGGTCGATCTGATCGAAAACTAGATTCTCGAAAAAATGCTACCAGAAATATTTCACCTGGTTTGCCAAAAAAGTCTGTTACACCTAAAGTTACTGATGGTGCTTTTGATCCATCCATGACTGTCGTCCCACCACTGCCACCCCCAACACCTATTGTACCTACTATACCAAATACAAAACGACGTAAATTAGTACAACCAGTGAAGAACTTTAGTAGTCTAGTTGTGTCACCAGTTAATCCAAGTCGTACTAATGCTAATAGTTTAGATGTTAACAATACACCAAATCCAACTGCACCCAGTTTAGCTGGCGAAGGTAAGGCAAACATACCATCTCCTCCAGTCATTCCTAAACCTGTGGTGGAATCCGCAAATGTTCAAGCCAACGAGGATAATCCAGAGAAAAAGTTTGAAGTCAACGGTATAATTATTGAAGATAAAGAAGATAAGTACTGGCCTTCTAGTGGCTCGATAAGTGATATTAAACTTGAGAAAACTGATACGGAAGAAGAAGCTAGTGAAAGTGAAAATAATGTCCATACTGAAATGTGTACGACAAGTACAACTGTTAAGGTAGACTTAACATCCTCACAAATCAGTATGACAAATTTTCAGCCTGAAGAAGGTAAAAATCATTTATTAAATTAAAACTCATTGTTTCATGTTGTATGTTATTTGTTACTCATAAAGTAATTTAAGTCAAGTCATTGACTGCTAATATTAGTTCAATGTTCAAATTTTTAATATGTTTTTCTTTTAGGTATGGAACTTACTGAATACGGTGGCATGAACATACCACCAAACATGCAGGATCAAGGTATTTATGACGACTTTGTCATTTGACATAAGTCGATTTTGTATGCTAATAAACTGTATATTTATTATAGTTTTTCGTTTAGGTTCTTTGTGGTGGAAAAACTTTGAACAAAACTCCAAATATGTGCGTACAACCCAAGCAAATCCATTCAGTTGTCAGCATTGCGGCAAGAGGTACCGATGGAAGAGTACATTGAAACGTCATGAAGTATTTGAATGTGGAGGGAAAGAGCCAGTTCATCGTTGTCCTCATTGTGAATATCGCGCCAAACAGAGTGGTAATCTAAGGGTACACATACGCAAGTATCATACGTCGTTAGAGTAAGTTCCTAGATGCGTCACAACATCCAATGTATAAGTTTTGAGTAGTTTAGAGGCTCTCTAACTTTTTTTACTTTTAATTTTTTTATTATTATTATCAAACAAACCTTCATATTTGCTCATTGTTGTGATTTCATGGAAACTTCATTGATCAGGGTTCAGTATTAGCTTCCAATTAATTGAATGAAATGAAACAATTATTTTCCTAACTCATTTGAACAAATAATTTTAAGGCTCAATATCAATTCGAGTTAACTCTTATTGATTTTATTATATTTACAGTTATTAATTTTTATCCACTATGTATTGTGTAATTTCTAAGAATATTTGTAAACACTATGACTTAATATTGTTTCCTAAACATTGGGATTGTATAAAAATAATATTGTCCTCATTATATGACTAGATGTTTTTGAAACTGTGTTTTTATGTTAAATGTTATATGCATGTGTCTTATGTTAAGTTGTATTTTTTTTTCTTATGTAATTGTAGGACAGTGTGCGTATTATTTTATATAATATTAATATTATGTATGCAGTATTTAAGGATTAACCGCGACACTTGTTCCTAAAATATATATAAAATTAAATGATAAACGTTAATCATTGTAACTTACGTGTAAGTTTATTCTGTAGTATTAATTATTTTTATAAGTTGTAGTACTTAAGCAAATTTATTATTATATAATTACGAATTTCAAAGCTCATGAATTGTTTAACGCTATGTGATAAAATGTTTTTTTCTTTTTGTATCAATGTTTTATTATATATATTTTTTTACGGATATACCTCACTGTGAGCTTCCAAAGTGCCTTATGAATATGTGATTATTGAATTTTTACTTAAACTACTGCATTCAGATTATACTCTCGTTTCTAAAAATGTATTTACAACTAGTGTCTTCCAAATGTTTGTTGTATTTTCAGATCATGTTTTATTTTTTTGTAAACATTTTTTTACATGTGCTTTGTTATAATATGTTAGGTTTGTATTTTTATATGATGGTTAAAACTAGTTGTCAGTAAACTACCATATTTTGTCAGAACAAAATATTGTTGAACGAATTCCACACTATTGGGAAAATGATACAAATAGTACAATAAAAGTGTAGGTGGTTCATGTTTTATGAATTTGCTCACGAAATCAAGTCTTAGGATTTTGAACAATACATATCGACTGTTTAATTGCTACGGGTCTTCATCTTATGCACCACTAGTTTTACTTAAAAAAAAAAACACTATTTTTCCATGACAATAATTTTATGTTAAATGTATGTATATATATAATATATGTATTTAAATATATACTTCATCTGACTGATTTAGATCGATCTGACCATGTACAATGTTTATTATTGTATTTTTGTGTTAATAATGGGCATTTTCCTTGATTTATATTATTTAAAACCTACCAACATAAAATTTCATTTTATTATTTTGTATACGTCTATATTATCAATTTTTTGTAACGGTAAACAGGTTAGACATATGGTAAGTGCCCTATTTTTTTTATACATTTTATATGATTTATACTTAAGACTAATTTTGTTAACTATTAATTTTTGTATTATTAAGTATTGTGTTGGATTTATAATATTATTCGCTTTTTTATGAATCTATTATCATTCTTTTTTTTTAGGTACCTACTTATTTAATTTTTCTATAAAATAAACATGTAAAAATACCTATGAAATTGTGGAAGATTATTTCTATTTATTCATGTCTAATATCCTAATAGAAAAAAAAACGTTTTCTACAATGATAATTTTGATAAAATGAAATTTAAAATAATCAGCTAGTCATATGATTACATTAATTTTGTTGGTCCAGTTATGAATATTTTGAAAAGCAGACGACGAGCGTGTGTGCGCGTTACAACCAGTAAAATAATAATATATTATCAATTTATACGGTTTTGCGATGTATTTATGATTTCACTTGAGGCTTAAGCGTATCTGAAACGAGGAAAGCTATGCAAGCTTGTGTTGGCCACGTATTTTTCTCTGACCGAAACGAATCGCAATTGTTCACGGTCTGCAGCCACTGCAGGTCATTTACGATTTGAAATTTTTAAGGCGTAAAAAATAAAATAAAAAGCAAAACAATAGTCTTACGACTGATTATGATAAATTGATAGAGGAGGTTACACGTGCGGATTCGAATGAAAAAATATGCGCAAGGATCTATTGTCTCGGTATTGCCCTTAATCCGTTGCGATACCTAATATAAGTAGAAAAATATTTATCGGTTTGATTTTAGATTTCCGACATTATCCGTAGAGCTTTACTGCCTTTACTACACTAATTTATTCCACACAATAGATAAAATACTACTTACCTATAAGGCTATAACGATTCAACTTTTTTTTATTTCAAATAAACTTCTTTGGTTCAGTGGCCATTGGAGTAACAATATTTTTTAACAGATTTTAATGTTAAAATAAATATTTACATAAACATTCAATACGTTGGTTTTTATTTTTTTAAATTGTATGGTACAGATTTGAATATTTGATAGTATTAAGTATTTGAAGAAGATAGGACTGAGAATTTCGAGTGGGTGGAGGATTTAATTTCTTCCCTTCTGGTGAGAAATTACGGCATTCAGTTAGTAGATGTTTGATTGAGAGTTGTGGGAAGGAGGGTGAACGATGATCCCCCCTCCTTAACACTAGGTGACCGTGGATTAGCTGTGTGTCTTATTCTGAGTAGGTTTAAAATAGTTTCTTGTTGCCTGGTGAGATCTAGTGGAGGGAGGGTAATCGGACATGGGATAGTTAATCTTTTGGTTTCGTTTAATTTAGTCGATAATTGTTGACAAATATCTAGGGACTCAACTTATTATTGCAGTAATGCTGTGTCGTAACCAGGATTTTTGTTGTGTGGGTGAGGAAGGGTTACTTTAGGAAATTAAATTCCGTTACATTTTTTCTTTACATGCATTTAAAAGTTAATGTTAAAATGTTTGTCATATAGGTACTCATACCTTATGATATACCTATAGGTAACACAAAATTATTATTATTTATCATCTATAGGTTGGTAAAATAAAAACTTTTTTTGAGGAGCCATGGTTTGTTTTTTACCATAGTTTAATATGGAGTCTACATCAATCATTGTATTGCTTCTGTACAAGTGATAAATGTATTTAAGACTTAAGTATGTGGTACACTGGTCACTTGTACGCAAACGGAGAGCCGTAGTTAACCTGTTTAACAACGAGAATAATACATTTTGTTTTGTAATTCAATAATAATTTGAGAAAAATTGCTTTTTTTGAAATTAAAAATTGGCAGTCGTATTTTGTTATCAACACTCATCGACGTCGAACAAATTTAATAGCGTAGTCGCAATTATAATTAAGTTACCAATTTCGTCGCCTAAATACATGTGAATAAAAATTTTTTTTTTTCATAATTAGTCGTCTCACTACGTAGTCACGTAGGTTGTAGGTACCTACCGTAACTTGTAAGCATAACTATATTTTTATTTCGAAAACTATATTCGTATTTGGTATTTAGGTAGGTACGGTACACATTAATAATTTGTGTAGGTATATTTTAAATAGGCATATAAGTGTGTAACAGATAACATACATTGATAAAAAAAAAGAAAATTAACCTAGGTACCTACATGTTTACAGGTGAGATGAAATATAGTAACTCCTCATCACTCTTTAAATAGTAACCTCTAAAAATACCTTGTTAATATTTATTACAAAAATAAGTTTTTGACATTATCGGCTAAAGGCGTTAAGTCAAGTTATTGGCCAATGTCTTTTCAACCTTCTAGTGGGATTTCCAAGAATAGTTATAGCATAGAAGAATGGTAATAGCTAGATTGCCTATATGGAAGAGAGAAGAGTGGAGGTAATTTAAGAGATCACAGGTTTTTTATGGGTTGTTAGTGCTCAGTTTGCTGTGAAATATAAAATGAAATAGAGAGGGCTAAAAGGTCGGTATAGGTAGGGGGCATACGTAAACTGCGCCCAAATGATCTTTTTTTTTGTAAAGTGCGCCCGAAATTTTATCTTTGTTAAAAAGGTATAGTGTAAACTGCGCCCGAATTTTTATCTATGTTAGGAAGGTATAGTGTAAACTGCGCCCGACTTATTAACTTATTAAATTTTGACTTATTAAAGTCTCTATGTTTGACGATTGTGTACTTTTTCAAGTATATCACAGAAATTTTATTTTCACGAAAAGTTAGAAAAATTAATTAATAAATATAATAGTGGTCAAATTCCAATTGATGAATATGTATCCACCACATGTTATTGTTTGTATTATTTATAATTATTTTAATTATTAAAATTATATTTTTTTTAATTCCTAATATGTTGTAACAATATGACGTTATATTATTTGTAATATTTGTATTTATTTTGCTTTTTAAATTATATTTTATTTTTAATTATTCACAATATTATATAATGTCTGTAACGAATTAAGTATTTTCCCTGTAATTTTACCCGGGCGCAGTTTACATGTCACCTTTTTACACTTGATAAAAACTCGGGCGCAGTTTACATGTGTGATTTTGTGTTTACCTGTATTTTGGGCGCAGTTTACAATCGCCGTAGGTAGGCACTGTCTTTTTAAAAATTAATAATAATGAAAGTTTGCAAGCTCTACGAGTGTATCAAAAAATAATCAACGCAGTCCGAGATAATTAGCGAGATAAATCCAAAAAAACATTTACTTATTGAATGTAATATCGTCGGCTTATAGCAAAAACTCATTAACTGCGAAATATCGATTTTTTTTTTATTACGTCATCTTGTTTATAAACTTGAAGTCTAAAATTTGTGTGGGGGCACTAAACAATCAGTTAGTTAAAACCTGCTTTTTTCAAAATTTTCTAACAGTGTTAAATTAAATTTTAAAGGTAAAAAAGCATTTACCAAATATTGCTGTTTTGCCGTTAGTGAGTTTTTGCTTTTTTTTTATAGATATATACCTAATATGATTTAAAAATAAAAATATTATCTATGATGCTCCGTATAATATGCATTTATTTCACACTGTGAAACTGTTATCCTTTTATAGTGCCATATAATATGTTAAATATTATTATGCGTTTATGCATTATAATTATTAATTAGGATATAATGTTTTGATAAACGATTAATATAAATTTAAATACCTAGCAGGGTACCTATGTCATCAATATTACATAAACTAAAAATAATAATTGAAAGGTTAGGCTTAGGTTAGGTACCTATCTATTGATATAAAAGTGTATATCGCAATAATATTTCATTTTCTGTTGACAAATTGATGTTGGTACATTTTTAAATCGTTTTCTTCAAATAGCCATATACCTTATAGTAATAATATTATAATCAAAGATTTTCATATAATTAATATTTATTTAAGAAATTCATAAGAAATAAAATAGAGAAATCTTTATATTTGTTATGCTGCATTTAGCGGACCGCCAGTGCATAAAACAGAAATTGTGATAATTTAAAATTGTTGTTCTATTTAATTTCTAAGTTCCTAAGATCTTTGTTATTTATTGTGTACTATAAGTATTAACTATTAAGTAGATATAAACACAAAGTGATTTTTTTGCATGTAAACACGCTCTTCTCAAATAGTACCAACGTTTTTGAAAATAATTTTTTCTTCATAATTTGTTATTATAAATTACAAAATATGTTATTTATTTTTTTTATAGTTTTTTACTTTATTGGACGACAGCATACATTTTTAATTTTTTTATTCCATACCCAAGTATTTTTCCAAGAATAACTTTCAAAAAAATATTATTATAACTATAATTTACCATTCATTCAAAATTCCATTTTTATGTACCTATTGTAACAATATTTTAAGTTTTGGCGAGCGGAGTGGAGTAGCACAGGAGTAGGTATAGGTTGGTACCCTCGGAAAGTGTTTGTCCAATATAATACTCATCCACTAAATCATCGAAAAAAAAAAATAAATTTCATAATTCAAAATAATCCGCATGAACATGTGTGAAACTAAACTGCTTATTCAATTCAACCGAAATATTTGTACACAAACTAAATTAATAGGTACGTATAGGTAACATGTAAATGTATAGTTGGTAATTGGTATACATGTTTAATGTACACTTTATAAACATTAAAAACGCATTACTTACTTATTTATAAAATTATTTTTTTACACGTGCAACGTGCAACATCCGCTGTTGTTGACAATCATTAAAGAAAGAATGTTTTACTCCATCTGATAATATTGACCTCTGGGTAAATGATTATATGAAGCATCTCATACGAATGCGAAATCAATTAATTATATTATATTAATATTATTATAATTTTTGAACGCATTTAAAGAAAAACATGTAATATTATGTTTGAACGGAGTTCTAGGTAAGATATATTTTATGCACATTGATGTCGCGGTTCCATTTTCCCAGTATTTCGTTCGGCGTTCATAATGCGACATTACAATAATATTATTTATTCCAATGTCAGTTTTTGTTTGTACATTGTACCATTGATTATAACTATTAAATACTAGTAATTATAATAAATGACATACCTACTAGCAAGTAGCATTTGAAATAAAATACGAGACGTTAATAATTGTAAATCATTTTTTGTTTTTACTGCAAAGCGCAAGTAGACGATGAAGTGTCATATTGTGTATATATGATACGTAAAGTAGTTTTGCCTTTTGTGTCTAAAATGTAAAATAGACGATTAAGTATTAATTAGCAATAGTTAACGTTTATATTGTATTTATTAAATGTGAACAACAATATTGCTTGATGTATAAATAAACAGTTTTTATTATTAAACAAATTTTGATTGTGTCGATTTATTTCATTATCGATGTGAGACAAAAATTAATATTTTAAGTCCACGTGCATATGGATTTAGATAGGCGAACATTTGGTTGAACTTTTCGGGAAGTTAGATTTGTCTGAAGTAAAGTCTACAGATGGTCATAAAATTCCATTTGGTGGTGGTGGGGGGGGGGGTTATTGAAATGTATAAGAGGCGGAGCCCCTGGAATCCTCCTCGCCTCCAATCACTACTAAACTCGAACGATTAGCTTAAATTGCTAACCTATGAATACAATTTAATTTGAGAAAGTAGTAGTATTTCACTATACATCATAGTTTTAATAATTTAAAAACACTATTCAACAATCAAATTTTAATCAATTTTTTACTTACGGTCACAGATAACACGGTGAAATTATTTATTGGTTTATTAATAATTGTATGCAAAATCGTGTTTAAAGCGCTATTTATTAAAAAAATATCAAAATAGTTTTTAATTTTAATTTAACGGATTATTTTTAAGGCCAATTGGAAAAGTTATTACAATAGTAAATTAACTAGCTGAGTTTCAGCTCAGCCGGTTTTCATGATTAACACGTCATGCGGATCAAGCGGTATTTGAGGTAATATAATATATAGTATAACACTTACCAATATAGACCGGTAGGTATATAAAAAATATTAATAAGTTTAGGACGGCGCGTTAGGTAGGCAATTTAGTGCCACGTGACTTATGTTTAAATTTTAGTACATTGAACCTAGTCTATTGTGATAAGTCATTTTAATTACGTTTTAGTTTATTAGTACTTTAAACTTTGCCTATGTACCAAACTACCAACTAAGCAAACTTCTATGATAAAAATATTTAATGACACTAGTACTATTATAGTGCATACTATTCATAAATTATTCAATTGATATAATATGTATTTGCTGAATGCAATTTTGAAAAACTAGAGAAACAGTAGGTATTTAAAAAAACATAATAATATGCTATTATGTACGTAGTACATTCACATGACGTATGTACAAATTAAAAATAAGAAATATTAATTTTTAAATGTAATTACTAATCACTTATATACGTTTATTATTTCGATATATTTTAATTTCTCAAAAACACATATAGGTGCTTCGTGCTTACGTATTTTCAACATTTAAAACAGAAATCATTGCGTTACATTGTATGTTTATAATTTTATATGAAAATGTTATTGATATTTGCGATTGATTGTCCATAATAAACCATTCAGGTTTCAGCTTATTTTAATTATACCTATATTTAGTTAACTCGTTTTCATGACAGAAGTCTTAATTTTAAATAAAGTTTGAGCTTCGTAAAATAAAATTTAATAAAAAAAGTGATATAATAATAATAATAATTAACTGAGAGCGATGATAAAAATTAACGATAAGTAAAACAAGCTAATCGACATAAAATGTGTAATGGTAGTTAATTGGTCAATTAACTATTAAGACATTATACGGTTGGACTTTAATTATAATATTGTTTAACGACAATAATATGCACTTATTAATATTATTGCGCATAATGTATTTCAATACACTCGTATCAATATTTACTTTGGATTATACATTTTTATACATAAGGACGAATTAAAAATTAATTACATTTTTTTCAATTATGTAACCTTTTTGTTCTGGACGACATCGTGTTGTTATATTGTACTTATAATACGACGTCTTATCATCGATCGACAATTATAATAAATAGTATATAGATCCATTTTTAATTAAAATGGTGTTTAAAATTAATCAAATAAAAGCTTATGACATTTGACCTCCACGTTACTATATGTTTATTACAATAATTATTCTTGAAAACATTACTCATATATCCTTAATAATTGCTTGTCATTAATAATAACTAATGCATATAGTACAGACTTTTGATTTTAAATTTCGTTATTGTGATTTTTAAACGTTACTCTGTCGTAACCATACATTTAGAGAATACAACGAGATTTAATTCATTAATATATTATGTGCGCATAATAATAATAATAATAATTATATTGCAATATTACGTAGGTGGGTACATTGTAAAACGAAGCGAACGATAAAATGATTATAATATTTTTATTGTGTCGGGTTTCGTATGCCATCTACATACAAACAAATGTAATTTTTTATTTAAATACCTGCAAGTATTAAAATCAGAAACTACGGCGGCGGCGCCTAGATGGCAGCACCAAATCATAGTTGTCTTCAAAACCGTGTCTGAAAAATAACGTAGGTACATATTTTTAATAAAATAATATCGATTGTCGTTTACATAAACAAATCTAAGTTTATAACGAATCGTGTGGGTATATTATAATTTCCGCGTCATAACTGTAAACCTCTGTATTTTTCCGTGTACGAGTATACGAGTATAATACAGCGAAACCTCGGTATCTCGAAGTTTCTGTATGTCGAATTTTTTTTTCAGTCCCGATCATTCAGTATTGGACTTACGTATTGCGTTATTTCGATATACCGAATTTCCATAAGTCGAAGTCATTATCCGGCACCCAACGCCTATTATGATTCGCCAACTCTCGAATATATGACAGATTAGATGACGTAGAAAATTCCCAGACTATATGACTTTTAGATATTGATTCTACTTTGAGCACATCAGAAAGCTTAATCGATGTAGAAATTTTTAAAACATCTGATATTCTCAGAGAGCCAGAGACAGATTCCCTCGCTAACTCGAAGTTTCGATATGTCGAATTTTTTTTTTTTGGTCCGTTACGACTTCGAGATACCGAGGTTTCACTGTATTATAATACCGTGATTATATACGCCGTTTTAAATTCTCAATTATCTTAATATGTTTCAATGGAAATTTGTAATTTGACGGAAGATTTAAGTAATAAAAAAAGTATTTATCATTAATTCATGTTTTAAGCATTAATTATTAGTACCAGACACTATAGTATGGTAAGATTTTAAAGTTCAAACGCAGTATACATACTGATATAATCGGACGGTGAAAGGGAATAAGTCAAAAACGCATATTTTCAGGAAACGAAAAAACCGTCTCACCGCTGTTATTACGAGGTTGTAATTGTTTTTTTTTAAATTTTTCACCGCATATACTTTAAATCAAGAAAAAATATAAAGTCAATTATTTTTATGATAAGAGTTACTTTGAACCTTTTTTTTTTTTACTGAGTAACTTGATAATTGAAAAAGTAAATAGTATTTATTCAAATCAGTAATGGAATTTAGATTGCACCTGATAGGTTCTTGGTAAGTAAGTGTATTTTGAAACTACTTTTCAGATTATTCTAGCAGGGCAATAATATACAAACGGAACTCGATTTATCAGACTTCTTCAGTTGCAACCTGTAATTTGGGCTTCATCAGAGACGACTGTCCTATTTATACCCATAAATCATAATGACTTTATCATATTTATATTACTTATTAGTTATTACTTATGTAAATAAAAAACAAACGATTTTTGAATTCAAATTATAGGTTGTTAGACGTTTTAGTGTTACCTACCTACTTGTTCAAATGAGTTCTATATCTATCGACAATATATATCGTATCGGAAATTATATTTCTATAGAAAGTAGAAATTATGTACCTACACACATACGTATAATTCACTTTGTTCGCCTCACTTTTGTTTTTGTTGTACAAAACTTCCTCATTTAATTATAATAATATCAATATTTTAAATTGTATCGTATATAATATAGGTGTTTTATATCTGCAGGCTGTTTGAAAATATTTAACAGGTTTTTTTACTAATTTAATTATAAATACATTTATAATGATGAAACTTTAAAAGTCAGCTGTCGGGTTGTACATTTACCATTAAATTATAAAATATAATGTGAAAAATAACCGACAAGCACTCATACACACGTTATTATCGAGTGCTAACATGTTTCATGTAATTTATTGATTATAAAGTATAATATTGAGAATATTTATAATTTATTATGCGTTGCAACACTTTAAAACTAAATACAACCTTCTAACAATCGCGATGTAGAACAATAATTAGATGGTTGGTAAACTGAGAGTTGTGACCTCGATGTTTTAACATAATTTAATTAGCTCAAGTAAGCTTCACAGTGTAAAATGAACTTGTATACATAAGTTAAATTAAAAAATATATTTATTTGTTTTGAAAAATAGCGTATAAAATAGATAATTGTATAAACAGAATACCGATATAATTTAGGTAATCATTAATTAGTAATTTTTTTTCGAGCTTTCCTTTACTTATTTCGGATTGTTCTATAATTGGTACACTATTTACTATATTACTACCTATATGGCTATGTGTAATATATAATGTAGAATTGTAAAATGTTAATTATAAAAATTAAAAAAATTTTCAAAAAATAGTTCATCATAGTTGAGGTTATGTTAACCTAACAAACGTACACGATTAATAATAACAATAATAGTATAATATCGATGTAGTAGTTATATATTATAATATTTTATGATTTGAGTATTATAGTATAGGTACCAATTTGTTATATGAGTGTTATACGAGTATATAGTGGTTATATGATATAGGTAACCGTGGTGTCAAGCCGGGTAATGTTGAATTTTAATCACATATGCGTTTTAGCTGCGCGGTTGTGGCGATGATTTAGACGTCCAAGAAAACAATTTGATTTAAGAGGGCAATTTTAATACTACAAGTACACACACACACGAGCGTCAAAAATGCGTTGGAAGCGCATTTCCCGCGCGTCAACTGCATAATATGCAACAGCGCCCGAGCACTGCAGCATGGTTTATGACAGTGCATATAATACCACACGATCCGATGTTGTATTGATTATTTTCAATTTCAATACAACACCCAACAGGTCGTTAAAATAACACTCGCACGCGGGGAGACGGTATGTTCTCACGCAGTCAGACACCTGTACGAGTATATATATACCCGAGTCGCCTTGTGTATATTATTATGTACGTATATTTAATATATATATTATGTATTATATATACATGACCAATTAACCGGCGGACTGGTTTCGTTTGGTTATTTTAAATTACAACTAATATCTACGGTGATGATTTATTGGCTGCAGGCCGCTGTCGCACGCGGTATATACCATGCGCGTTGTGCATTATATTATATACACTCCAGTTGAGGAAAATAAACGATATAGGTAACGCGAACGGCACACGAGTAATTGGGGAAAACATAGTATAACAATAACGAACGAATGTGCGAAAACGAAAGAATAATAATGGACATGCACCGTCAAATGGTGTTGTAATCGGAGCGGTTTTAAAATTTAATTCAAAATCGTAACGGGAATACAAACATATATAGGACGAAGCTTTCGACAGTAAAAAACAACACTCGCGATCTCTAAGATACATATACTGGTAGGTAGTTACTCATTAACGTTTGAAAATATTTTATTTTACATAATTTGAATTCATTACACATATATAATTCATTTATTATTATATATTGTTGTGTAAAATATTTTCAATAACGTAAATTATAAACATTACCTATGATGCATGTGTACTTTCTGAGATAATGAGTGTTAACTAAATAACTGTCTATAACTGCAATAGCAATAGATTTTTTTTTTTTGAGAATTTGTATGTTTTTGAATCAAAATTCAAACGAGTTGTTTTTGAGTTAAATATTACTTTGTTACTTAGGATAATAATTTGTCTATGGTAATTAGATATGGGGGCTTAAAAGATTTTAAAATGTTAGTTATTACCTATACTATTGACCTATATCAATATAAATGATTTGTAAAAATGGTTCAAGTATAATAATTACTACATTTAATAGTTAATATTTTTGTAAAACCATTTTTAAGGACTATTATCCTCAGTAGGTATAAACATTTGAATATCTCAAAAACTACTTATTAGAACTTGGATGTAAAAACATCAACATTTAAAACAAACATCCACTGGGGGTTACGACTTAGGTTACAAATTCTGATTTTGTGGTTACAAATTATTACAAATTGGTTACTAATTTCCTAGTTTGGTTTGACTTGACTTCGAAATTTTAAATTCGGGGTGCTAGGTTGACGGACCTTAAAAATTCTAAAAATCAGAATTTGAATAAAATATACACTAATTAAGAGAAAAATAGGGATGAGCATGTCTACAAAATCACCCTTTATAATAGTACCTATGGGGCTATGGGCTATGATGTCCTCCGGAATACAATATATATTATATTATATGTTAGGTACCATAATATAGGTACATGTCAAATGACGTTTTTGATTACATTACGATTTCGAGTAGCTTCGTTTTTATTGCCGACTTATTGGCCGAGCATACGCGCGTTACATATTATATTATTTTATTTATTGTTTATTGCGCGGAGATAATGAATACCTACTTTATTATTTTTATTTCCAAACGCCTGTTGCACGCGCGGTCCATGCAACTTTTCACACCGGAAATGATCTCTCATATTATACGTACCAGTTATATGTCGTATACCGGACAGGTATATATAACCGTGGCATTTTCTCGCGTTGTATATAATAATATTATGATATATACGATTATAATATTTATCGGACGCGCGTCGAAGATATAGTTCGTACTTTATAATATGGCGCACACGCGAGCAATGTGTGTGCAGCGTGTATATAGTATATGCTTGTCGTCCGGTCGCACTATATATTATAATAATACGATGATGTACCTACATACCTACCACCTACCTACCTACCTACCTACCTACCTACCTACCTACCTACCTACCTACCTACCTATATATTATAATATTAGGTATATACTTTTGTCTGCGGTGGCCTGCTGTAGTGTGCCCGTCCGCATAAAAGTGATGTATTGATATCAGTGGCGGCCCGTGGGGTTAATTGAAGGCGGGGCACAAATATTTCCCTCGTTTTCCACTATCACAACTTTGAACTTATCACTGATTCCTGTTGATTTTTTAAATAAAATAAAATTCATATTTTGTATACAAAAATCGTACGTCTTGCACAACAAATAATTATAAAAAGAAAATTATCGATTAAAAACAAACGATAAGATCCCGACAAAATCCCGTAAATCGTAATAAAAATTGAACCCCGGCAACGCCGTATTAATTAGTGTCGAAAAGTGGGGGATCAAATTGATATATACCTACCAAGAGTACCAAATACCAATAGGCATGCGAAAAGTCCCCTAGGTATATCGTTTATAATATGTATAAAAGTGGCAAACGATAATGATTTATCGACGACCGAACCCTAGGCCAAAATCGAAATTCAACGAGTTGGCTAATATAATTGCATTGTTACAACGTCGTGAAAATCAGACGTTTTCGAGAGTCGATAAAATGTTTGGAAGTCTCACGCAACTATTAATAGGTAGGTACACAGTTTAAAGATACTTGCAACTATATATAGGTACCTGCAGAACAATAAATTCTTGCGCCTGTACTATAAACGCAAATGCAGTCAGTAATCAAATTGAACTCCATTGGCTAATATTTAATATAAATCTAAATAAATGTAAATTACAAAAATAATAAAACATAATATATAATAGGTAAAATCGGCAAAAATGCAATAATTAGGTCATAGAGAAAAAAATCGTTTGTGTAGGTATAATATTATTACAAACTAAGGAATGTCAAAAAAACAGTTGCAAAATGTGCATATACCCTGAAAACGCATCTAGGAGAGAACATGCAAATCATAATCAACAGATCTAGAATAGGACACTCCAATATTACACACTCCTATACCTAATCACCAAAGATCCTAAACCATTGTGCGGCTCATGCAACACCCATCGAACACATTATCATCAACAGCCCTAAATTTTCATCTTCACGGATTCTACTCAAAAACCCTACATCACTCGAAGAAGCCCTCAATCAAGCCAACGTCGCCAATATCTTCGATTTTTTTAAATTAATCTGTTTAGATGATAAATTATAATATTTCTGCATATTATAACATATGTTTCTTTTTCCCTTTCTAAATATTGTATAAATAATTTTTGTTTGTAAATAACACTAGGCTAAATAATAATAATAAATAATAATCATTGCTATTGAAGCCTTTAATCAAATAAAAAAAAAAAAAATATATTATTACGAGTTATGAAGTATATCTGTGTGCAAGATTTACAAAAGATTAGAATGTTTTTAAATTCTATGCTTTATTTAGTTTTATATCATACACTGTAATATTATGGTAAGTTATCGGTACATTTTAGTGCACATCCATTCTACAGTGTTGGTGGAGGTAATAATTTACACATGTCGGACGTTCGTTTTCTATTCTCGTTCGTCAATATTAATCGCAGTATTTGAAATACTGTGTCAATTTTCAAACGAAGGTAGGCACATATTATTTTATTATTATGATATTTTTTTTTTTTTTGCTTCAACGGACTTGACAGTAAAATATTTTAATTGACACACAAAGGTAATGTTTTTCAAAACTGAATTATAATGACCGTGGCTTAAAAAACAATGTGATCATAGTACATGATTTGTGTGATTGTCGTAATGATTATAATTCATAATAATATATTACATACTCAACCAATATATTCGTTCAACAAAGTTTTGAAACGGTTTCATTGTGTAATTAAATTAAGTGATTATTTTATTTTTCCAACTCGATATCAGGCATCATTATCTGTTCAATAGTTGTTTTGTTAGGATGTAATAATATGTACAGAATGAAAAACATTTTAGTATTTTACCAACAAATGTAATATTAAAATCTTTGTTTGAACGCAAATAAAAAATATTACTTTTCATAATACTTACATTTTTTCACGAGTTTCAAAAAATAACGTTAGTATATTATTATTGATATAAAAATATAATATTAATAATTGGGTTTTTATTTTTTCCACACAAAGTGTTTTTTTTAAAGGTTACTAGTTTACTCAAGAGTGCATAACATTTTTGGAAATATTATGTTACACGAGTTAAAGTAATAACAAACCTGCAATATTTTTGAAAAACTAATTATTATTATTTTTTAAGAATTAAACTTTTTTGCTTGACAGTATACATTTTTATTTCAATATTCCTAATTAGAATATTTTCCTGGTAATTTTCATCTCGTAACAATCGAATTTCGAACTTATAGATAATTCGTTTGGTTAGGTGTACCAGCTAATTAGTTATTACCGAAGAAATAAAGACGTAGGTAGGTATAGCTTTCAAACTGAATTATTGAAAGTTTTATTTTATAATTATTAGAAATATACATTTTTCTCTTTTTGTATAATTATTGATTATATCGCTTCCATATCAACGTCGTCCGGCCTTTGAATAAAAACAAAATCATATGCAAATAGAGATCGTCATCGGCTGCGAGGAGCACTGGGCCCAAATGGTTATATCGCTCGTATATGAAAATATTTGTTTTGATTTTTAACGACGGTTGATCTATAATCAGACTTAAAACAGTTAAATGTTATTTCGGCTGCAGTGCGAAATGCAAGCACATAATATTATTTGTACTCATCACAACAATGTTGTTATGTCCAGATATTGTCATGTTCAGCGTGTGTATCTTTTTTTTTCCATTTTATTTCAAACAAATGTATATTTACAATCTGTAATATTTATGTACAATAAGTAAATTTGGTAAACTAAGATGTAAAACAACATGAAATGGCGAGCGGAGGGAGGCACACCCGCCGTGTGTATAATATGTGCGTAATTGAGAACAATTTTTTTCTCATTATTCTCGTTTGGAATAATATTATCACGTTCACGCACTATACCTACCTAAATAAATATAATATATATATACGCACAACATAAGCTGCGTCTCGTCCCCGGGCTATTGGCTGTAATAAATAATCACGTGGAACGTCGTAAAGGCCAAATGCGATATTGTAATATTGTTATCCTCGTCCCGAATTTATACAGAACAAACGAAATATTATACACACGCATTGTGTGCCGCGAGAAAAATATTGGTCAATCAATTATTCCATCAAATTTTGCCCGTTTTTTTCCGAAGCAAATCTCGCTATACCAGCTATTGCAGTTTATATTTTTGCACCGTGGCATACGACTGTATAATATAGACGGTTTAAAAATACATATTTCAAAGAGCTGATTAATCGTTCAGCTTCGTAGTGGAATTCCTCATTTTTTTTTTTCGCAAAGTGGGTATAAATCGTTTAGTCGTTTATTTGTAAGGAATATTTAATATAATAATGCGTATTATGTTTGATTTAATCGTTTTTTTTAAGTTATTCAAATGGGTATTAGTACGAGAATTTATTTTTCTACAAATCAAAGTTATACGCGGTTTTGTTCAAAATGTGAAACGTATTTGTAAATGTACTGTGTACAATATATACAATGGTCAATGATTAATAGTTCTGAGTTGATATACCTACCTTGTTTTGTTTTTTCGTGAAGGGTATATTAGTAAGTTTTTTAAACGTCCAACCGACAGAGGTGTACAATGCGTTTTATTAGATTTCGGAAATTTAATATTTGTCTTTCTATCAAGTCTTGTTTAAAATGACAATGAATTGAAATTTTAATATTGAATTTAAAAAAAAAAAATCTGAGAGAATAGGGCATAAATATTTTTAAAGGCACAATTTTTTGTATTGCATACCTTGCCAATGAAGTCTGCAGTCTACTTTTGGCGGCATTTTAAAAAAATTAAAAAAATTATATAATATACCATTTGATGAAAATCGAAAATGTTTACGACCTTTCTCGGCAACTGGTTCGGCACGTAAAGTATCGTCAAAGGTTTGATTTAATTGTTTGCACTGCAGTATAGTGAATAAAGTGCGATTTGATACGTCCGTCTTCAAGCGTAGTATTCCCTCGGGTGTGTGTGTGTGTGGACTAATGTTTATCTATCTTCGCTTTGCCGTGTGTCAATTCAAATTTTGATTAATGTGCCGCCACCGCCGTCGTCGATGGGTATACACAAACGAATTATTATAAACGATAAAAAAGTTACTAATTCGATAGGTCAACCCGATCCGTCCCCTCGGGTCAATGTCTTTATATTATATTGAATCGCACACGCGCGTTTTGGACGTGTAAGGTACATGTGTTTACAATTGCGCATTTGTTTCATCAATTCATCGGCCGAAAAAGCGCGAATGTACAATAATATAATATGTACCTTACAGCACGTTTAACCTCGACGCGAGCTTCGTAGGCGCGGCCTTCTGCCGTCCGAGTCCTGTGCAGTAATAAAATAAGTAATAACCGATAATTATTTCACAAACAAATGCGTTATTCCGTTCAATCTCTATATATTATAATTAATATTGTTTACCGCACAAAACGTAGCTAAACATTTTCAATGACCGCGCGATTAATGAATATTATCAGCACGATATTTTATAAAAATATAATATTATGATGGTAACGATTTAATGCCGAGTTAAAATTTTAATTTTTGCTGCGTATACCCATTTATACACGCATTATTATTGCCATCACGTGAATCTTATAAACAATGATGCGATTTAGAAAATGTAATTTACAAATTCATCTATATATAGTAGCGTAGATACTATTATACATATATAATATATATCTATGTACTAAAAATAACACGTGACTGTACTAACGCAGAGGTCATCGTTGTAAACGTCATCAATTACAAGAGCTTATAAAAAAAGGTTAAAATTAAAATAAACCAATAAATCGTGCACCGTGTCGGTACGTATTAAGTGGACGTGGGTGGGCAGAGGATATTGCCACTTACAACCGTATATAATATATATATACAATATACATACAATACAGTCCATGACCAGCGTAAACCAACAATATATTTCTGCTTGAGGTACCTACTTATATATAGTATATGTATACGAACAAATGCACACTCAGTACATATATAATATTATGATAGTGAGTATATTTTCGTTTTGAATCACTTAAATTTTACGTTCGCGCAGGGTCGAAAAGCCATTTAAAAAAAATGAATACGAAGACAATTTTACTGTTTATGTGCGATGTGCTAGTAAATACATGTGTTCGGATGATAATATACCAATAGAGCTTTTATTTTAAACAGTTTTTAATAAATGTATTCAAATTTTATACGATCAGCTTAAACGAAGCTTTGACTTCTTCTAGATCTTATTAATACTGTATACACATAATAATTATTAGGCTAATGCCTTCATTTACATTACAAATGTCTTATTTTGACTTAATGTAATTTGACTTATTACATTACGTCAAGTGTATATTATAATATTAAATTTTTATATCAATATCATGCAGGTTCTAAAAAAAAATCATGTAGGTACTAAGTGAGTGTTTCGTTCCCGAGTGCTTCTTCCCTTGCACTGTGGATGCGGGTTGTGTAAGATGTGCATCGACGTGATCCCGAGAAGTTCGTCACATTATAGCTGCAGTTTGGTTTCACTTCTCGTATACGATTGATGTGCCCTCGATTCCTACCCTGTAGGTGGTAATGACGTCTGAACGGAGAGCTATATAATATGTCGGCGAGAGAATGCCGTTTGGTTATATTTTGTTGGGCGAACGGTGGTTAGTTGTTATTCTCGAGTCGCTTGCCATGTATCGGCAGTGTCCTGGCTTGTACAGACGGTCATCATACACCGTATACATGGTTATTGTTGTCGTGGTTGTCGTCGTCGTAGTCGTCGAACTGTGAGATCTGCGGGCCGGTCGTCTAGACGACTACGGTGGCGGTGGCGGTTTCGGGATGGGAGGCCGATCGCCCGGACCGCGGTAACTGAGGCCGACCGCTCGGCATAACCGAAAAACTGGAGTAACGACGACGGTGCCCACTGCAGCGGTACCGCGGTAACGAGAGCAACTCTATACGTGGACGATGTGACGATGGTGGTGGTGGTGGTGGTGGTGCTGGAGGGCCGACATCGTCGCCCTTTTGGTAGCCGTCGTTATGTTGTTGCCGGGTAGTAGAAGTCGCCAGAGCAGGCAGTGGACCTTGAACCAGTTGGAACGGCTGACGTACCGAGAACCGCTCTTCGACGTGCCAGCGGCCAGACACTCATTCAGCCGAGGCATGTCTTGCACAGTTGCACGACGTACGGTTCTTCTTGTAGATCGCGCACCGGCCGCTGCTCGACTCGCACTCAGATGACACAGCCGCCGAGGGGTTGTTGTCGAGGCTTGGCCCGAAAAACGACTGGAAAAATTTGAATTTCTATCAAAAATCGCGATCTGTGTTTATTCTAATACGGATACTGCTTGTTACGATATCGTTTTAATATTATGTAAACCGTAACCGCGTGTACGTAAATAAATTGTATATATATACGATTTGAGTAATTGAAAACGTGGTTCTTATAATATACCTACTTAAAAATTCAAAAAATCAAAATTTGAATAAATTAAATATTTATATTATATTAAATACCTTCTAGATTAAATTTCTAGACTATAATATTTTCGATTACTTAGATTTTGATGCTATTCTTTATTGCTATTCTGCGGTCATGCAAACCTCTTTTTCAAATGGTAACCAACTTTTTTTATTGTTAATTGTTAAGAATAGGTATGATATTTTGTTTGGACATTTGTAAGTATATCCAAGCAGAAGTTCAAACGAATAGCTATGGTGATTTGAATATTACAGTTTGAATATTACTGATCAATATTGACTTATTAGAGTTTTAAAGTTTGTTAAGATTATTATTTGAGTACCTATAATTATAAGTACTGTACTAAATATTATTTTGTGAAATATATTATAAATTTCTATACGCGTATTATCATAAGAACTGTTATCCTTAGGTCTTAAAATGTAATAACACAGAAACTACTTGTTTAAATTTCGATTTAGACACAGAATATTCAATAAAATCATCGGCTTAACAATTTAATATTGGTGGTTCTCGTTTGAAATAAGGTATAAATGCATAATTATAAAGGATAAAATGGTAATTAAAATATATTAATATGAACGGTCTAGATCACTTCGTCATCACTCATTAGTCATTAATACATTATCATATTACATAATAATCGAATCGTTATAGGATTTAAGTAAAATATAAATTGTATAATTTCAAGAAGAATAGTTATATTTATTAATATCATTGATTATAAATACTAGTATTTATAATCAATGTTAATATGTAGGTACAAATGACGTTGGACGTTTTTCGGGCATACACGAATACCGGAGTAGGTACCTAATATCACCTATATAAGTAAGTACGTTTCGAAATATCTATTTTGGTTACACAAATATACTGCGGCACCTGCACCGTCGATAATAATTATGAGAGACTATTTCTATTATATTAAATGAAACAATGATTAACGATGTACTAGTGTGGTTAATGGTACTTAATACAACAAGATAATATAGTGTTATTACATTATCCGCACCATCATAAAACTCAATTAATAATACGTTCCATACGCGCAAGCGCAAACCAAAAGACGAAATATTATAAAATTTTAAAATTTGGATGTGGACTAAATATTTTAGAAATGGTTTAACTATTTTGGAAAGACAATACCTACAACGAAACCGGAATCAAATGAATATTTATATACGCGCTTGATAATGGAAGTGCAAAATGTTAGCGATTTTTTTTTTTTAAGTTTGAATAATTACAACAATATAATGACTATTATAATATAAGTAGCAATGGTGTGGTAACACAATGGAATAAATAAATAATATTTGTAAATTTACTTTGTATACTTTGTAAATTTACTTTGGATGCAAATGGAAATCAAAACAATGGACTGCGCTGTAACTGCAGTGTAGATAATATGCAATTGCACCAACTATATAATATCATAGAACTTAGAAGGTCATTCCATATTTTATAGTTGGACAATTGAGTTATTTATAGTGTTTTATAAATGATAATACAGAATTTATAAAATTTGAATGAGTTAAGACTAATGAATTGCCTATGTTTTTATGTAAATGTTAATTTATTCTACAGGTACTAATAAAACTTTTCGTGAATTAAAATATACAATTCATTGAACGCACATGCTTAAAATAATAATTGCTCATGAAATTAAGTTATTGTGCTGTTTAACTATAAAAGAAACCAAGAATCGGTCAAAAAACAAATAACCGAAACTTTTACGTTCTTGCATATTGTGTCTTGTCTATGGAGTTAAAATAACAACATATCATAATATAACATTTACATATTATTATTATCTATTGTGTCTACCCTCGGTGAATAAGGGGCACGTCGGGAATCCTATATAGACCGGCCATGCACTACCGCCAATTATTAATAAGCACTAATTAAAGCATTAAGCACTATTGCGCTAATTGTTTTTTGTCGATTTCGACCGCCATTACAGCAGTTTTGTAGGTATATAATCATAATATCTATATTATATTCGACACAATATCATTTGCGCCTAATCGTATTAGATCAGTAATAACTGTACTGTTGCAGGTAAAGTACACGCCGTGCATATATATATACGAAATACTGAAAAGTATTGTACATAATATTATTATTTATGTTACCGAACACGAAACGTCACAGTTATCGCCATTATATAATACTTATTCGTAAGAGCTACAATGTGTATCGATTTCCATAAGCGGTATTGTATAGAATTTTGAATCGCGTCTGCGTTATTTCTTGCGGATTTCGGTGATGATTACAATGCCTTAATAATTGTACGTGACCACTTTGGTAACTATAGTATATTATGCTCTTCGATCACACTTGTATTCGCGGTATGTCTCATCCGTATAAATTTCATTATCTATAATATGGTAGACGTTTAATATAGCCAAGACGGTGTACTTTTCGCCCGTCGTCGCCGCGCTCCAGCCGGTTACTGCGGCGGCGGCGGCGGCGGTCGGACGACTCCTACAATAACAACACCGTACAGACATCATCACGAGGTTAGCGTTGAAAATCGTAACGAGTTGTGCTCCGCCAGAGTCACGATCTCGATCTCGTTGCCGCAGCGGTATTATAATGATTAGTTTTGTTTTTAAAGTTTTTTTTTTTTCCGGGCATTCCTATCCCTCTCGCGCTCGTGGCACCGACACTTACCGGCGCAACCACCATAGGAAGGTGACGTTTTAAATAATAGTCCAAATTGATTTTGGCCTTTCGACCGCAAACTCGGTTCGCGTTCGTGTCTGACCGTTCGACGTCCGCGGCGGCTCCTCCTCGTCGACGCCGCCGCCGCCGCCGCCGACGTGCACCATATCGTCCTATTTATATTATTATATACACGTATATAATAATAATATGATCTAGATGATGATGATGGACGGGTTTCGTTTCGTTATCGTCTACCTCCTCACTCTCTCTCACTCTCTCTCTCTCTCTCTCTCTCTCTCTCTCCCTACATATTATATATATCTGCCTCACTAGGGCTTTATTCTATTTCTCGGACGGGAGGAGGGGAGAGAGAGGACTTCCACAACGGGTTTTTATTAGTATGATTATCATCGCCGTGTCCACCGTAGATATGTATATTGTATATAATATTATTCTTTTTCCTCCGCTTTTCGCCATGGCTAAATATGATTATTAACGCGCGTGCGGCCGAGGATGTATATTATATATACTGCCAGCGACATGATCGATAGGATCGTGATCCGATCTAATTTTAGGGCAGCCGAGTATATGCATTATATAAATACATATATATAATACGTAGGTATATATATATTATAATATAGGTATACTATATAATATGAGAGAGACGCGTAGACGCGTGGACATATATATATATATATGCTGTAGGCACCTATATAGTTTTCGTCATTGCCGCCGTCTACGCGTCTCTCTCATATTATATAGTATACCTATATTATAATATATATATACCTACGTATTTATACACTATTATATTATTATTATGCGCGAAGAAGAGGAAGAAAATAATACACAGCTATATATACGCAAACACCACCAGAGTTACCTATATATTATATTATAGAGTTTATGTGGTGTGTGCGTGTGTGCGTACGAAATACGAGAACGGACGAATAAATCACCCGTCGTGACGACCTAATACGATTCCTCCTCCACGGCCTATATATATTATAATATTATGATATATTATAATAGTATAATGATATTAAATACGTACTATATATTATACGATGTGCACGCGCTCGCCTCAAGAACGAAAACCGCGCTAATAGATTCCGCTGGTGTCCTGTGTATTTATAATACGTATGGCAATAATAAGGTACGATAATATATCTTATCAAGCTCAGCGGTGACCTTATCTCGTCGTCGATAACGTCAGTTTATAATATGATAATATGTATGATGGCAGACATGTGATGTATGCTGCTGCAGCTCGTCCGGGGACTTGATGTTTAGGGACGAAATCTTGAAAAGCCAGCCATCCCGGGAACACTCGTCCCGGCAACGCTGCGATAGTCGTTTTTTTTTTTTTTGTTTTTAAATACGCCTAAGTTTATCATTATGATATAAGGCGCATGCGCTCCGTTCGGAGCGAGCAGGAAGCAAAATACTTTAATTTTTTAATAACGCAGAATTATTGTTTAACCAAAACTAAAAAAAGTAGTTGATTAACCTAAATATATTTACATATTATTTTATTATGATTGCCAATAACATCAAGTCTAAATGTCTAATATCGTGTATGAGTTTATGATTGTAAATAAATAATAATATCTGATTCTAAATATTATACGATAGTGATCTGATATTAATTTATTATAAACAATTTTATTTGTTAAAATAACTATTTAACTTGCCAGTTAAAGGCGATAAAGAGTATTGCGTGTGATGTCGGTGTAAAGAAAAATGATCTTGTGAGTTTGCGTGGACATAATAATATATTATAGCATCTAAAGTATAAATTAATGGAAAGATAAATCGATAATACTGTTTTGATAAAAAAAATGTGTGGTTTGCGTACGTTATCGGTGGGCCCCGTGTGCCATCGTTTATTGAAATTCGAAACCGTAGACACTTTAGAGTTTCTAAATAAATACAATATATATATATAATATAGTGCTTACATACATATTATGATGAGAAATAGTACATTTCCGTTGAAAACCGATAGAATATTTCAATCGCGGTCGTGCAGCACTCGACGAGAATATTATAATTATATGTTTGCAATAAATAAATTACAAAACTTCGATGATTATCGAAAACCCGCACAGAGCGTTTACTTAGGGAGAGAGAGGGGGGGGGGAGGTGGGATATTTCAATAAAATCATCTTGATTTATAGTTGAACTGTCTATTTTTTTTTCAATCATTATACCTATTATGTTGTAAATATATTTCCAAAGGAGTTTTAGTTAGTAAAGAATATTAATTTCAGTACAACACCGTAATAATAGAGTAAACCACCTATATAATTGAACACGAATCATTATATTTTCGACACTAAAGATAATACGTTCCGTTTTCTAGGTCATATATTTTTTTCTTCCGTTAGTCTCCATAGTGTTCATACCGCTGTAGTATACAGTATTATTAAGCTATTTTGCTAATAGGCTGCGATAATAACAATATATGGTTACCGTCCAATTATCTTACAAGTGAATGAACACATATTAGTTTGTGTAACAACAACAATCCGGAGTACAATATCGTTTTAAATATTCTTAATAGTCGTATGCAAACTGCAGAAATCGTATAATATATTTCATTCTACTAGGCGATTTATAATAATATAATATAAGCTTCGTTTCGAATTCGATTTGAGATCTATATGGAATATGGATATGTACCTACAACTCACAACCGACATCGTGCTTTGAATCGGGCTTATAATTATGTCGGCAAATTATCTCTCGGCGATTATTGTTACCTTAGCTGCGATGCGATTGTTCTCCGGCATCCGCTATTTACACCAAGGTATACACACACCTGAGGATTTCATTGAACGCGATTTCGAACTTGAAAGCCCAATTATACATATCATACAATATAAACATTATACATATTATTATTATTATTATATAATATACATAGATATAATATATAACAATAATATTATATGGGCGTGCGCCGTACCCCTTTATATTATATTATATAAAATTCAATATTTTTCTTCCGAAGACATTTGCTGTCGTCGTGACCCGTCGGGCGCACGTTTGCCGCCAATAACGTCGTTCATTATGCGACAATACTATATTATATACGAGACGTATACGACGATCGATGGTTAAACGGCCGGAATAGACCGATGTGATAAAATAATAAAAAAAAAGTGTGTGGAGGCAATACAAAACGCGGTATAATATACGCCATGACGTATGCAGCGTACCACCGCTGCACTTGGACGCCGATTGCAATAAGAAATGTAGTAATATTATAATATATACGCGTGAGGTATAATAGTGATTCGGACGGGCTGTATAATAATATACATCATTACATAATATCAATGTCCGAGATTATACTTATATTATTTTATTTTGTTTTAGCTTAAATTAATGGACTGAAACCCTTAAATGTGATAGGTTTAACAAAAAAAAATTACATCAGTTGACAGTTATAAATAGGGCTTGGATTTATATGTATTTATATAACTATAAGGTATGTATTTATACAACAAAAATATGTACATAAATATGTGCTAAAAAATTCAAAAAATGTATTATCAAAAAAAAAAAAAAATTGAATAATATAATAAAATGTAATAAAAAAATGATTCAAATTAAAATATTATGTTGATTGTAATATTTATAACAATATGCATTTTTAAATTTTCAAATTCAAAGGATAGCCGATTCTGTCTTGAAATGTAATTAATTAATTTATAACTTAAAAAAAACACAAACTTATGCGTATCCTGAAAATAAAAAATAAATCGGCAAGTGGGTACCACTCTGGTGTACATATGCACTATAACGGCATAACGTTAATATATTTTTTGATTTTTGGTTACATCAACAACATACGAGAAAACTTGTTTCAAATTTTCAATCCTTAGCTATAAAAATTTGAACGTTTTATAAATTTTTAACTACAAAATAATTGGCAAATTTTCGAGATTTTCATGAGTTTTGGTCAAATATATTGAACTTAAATACTTATGAAAAATCTAGTGTTCAATTTTAAAATTGAATAAAAATAAAAAAATATTTCTAAATGAATAAAAATTGCAAATTTTTGTGATTTTGACGTATTTTGTCGAAATTCTAACTTTAGACGCTAATCAAAATCAATTGTGGATTTACGCTCAACTTTTAATTTTTACCAACAACAAGCTACGAGAAACTTTGTACTAAAATTTTCAGGTTTTCGACACGGCAAAAAAAATTGTATCGACCATCACAAAAAAAAAAATAAACAAATGTTTCAAATAATCAATTCATTTAAACAAAAATTTCTTAGGCTAATAAATAGGCCGTCAAAAAAGTGTCAAAATATATTGAAAATTTTACGGCGTATACATAATACTAATATAAGCATCGGGCGAAAAAGCCATGTATTTGCGGTCATTACTTTTTTATATTACATCAAAAAACCGAATGGACAATTTTTTACAAATATAATGTAATATTTAAAGGATAAACAAATCATCTTTGGCACGGGCAACGCCGGGCTGTACGGCTAGTTTTATTATATTATATTATTAAAACACTATCATCGCTATCGTTGTCTCGTATAGTCTATATATATCATAGAGTAAATAATATTATGTATATACCTACCTTATCCGCGGGCGAATTTATATTAGGCGTACACGTCCGGGCCGCTAATAGGACGCGCGCGTAAAACATTATAATAATAACATAGTGTACCTATATAATATATGTTTTTTTTATTTAGGTACCTGCTAATATATATACCAAATATAACATTATAATACAATATAGTTCACCGTTAATGAGATTTCGTGTGCCGGTTATATAGGTATACATGGGCAATTTTAAGTCGGATCGTCTTGCTGACAAATCATTTTGGTTGCCAAGGTCGCCGCCGACGCTCGTGTTCTCACTCTCTCTCGTCCCGCCGCCGCCGCCTTCGTCTCTGCAGTAATCACTGTAATTTGACGCTCGTGTGCGCTTCTCATACACACACTCACACAATATATATACATGCATATATGTATATGACGTGTATATATATATATTATTTATATGTGTGATGTATATATATATATATGCACACCAGCGCCACTGCAGCGGTGTATCGGCCGTGTTACAATTAACGCATTCGGTAAATAGGACTCGTGATGATTGCGGCCTTGTCACGACACGACGAACAATAACTCATGCCCGACGACGGAGCCCCCTCCTCCGCGCACCCCCTCACCGGAGATGCCCCGAGGCTTCTTCCTCGTTTTTTTAGATTGCGAAAAATAACAATAACACGTCACAGGGCGACCTGCTCCTACCTGTGTATATATAATATAATAATATATACAGTGTGATCCATCTAACGTTAGACACTCAATATTTCAAAAAGTATTGACGTTTTTGATAATATTTTTATTAAATGATATCAAACCGTTACAAAACAACACTTTTTCAAAAAAAAAAAATTTTTTAAATAGGTACTTTTTAAGTTTTTTACTTTTTTGAATTAAAACATACTTTTTTAGTTTTATAATCCAAAGCAGAATATTTTTCTGAGTATTTTGGTACATAAAAATCGAATTTCGGACAAATAGTTTATGAGTTATACTTATATGTATTTCAAGTTATGATGAGCGGAGTAGAAAACCAACATTTTGCGGGGTACCCGCTACCACCCCACACTACCCATAACTCATAAACTACTAGTCCGAAATTCAATTTTTATGTATCAAAATACTCGGAAAAATATTCTGCTTTGGATTATAAAACTAAAACTAAATGTTGTAATTCAAAAATGTACAAAACTAAAAAAATAATAAGGTTAAAAAATATTTAAAAAAATATTGACCCTGTATAATATGATAAAACAGTAATATATGAGATGACGATGATAATAATATTATATAACGACGTTTGGCCGACGACCAACAAAATATAATATTATATAGTATCGTCGTTCAAGGTGTCCCGGGATGATGATTTCGAACGAATACTAATCATTTACGCCGCCGCCGCCGCACTCTCGCATAGGCTTATTATATAACACAGAAGGGACTCGCGTAATGTGTATGCCGATTTGAGACGGATAAAACGACCGGCGGCGGTGGCCGACAAAAGGTTCGTCCGATGGCCCGCAACCGTCGTCGTCGGAGGGACGTCGTTGAATGACAAGTATACCGCGTCGACCGCGGCGGAGATTGTGTGCGTGTGACACAACATATAATAATATTATCATTTTTGTTTTTGTTTTTTTTTTCGCACGATTGGCCAACTGCACCGTAACGCAGTTGATTTCCTTTTTTTTCCGTTCCTATTCGTTACGGACGTTTGCGCCGACAGCGCACTTGCGATTGCGTTTGCGAGACATTATAAAAACGGTTTGCTAATTAATATCATTACGAGAGGCCTTGAAAAACTGCACGAGCCCTATTGAACTATATTATATTATTTGAACGGCAGCGTATTATAATGTGCATTCGTCGTACTCGTCCGAGAGGTATATTGGGAACAAATAGGTATAGTATTTTACGATTTTTTACAGTTTAATATTATATATTATTTTAGAATTAGGTTAAAATTGCAGTTATATGTTGCGTTATAATTTATTAGTCTTTCCTGCTATACGCTTTATACACCTACCATATACATTATTAAACATCCTGATCTGTAGATAAAAAAATATATAATGTTTATGATACAGTATATGTACATTATTTAGAAAAAATTGTATTTGGTGAAAAAAAAGTGAAACCAAATAATAACTTTTTCAAATAGTTAAAAAGAGTTATAAAAAAAATTAAAAATATAGGTACTGCATTATTAATTTACTTTTATATTATTATTGCAAAGTATACTTATTGATGCTTATACTGTAAAAATATAAGACTGATCATAAAAATAAAAAGTTATGTCAATACAAAATATGTGACAACCAATAAATAATGATATTATAGTATTAAAATATTAAAGTAAAATATCTGAAAAAATTAATTTTAATTTTTCACGAGTCACAGTTTTAATTTTGAATATACCTACCATAATATAATATTACCTAGGTACCTACATTAATTTATTAAGGTAAACGTCTTTCACTGTTTCCAGTCCACACCACCTTAGTTCGTGGTTTTTATACAATAATGTCTATTTTTATACAAATTATACGATTTATTCGTGGGCCACATAAAATTGCTACAAGGGCCACATGCGACCCACGGGCCGCGGATTGCCGACCCCTTATCATAATAGATTAGACTTATTAATCTATGTACCTATCTTTAAACAATTTTTCTTATTTTCGTGAAAACATATACACTTATTGTAGGATTAGAATTTTTCAAATTTAATTTCAATTATTATAAGAACATATATATACTTAATAACATTACATTTTTCTTTGTTATTATCATTACTATCGTTATAAAATGTGATTTAAATATTAAATTTTTCAATCTGATTGAAATGCCTTTTTGAATAGATATGAATTATATAGTTTAAAAATCATAATAGCATTGATGCACTGCACCCGGCTGGAAACACGTGTAACATAGTAATATTCGTATAATATAATATTATTATGTTCAAAACTCACAATGTGTATTCAACTCATCAAGTACTCTAAAATCGAGAATGTTGGCAGTGTTTTAACCATTGTTTTTTAGTACATTAATCAGCACGAAAATCGAATATTATCGAACAAGTTTTAATTTGGATTATGTATTGAATGTCAAAAAGTGTTTTATGTCGTACATATTAATCGCTCCCGAGCGTTAACTAAATAATTCATATTTGTCTAAAATATAATGCTCAACGAACGTATTAAGAATGTTGATGTATTGTTATATTTAGTGTGCATGTCGACTGTCGAGTATACAGTATGCGATTGCAATGTTTTAATATCGGACAATATTTTTAGTGAAAAACGATTAAAATAATTTAAACGATAATAATATCGTCATAATTAGTTATTACCTATTAAATGCGGTTTGCCGAATAAAATCATCTGGACGAGGGCGTTTCAACGCAGATGAGTGTGATATGCAAATCATATGTCATCGGAATTAATCACAGCTTTGACCGAAATCACAATGGAACCAAAAAAAAAAAAATATATATTAAAACTGTAGATTTCCAGCGACTTTTCTCGTTGTCGGTATTTTCTCTATTTTTCAATTTTTAATTTTGGCGCCGTGCGCGTGATTTCCCTACGGACAGTGGTGTGGTCGTTTTATATACCGACCAGGGGCGGCGGCCGGGGTGTGTTCTTGCCGACAGCAAAAACAGTGACCGATATAGAAACGTACTTATTTTATTATAACGATTATGGTACCTATCATGTGGTGGTAGCGCGTTTAGCCGGAGAGTCCGAGTGGGAGCGAATAATATTCGCGTCTGTCATTGCCGACCGTTCAAGTCACCGGCGACGGTATTATGAATATTCTCATAATAATAATAATACCTATAATAGCGGTAGAGAGCCGTTGCGCCGGCAGCGTCCGTCTGAAAAATGTCCGATACCGACTTACCGACGATCGATAATGCTGAAGTCTATATACGTACTATAATATAAATCTACATATTACATTTATCTACATTGATTATAAATGTTAATTAACTTAAAAAATTTAACTAGTTAAAAATGTATATAATCATTGATATTAATAAAATGCTATATTATTATTTGTAGGTATATTAGGTACAATAATAATATAAAGCTGGTATGTCGTATGTGTACAGAAAACAGAACTAGATAAATGAAATGTTCTAACGAAGTCGATGCCAAACCGTGTATTATATATCATTATTATCATCATCATCATCATCATCATCATCATCATCATCATAGTCGTCATCGAACTAAATATGAACGATTTGTAAATAAAATCACTCGCGCGGTATCGTGCTGCGGCGTCATAAGACAAAATAAGAAAAATCGATATTTTATATTATCGTTAAATTTTTAGTGTCGGGCGAATGTAAGCCGATTTATAAGGTTTGTCAAATTCTTGTATTTCTTAATATTTTGAAAGATTCGAAGCTGTCTGGTGCAGCCACGTCATAACTTATAGCTGATCGTATATACACTATATTATTATTTTATCGTTGATTGTCGAACGATTATAGTTTGTACACGATAAGGCGTCTTTACCACCGCTTTTATATTCTATATTCTATTATATTACTGTACATACATAGCCGGTGCTTATTGAATGACATGTTGTACAGTTTATGTAAATTTTGGTTTCAAATGAACACACATCGTTAAGTATTGCGCCATTAGTAAAAAGAATATCATAATTATGTAATATATAACTAATATTTAACCATCAATATTCTGTATATAGGTATTATACATATAGAACACTCGTTTCGATATATTTTTATTTTTATTATTATGATACAATAATTGCAATCCTTTATATTTATTTATTTTATTATATTTTGGATTATTTTTCATTTAGAATTAAACTAAAAAAAAAAAAATGTTAATATTCTGGCAACGAATAAAAAAGACTCAATATGATAATCGATAGTTTACATACAGTATTTTGTGTAAGTATAGGAATATATATTATGCGTATATAATATTTGAAAAATAGTATGCCTTCGTTTAATTATCGCAGAAAGAGAAATTAACTGACAACCTTGATAGTTCTCGTTGCATGCATATAGGTGGAACGAAAAATGTAATTTGTTTAATTTAAGTAAATGAATTCTGTGGTAAAAATAATAACTGTGAACCGATTACACTATTTGCTAATCCATTCGTATACTATTGTCTATTGCCAAATATGATTTTATGTGATATTGCTAAATCGGAAATCGGTTAATTGAAACATAACTTGTGTTCTAACTCAGTTGTGCGTAACTGTATCCAGTATGGTCTAAATGTATACATTTTATGTTTAAAACCGAGAAAATACCGTATATGCAGAATACAGGTGCACCTAAGACATACAATATTATTAGCCATAGCCCATATTATTTGTAGTTGCAGCGATAGCGGGTGAAAAAGACTTCGTGTGATAAACCACTTATGCAATTTTTTTTGTGCGTAATTTTAACTGCATGTTTACACGCACATAAAACTTTGTTTGTGCATTTTTTCGTGCATATATTTGATGACATTTTAACGAATTGTTGAAAATATTATATTATATTGAACGCATATGTTCGTTTTTCGACGAATGATCTTTTTTTTTGTAATGTTGCGCGTGCCACTATAAGAAATCCACGCGTATCATAAGTTTGCCATCCCTGGAATGGGTTCACTTAAAAAGGGATATCTGCATTGGACGTACGCTATCTATATGCATATATACCTACTTATAATAAGTATGGGAGAAAATGTGTAGCCTAAGTCGCGATGTAAAAAACGAAAACGGTATTTTATGCGATACGGGATGGACTATATGAGAATTGGATAAAAATACGTATAAGTAGTTTTACTTTACGTCGGGATATAATATGTACGTTTGTAATAAACCCGTGTCGAGAGAGAAAAAAAAATGTAAATAAAATATGCGAACGATCGTATTGTCACAAATCGTCGTCGTCTATATTTGTACGACTACCACAGCTACCACTATACTACTACTGTCTATACTACAAGAAACTATACTACTATTACTATACTACACCTGCAATATCTTCGGTGAAAAACGTCAGCCGGACGACCCTTTTAAATAAAACACGATACCTCCGGCGCGGTCGATCGCGCGGATATTCCGGTTCGGCCCACGCGGTCGCTTTATATATTCTATATATTACATTATACTATGTGTGTGCGTATGTACGTATTGTACTCGTGTTGGCGGCGATATAAAGTCGCGATGCGAAACAAACGAAAAAAAAAGTAGGTAATAAATAAATAATACGTATTGCGAGTATAAATAATAATAATATATGTACGGCGAGATCGCGACGCGTACAGAGAGAGAGAGAAAACCGACGACCAAAGGATGAAGGCGAGGAAGCGACTGCAGCGGAGGAAGGAAGGAAGAGCTATAATACATATATACGATATACGTACGCAACGTATTATATTATATATACCTTTACGGAAAAGGGTTTATGTGCGGTGGAGGTCCCGCGACGTGGCCAATAAACATGACACGGAGATATCATCTGGGAAACGGGAAGCGGCACGAGAGATATTTGGATTGCGTGCGCAAATAACACACACACGCACACACACACACACACACACACACACACACACACACACACACATTCGCACGCGCCGGAGTTGTTACCCTGCATTGTGAAAACTGTACAAATTCAATACGTCACAACTGCGTATATCACTCATCCGCCGCCGCCGGTGCTCCGAGATCTGTTCAAGCGTGTGCGTGCCATATACAGGGTGATCGGTATTCGTCCAATTCTGTATACTTAAAAATCTTAGTAGAATATTCGGAAATATTTTAAAATCTCCATACAGTGAGGTTTAGACCTCCAACCCCCTCCAAAAAAAAAAAAAATTAATCGTTTACACGTACACTTGCTGCACAGACTGTAAGAGGTAACCTAACCTATACCGAAACGACAAATAATTTTCACTGACGTTTCGCGAGCGGTATATTCGATAAATAGTGGTGCTGTTGCAGACTTACGTGTAGTTGGCTTTCGTTGCAGTCGAAGCGTATGAATTCGATCACCGAAGACGACAATCGACGATAATAATACGAACGCAGATATGATTATTTTTTACAACAATAGATATTCGTTTTTTACCGTTAGGCGGATAATTTACCCGCCTTCTTATTATTACGCGTTTACGTTTTTCTAAGACGCCAGGCATCATCGGTGCAAAAAAACCAAATACAAAAATAAAAAATTCGGACAACCGACTAAATTTTGACTTTGTAGTTGGGTTTGTAGTTTTGCATGCACAATGAACCCCAAAAACTAAAAAAACAAAATGTAAGTGGGTATAGGTATATCGTTTTATTGCGTTATATACAAAGTATCCGAACCGGCAGTTTACCCTGTACACACGACACCGCGGTAGTGTACATAATATAATCCGTGTACGCGCGTAGGCAACGACAACAATAATAATATGTAATATTATGTGTCATACGAACAAACGTCGTCGTCGTGGTCGTCGTCCGGATCATACCTCCTCTGCCGGGGAACCGAGACGTTATCGCACAGACCGATCGTCAATATTGTCGACGAAGACGACCACAACGCGCGCGGCGCGACGGCCGACTTGCATATTATTATTATACGCGCATAAGACAAACGGTCGACGGCGTAAAAATCGTTACGATGAACTCAGACTTTACCGGTGGAATGTCGTAGGACATTTTTTTCCCAATCGTGCCAACCATTCCCGTGCGAAACGCGATTAAAATGAAATTCAAACATTATTATAACCTAATAAGATATATACTGCAGGCACGCACACATAATATTTTTTTTTTTTTGGGGGGGGGGGGGGTTAGGGTTGTACTTTTTTATAATTGTATGATAAGAAGTTAACACAATTTCTATGGTAGGTATTATTTATTTTTTATAAAAAACTTTCAATTGTATATGTAGGTTATACATTTAATATTTTATTAATGAATACAATTTCTAAAAATAAAATAACTGAAAAAACATATTTATTAGATTTTGGAGGGGGGGTTGACCCCTAACCACTCCCCCTTTGTATACGCGTCTGATGATATATATAGGTATAACAATATTGCCTATAATGTATAATAATATTATATTAGGTACCTGCAGTTACGTGTTATTCGGTCTCGGAGGAACATTCAATACGATATTAGAGTGTACACAACTCGTTAAAACCATATAATATGAGGCACCTACCTACCTACCCTTAAAGATTAATGACGAAACAAATGCGTTATTAAGTACCTACGCAATAATATCCGTGTGTTTTTTTAAAATCGTTTTAAACAATCTCTAACGACATAATTATTTCCTATAAGGGTTTGCGTGGCCTTAAAAATACGTACTAACAACACTACAGTCGGTACAACAAACAATATTTTATTCCGAAAGATTGTCGTTTACTCAAAATATTTCCCGTACGCGTCGTGGAAAAATGTCGAGCCGCGTTTAAGGGTTCTCGCGATGACGCTTAAAGACTGTTTCTACGATTAAAAAACGTTGCCGCTTAATGTTATTGTATAGTTTTTAGAAACATATAAATGACAAAGTATAAAATGTCTAAATTTTAAACGAGTTACTTTTGAATCGTACCGCATTTTCATAAAATGATGTATATAATATGTATGTATAACAACGTCGAGTTAAACATATCAAACCAGTTATAGACTTCAAAGGATTTGGCGGTAATCGTTCAAACAGTTTGTTCAACTTGAGTTAACAGTGATGGATTATAACTGAGTTTATATTATATTTCTAATTTCGTCCGATTTTATTATGACTACGGTTTTAATACTTTTATGCTATATTGTACGCGAGCGGTAATGAGAATCCCGCGACTGCGAGTAATATATATAATAAGAGCTTTTATTAAATTTCATTTATCTGTATATATAAAACGTGTACGCCTACATACCAATTAACACGATACAATATGTTTGCGCCCCGCTCGAGTTGGCTTCGGATTGTTAGCTTAGGGTTTTCATGTCAGGCGCGGTCTTGTTGTTATAATGAAACATATTATATTATTATTCAAACGTGAAACGGTATAATTAAACTGCTAATTGTGAAATGTTGTAATAATATTATTGTACAGTGCACGCGTGCTCGTATTGTATTATGATATAATAATAATATAATAATAATATGTGCACTGAGATTTCAGATGTAAAAGTGACGATTGTTATTTATTACTGAAAAAAAACAAACAATATCAATTGTAAATAATTATTGCAAGTCGCAACAGTTTATATTAGAGCAACGGGGAATGTTGAAATTTGAACGGTTTAATTTTTTTTTAACAGAAATGTTATCGTACATAACTAAATTAACTAATACAACATAAAATAACTTATATTCTTACTGTTGATACGGTATATAACGTATGTGCATCGAAAATAAACTTCAAAAATCGGTTTACATTTTATGTAGACTATGATGGTTACAAGTTTATACAGTATTAATCAGGCATATAACACAATATAACACAACGATAAAAATATTAAAAAAAAACTTAAAATTAAAATACGTTTAAATATTAAGTTATATATGTGCATCTAAATATCTAATAAGACCCGGCACAGTTTTATGGTCTCCCCATATTTCAATACGTCTATGAATGTGTTAACTTATAATAATTATTACTAAAATATAATAAAACACCGTGCGGTAATAGATGGGACGAAATGTGCGTCAATTCAACGATACACAAAAATATTCTTTTTTTCATAAACATTTGCAAAAGGTTTTGTGAATAAGAATGATTATATTTTAACCTAATGACGTAATATATCGGTTTTTTAGTTTTCGGTAATCCAAAGTGGTTTTTTATTTTTATATATACCTATCTATTATTTTTTTGTTTTCGACAAATTAATATTTCATTATCCGTGCATGACATATAGGTATGTTCGTCACGCGAGTATAAACAAAAAAAAACATGACCTGCATTTATACGTAAAGATACGAAAAAACGAATAGTACCGAAAGAATAATTTCAGAGTAGGTACACGACATGCTCACATTAGAATAGAAAAGTTTTTTTTCTAGCTCTCCGAGTGTTGCCACGGCCGGTAAGCACGCAATGCAGTAGTATTTTAAATGTTGCTCGTCGTAAGTGTTTTCAGTGGACAAATATTACATTAGTCCTGAACTTTATTATAAATTAGAATAATATTATTGTACATCCTTGAAATGTGATCACAGCTGAATAATAATATAATCATAAAATTAATAATAAGCGTATAAATGTTTAAGACGCGGTTGGCTATCTGTACTGATTTATTACTTAATAATAATGCTGAAACTCACGCAAGTATCGATGAGAGAGTCGAGAGTCAATTTGAAGAGTACAGGTACCTGTAGCCCATTTTTTGTTTCGTAAACACTTGAACTGACTGCAGAAACCTACTGATTTTCTTCGGTAAAAGTTTCTTTTAATAAAATAAATTTTTTTTTTTTATCAGAACATCTCATTTGTGTTTATATAGCCATACTCCAAAACGTTTTACGAATTTAAATAAGTTAGTATTAGCAGTGTACAATAATTTCGAACTGAAACGGATATAAAAAAACGGTTCACAGACAAATATTAATGAGGAGATAGCTATAGGTACTAGAGTATATTATACAGTTCTTATCTATTTTCAAATTACCCTTCTCGGGGTGTTCGCGTTCCGCAAATCTAAACTTTAAATTATTATTATTATTATTAATATTAAACTTCAAACTATAAAACTATTAGTCAGATAATATTGAATAAATGTACATCGACATATTGTGGCAGTAAAATATTCTCAAACGGTTTTTCTTAATGAAGACTACCTATATAGCTCTATAAGTTCTCATAACAAATAGCCCATAGGTATAGGTAAAATTGAAATATTAAATACTCTAGTTGGGCATTATGTTGACTTCGCACGATAGTAATTTGTTTTGAGTAAATACGAAAATAAAAAACCATTAATATATATATATATAGTATATACATTATACAATATATCTACATATTATGATTAAATAAATACCTATTCATAGTTATATACATATATATATATATTATGTTATATTTGTGGGGGATTTTATGTTTATCGTGTGATCCGTATTATAATATTTGTACACTTTATTCTTACCGTGGACTAAGATAGCTATTATCATTGATTATAAATACTAGTATTTATAATCAATGCTATTATCTTAGTTCATGATTCGTACGTAATTGTATAATAATTAATCGCCGTTTTATCGATATAGGTATATAAGCTATTGTTTATAAATTATAACTTTATATTATAACAAGGTTACTACGATACATTACTGCGTTTGTTTCAATTTTCGCGGTTAATTATATTATACGAGTCTGTGCATATAATATAAACATATGAATATGGCTATGATTCATTCAGTTATAACCGTGGGAATATTACTCTTGCGATATTTTTCTGTTGTGCATAATTGGGTATGATTTTTCTCGGTCAACAGATTGTAAATTACTTTAAAACGATTTATACGTACAGATCATATATTGAATGAGTTAGATTTTAATAACTACAAACAAGGTTTAACGTTTTATTAATTTTATTTTTTTTTTGTAAATTTGATATACCTGTATACATAATATACTATATTAACGTTAGTGTAATCTGATAAATAAGTACTTAATTTGATAGAAAAAAACTAAACCAGTTTATCCTTAATATTGAATTATATTACTGATATAGTCATATTATTGAAGTTAAATGTTTTATTTTAAGTGTAGGTATATGTACTTATCGCTTCAGTCCTAAAAGCTGTTATTTAGCAATATAATATGTTTATTTTATTTATTTATTTTTTGGAGCTAGTAAATGTGATGCTATCAATCTTTTTTTCGACCTTAAAAATTCAAAAGATTCAATCAATTCGTGTATTATACGAGTATTCGTGTATACCTATAATACGTGATAAATGATAATACACGAGTCTTCAATGTTTCAAAGAATAAATTACAAAATAACAAATTGTCGGCTAAAAATATATTTTGCGAGACACAATTCAAATAAATAAACGAATCGCCTTTAGGCTTCATGATATTATTATTACAACAACACATTAAAATATAATCTATACGCTGAGTATTTGACGTTATGAATACTGTATAAAAACGTAGGTACCTATATAATAATAACAGCACATAATAATAATAATAATATTATCTCACAATAGTTTTTAATAGTTATATCACTGTGTTCGTGTACTTATCTGCACCGTTGCGCTCTACGAATAATAATAATAATAATAAAAAAATTGTTTCAAAAAATGCTCATAGATGTAGGTTGTTATAAATTAATATTGTACCACACGACCCGCATCTACTATATTATATTATTATAAATCGTAGGTAGAGGTAGAGGTATTATTTATTATATATATCTGACATGAACTTTTATTTAAAATAACCGCGACTTATTAATTTATTTTTGTACATTCAAATTCAACGTATGGTGCGCGTATGTCATAGCCGAGTCTTCGTGATAATTATAATTATTATTTTTTTATTATTATTCAATTATACTCACTATAATATACGCCATGTATATACATTCTACAATACGTTTTAATTGGTAACACTGGTATGGGGTAACTTTTGATGATGTTGTTTAAATTAAACACGATGACTGTAGTTGTCCGTTCGTAATGAGTAGAAAAATGCTATATAGTAACCCACCTGTAGGAATGATTTTCGGACGAGAACGCTGCGAGAGAAGATTTAACACGAAATCAGAAATGACCACCCAGTTAATTTCAAGCGCACATGATAATAATAATAATACGATTTTTTTCTTTTTCTTATAAACATCTATATAACGCTTTTAATAATGGTCGATGTAATTTGTCTATAAAATTTTCGTACACGATATTGGATATCCGGTCCAAAGATTATTATTATTGGTACATTATTAGTTATTACTTATTATTATTATTATTATACACACATACTATTATATATACACACACACACACACACACACGACGTACACAATATAGCCCATGGCCCGGTGGGAGTTTCCGAAGGTGTACGAGACCGTTCAGCCAGTAATTAATATTAATACATACGCGTATATACGTTTATATTATATTTGTCATTATCTGATATGAATGGAAACATATACCCGGGGAAAACAAACAAAACTCGCATTGATATCATCTCGATTTGCGTTTTGTTTTACGACTCGGGCACACCTCTTCCACGTTCTGCGTGTTCGAAATATATATATATATATATATATCGAGTCCGCCCAAACACGTAGCATCGTAGAACGTTTATTATTATTGCTATTATTATAATTATTATTAAAAAACACTGATGACGAAATGTATACTTATTATTTTATTTTATTTTCACATTGATAATAATAATAATATATTACCCGCGTACAATCTAATGTATATCGAGACTTATTTGTTTGTATTATATTATTATATTATTATTATATAATTTGAGTGTGCAATCGTTTTTCAAGTCCCGGGCCGCGGTCACGCGTTTCTACATAACAATATTATATTAAATTAAATAATAATTGTACGTCGAGCAAAGCTCGTGGAAATCGATTTGATTGAAAAAATTACAAGCCTAAGCGAGTCAGTGCAGCGAGTGTGTGTGTGTGTGTGTTCGTTTGCGGTGTGGTAAACGGAATGGACAGACAGCGTCTACTACGGCATACTTAGAGTCTACATTATTTATTAAATATCTATTAAGTTGTACTCGTAAATAAATAATGGACCATCCATCAATTAATTCGATAGGTAATTATTATTAACGTGGAAATTATATTTCTCATTGTGGCCGGGTCCGTGAGTTTAATTACAAACAATAACTATACTATAGTACTATAATAATACTACTATACAGCAACATGATTAAACGATTATATTATTCCAATTATTATTGATATTGGTGGTACGAGGCAACACTAAATTGGACCCTCGTGTTATATTTTTTTTATCGTAGGTATTCATTCATATATTTTATTTTTCATAACTAAAAACAACCGTATCTCTAAATCTCTTATTATTTTATTGTCAGGTCCGTCTTGAGAAGTATAGGTATACCCGCTGTTAACAGGTTATAAAAAAAAATATTATATATAATACGCCATAACTTATGTGACAAAACTGTTTTTTTCTTAAAGAAAGCAATTTTTGCATTCTAAAATCCTTTAATGAAATGACATTTGAGTATTAAAAAAAAATATATAGTCTTAACTCTTAATAAATTAAATAAATATAATATGTTTATAAGGATAAAACGTTATTCTCGCAGACTCGTTGTATACTCATCAAGGCCGTAGCCAGCAAAAGATTTTTTTGTGGGGGAGGGGGGTCAGAGTATAAATGTTTTTTTATGAGTATTTCTCATATAATAATATACCTCATAAGAAATGGTGCACATCATGACACTAATTCATAAATAGCATATATTTTGTATCAACAAATTGATAACATGAAATAAAAAATTAAATCCGGATAGTTAAAGTAATAAAAAAAAAATGTTGATTGCATTAAAAAAAATGTTGTATTTAATTTGGGTAAACAATTAAAGAATATTAATCTTAACTTACTTTAGATTCTACAGAACGACGATGGGGTATTTTTTTTGTAGGTAAGTGTATTGTGGACGTCATAAATAATTATGATTAAACCTAACGGAAATTTAATAAGAGTTAATTAAATTATAAGGCGAAAAATTAATATTAGAAAATCGTATAAATTGATTTGTATTGGTGCATACGTGGAGTAGTGTACTGATGTAGATATATATAGGTACACGAATAATCAAGAAAAATATCTTTATTCATTTTTGATGTCTGAGAATAGCCAATAAGAAAACAAATTAGTAGGGTAATGTATTAAACGTGACCCCTGTATGTAACCGAAGGGTCAAAGGTGTTTCAAAATTATTTGTTTTTTATGTTATAAGTTATAACATACTTTTACTAACCAGTATTCGAAGAGTTCGTTAAAAATGGAAACCGCCGTAAAAATAAATGTAATCGAATGCTGGTAAGTAAAAGTTGATCGAGAACAGTTAATTTATCGTTAAATGTAATCATACATTGGTTACTCTGGTTTTAATAATTTTGCTCATTATTGAAATAAAAACTGGCGTACAAAAACGAAATAACTATAAACGTTTGTTGGAAATAAGTTTACACGTTTAGCTATTACTTCGCCTTTAGCTAAATTGTTGTAATAATTTCTTATGTAGTGCATTATTATTATTTATTTTGGGCAAGAAACGAATAATTAATAAATCATTTTCACTGAAAATTATAATTATTATCTAAGTTTATATATAGTTCGTACAAATGTAAATTGCATATTCTATAAGTATATATATCTATATAAATATTAATAACGTAACATTACTTTTAACGAATATCATTAGACGAGTGACCTATTAAATTGTATACATTTTTTTTTTTTTACCGAATATAATAAATTAATAACAATATTTCGTAAAATAACCACGATCGAATTGTTTAATACGATTACACCAATTATTAGTTGTTGTACATCAAAACAAACGTACGAATGAATTTTACAGTATAGGTATACCTATTTTTTCTGGTTATAATGGTTAATGGGTGCCGTAAAGTATTGGTGTATAGCTTAAGTTTTCTAAAACTTGTTGAATCTGCCATGGCCCATGTGCATAGTAGGACATATATACATAGGTACTATATTACATTATGATTTGTGTTGCCGTGTCTGCAGCCATCACTAAAAATGATTTACCAGCTTGTTCAAATTAAACCGGATTAAAAATAAAACGGAGGGCGTAAAATCAATAATTCCGTATCTTTTATAATGCATCTAATATTTCAATAATTACACGTACCTATATATAGTTATTATACACTCAGGGGAATATCGTAATTTAATTATTATTTTTTAATTAACCATCATTTTTTTATACACTTAGAGTGTTGAGGTTAAGCACACAAGCTTTGTATAGCGTTGGTATTTACATAGGTATATGATTATCAAACAGGAAGAAACGTGTTCTAATATTATTTTTTCGATTAGTGCGCTCTATAGTGTATGAAGATCGTCTGTAAATAATTTGCAAGCCATATACCTAGGTATATAAGTATACAAAACAAATTTGAATACCTACATATTATTATACAAACATATTTTGATTAGAATATTGCGTATAATACGCGCGAGGAGATATTATTTATTATTAGTTTTTAATCATTTCCGAAAGAATCACATTTATGTGATTAGAGATTGACGCGATTTTTAAATATATAGACAATTATAATGACTCAGACACGTACATTTTTGGCAATTTTGTTTTAACATTTTTTTTGTGTTTTTAAAAAAATACAACGACTGTGGGAACATATATAGAAAATAAAAATTGGACGACAGTCATTTGTTACTTGTGCAGTAAAAACGTAATAATCCGTGGGCGTATAAAATAGAAACGTACAAAACGTATGTATATATATGACGTGTAATAGGTATGCGAAATAGAAAAAAAAATCATCGGAGTTAAAAAAACTATCATACCCGCGTACGGGCTAATTGAAAGCACCACGCTGGGAATTATATTATTATTATTATTATTCGGTCAACGTTCATATAAAATATACCATTCCTACATATAGCGTTTCCGTATATGTAGATGTGCGCTGGTATATACCACGAACGGTTACGCTGTGACATTCCGTTATCATAATATGTATATATTATATGCGTTCAATGGATCGAATTTTAATTGACTTCCTATTCATATTATAACCTTAATATGCGCGTAAAATATAATAATTACTGTCGCGCGTGTCGAAACGGAACTTAACGCGTACTGTCGCACGCCGCCTCTTTATAAATATACAAGTTGTAAATGTACAAAATATATACAAACCTACCCATAACCCATATCTGTGTTTATGGAAATCGACGGAGGGCCGCTGAAAAATTGAAAAACGCACAGTTAAATAAATGACAAAATGTTCAAAAACGGCAAGAAAGGCATAAACCAAGGATAGGAAAGTGATTTTTCCGGGCGTCCAGTTATACTTAATAAGAAAAAAGGTCGGCAAGTGGGTATAGCTCTGCTGTACAGTATAGGTGTGGAGTGGGTCACTTTCGTGGATGTGTTAAATTTGTGTTCAATGATTACGAAAACGATTTTGAGCAAAGACGGTCTGTCGGCCTACATTATAGCTAAGTGTATTTTAAGATATTATTGTTATTAAAATAATTAATTTTACTATTAATAATACAGTAGGTAGAATTAATTTTTGCAGAAAACATTGCATTTGAAAATTTAATTGAGTGTATCAATAATATAATAATATACTTTAAAAGTTACAAGCACCCACGAAAAATATTTTTAAATTACAACAAAATAACTAACATTGTTATTCTTTATTTAAATATTTAATTTCGTCCAAATTTTTTTTATCGATATTTAAAGAAAAAAATTTAAAAAAACCAAAAATTTCTTAGGCCTACAATTAGCTCAAAAATTGTCAAAATAATTTTATATTTTAATAGTGCTTGTCTCCCACTATCGGACTATCCAGCCATATATATTTTTCAGCTTAGCCCTTAACTGTCGCTTATCCCCTTTTGTCGTGTAGCTATCAATATTCTATACATACATTCACTTTACTGTTTGTCTATTCCACTTTCAAAACCAAATACACTCAAGAATTATATATTATATAGCAGGGATGGCAAACCTTGCAACACTGCGTGCCCAAAATTACCTTTTTTTTTTTTAGAGCGTGCCATGAAAAAAATTATTACCTATAAACTATAATACTATATAGTATATATTATATAATGGTAAAAATTTTCGAGTGCCCACAAAATCTTTTCACGTGCCATGGATTTGCCATCCCTGTTATATAGGTAAGCTTTATTCTATTTTTCAGTATTACGAATAATTATAAAAAACTGATAAAAAACTGCGTGCGGAAAAAACTCAATGCAGTCTCTATCAGTGTTTTTGCGTCGCTTAGTCCACAACTGGAGCCTATTGTAGCAGCCATTTGCACCGTGGTATACCGTTATAAGTCGCGCTTGGTCAATGAATTTGGTCGGCTTTGATGAGGTTGAGGTGCTGGGAGGGTCGGTCGGGCACCACGAACTCAAAAGCCTCATCGTTGTCAGTCGTCCTTCCGCCGGTGTGGTACCACGTCACGACAGGATCGTAAGATCGTAAGGACTTCCGTCGCACACGATATCAGCAGCAGACGGGCAGGTGCATCAATGTCTTCCCGTCTGGCTGACGTTTACCTCTGTTGTCGATATATTCGAAAGAAGGAAAAATGACGATCTATACAGACTATATGGAAAATCCAACATTTTATCATTTATACAAATTAAGAGAATGGAATGGTTTGGGCATGTGTGCAGAGCTGATAATGATATCATAAGAAAAGTACTAACGGAGGCCATACAAAGAAAATATCAATAGGCAGACCACGGACGAGATGGAATGATGCGGTAGCGAAAGATATCAAAATGTTGGGAAGAAATGTGTTGACCTGGCGTCGAACAGGAAAAGCTTGTGGCAGCTCAGGTCTTACAGGGACCATTGAGCTAAAAGAATTGATATATTATATATTTATGTGTTGTATTGTATATTAATTATTGTAATGTTAAATCGTTGTAAAGGGATCTGCTGGCCGTTAATAAAGAATAAATTATAAATCGACTTATATTACGTGCCGCTGCAGAGAATTATTGTCGTCAACTCGTTCGCGCGTCTAACGTGAGATAGTATAATATATTATCTGAGGTAAGATTATAATACTTCGTCGGTTCAGTTTTCCGCCAGTCGCCAATCGGCAACCTCCTGAACAATTAATTAACAATATAAATGAATACAATATAATATATTGTTACTGACATCATTCACGTTTACGGGATTTTCGCGCCCAACTCGGCCGTTGCGTACAATCGGCCCGCGGTGTCCGCATGCCGGATGTATAGTGCGCCGTCTACCTATATTATATTATATTATAGGGATCGGTGGTTTTTTTTTTCTTAAACGTTTCGTTTTGGTCGTATAGAGTATACGCGTATTATTATTATACTTAGCACCGGGAGGACTGGTTTCTCGCGTGGGTTTCACCGCGAGCCGCAATAATAATAATAATATAATATTATTCTAATTTGTAATAACGGGCAAAATATGAAAATGAGTCGAAAAGGAAAAAAAAAAAAAAATAATAATAAACATCACGTGGCTACCAGAACGCATATTATATTATAACATTGTGTGTAATATAATATAATATAATATGACTAATGACTGCTATTAAAAACATCGGTGCGCGGTCCGTGGCTACATATTACACTACACATTATACGCGCGCACATACGTCATTAATGCTTAATTTAACGGCACCGAATAAATCACGGACGGATTTACATACACGACACACGGTGTATGTTATCCCGTACAAATTGCTCTAGTGGTGCGCACGCCACCGCCTATATAATATAATATAATATACCGCGGTATATATACTCGGCCGATATAATATTATTATAATATACCTGCAGCACGCCGTATTGATATATACAGAGTGTGTTCACTGCAGTGCGCGGTATAACCGCGGCTAAACGACGACCGGCTGCAGTTGCGATCGACACTACAATAATGTTTAAGCATAATACAATGTTATTATCACCGCGATAACTTTTGCGATCGGTGTATTGAAAAAATCAAAAAAATCACTCGCCGCGTCCGCCTCGACCGGCTGCAGCAAGACTCCGAACTGTAATTTTCCGCTTCGATCGAATTATAATCGCATCGCCGCCAATCTATACTCAACGAGGTATGATTGGGTATATAAAAAAACTTGGTATGGGATTCAAAAAGGTTAGGCGTGTACCTCAACGGCGCCGGACGATTTTGAAGTACCAAAATTGTTATAATTTCATCAAGTGTAAAAGTTGAAAAGATGAAAAATAAACGATATCGAGATAATATACGTGCTGACGTATATATCGTCTGTGCATGGATGTTTACTATTTAAAATTTTAGATTTTAGATGAATTTTCGAACACTAATTTTCATTTTTAACTTAGACGTTTTAGAACTTTTACACTTGAACACGACATTATATTGAACAAATTTCAATTTTTTTTAATTAGATTGACTTTTGACCTAAACACATTTCGCATATTTAATTAAAATAAAATATCTAAAACTATTATAATGAATTATAGTTATAATATTTTCCCGCATAATCGATATGTACCTATATACCTATATTTGATTTGTGATAAATCCATCGGCGCAATAGATGTAGGTCCTATTTCAGGTCGTCTAGAAAAATCGGTGCAATTGTCGAACACCGGTTTAATTCTCCCCAACGTTTCGCAAATAGGTTAGGTAGGGTTCTGCCTTTTTTCATTTTTGCGTTGCGTTTATCGTATATACCTAATATTAATTACTTGATTTAATATTTTCGATATCACCCGATGGCCTCTGCAGTTATCGGTAGGTTTGTTAAAATAAAAAAATTCATCTCAATCAAATTATTATTAAAATACCTATACGATTTTCGCGCTCATGACGATTTCATAACGTCGCGGTCGATCGGAGCAATATAATATAATTTAGTCGTTACACATGCGCGCCGCGCGGTATATCAGTAAACGTATTCTCGCCGGGTACTTGGGTTCTTTCTGTTGCACCCTGTATACGCTCGCACACCCGTCGTCGTGCTGAGGCTAAACTTTCCGGGCCTCGCGGATCGATCGTCCGACCGTGCCGAATCACAATATATATATATATATATGTTGTTAAATTATTATTATTGTTGGCTAAGGTTATATCTCATATTATTAATATTTATTATATTCTATTACCGCGCGGTGTATATATATTATAATATGTATGTATATTGGTGCACATCACGCGCGCAAGTCGTCTCTGGCGAGAGTGGGGAGGGTATCGCTACAGTGAGCGGGGGGAAATTTGTCGGTAAGATTTTGAAACGAACACGAAACAAATAAAAAAAAAACGTGTACCTAATATTATTTGAGTGGCGCGTTTCATCATTATATTATACAGTTGCTCTGCCAGCTGCTGCTGCAGTTGACGATCGATCATTGTCGTTTTATGTTGTACCTATACCTATTATATACCTATGTACGATTATTATAATATATCGAAACCAGAAAAATTATAATATTAATATATTCACGAGAAGCTTCCCCGGATCTGAGCTTATAATATTATGTTATACATATACAGTCAAATATTCAACTGCAGCCGCTTGTTATTCGTATACCGCCTATACGTGCATTGTGATTATTATATTTTTCTTTTCCAGAGCGTTTGCGCGTATAACGTATAGGTATATACGTATTATTACGCATGTTGGGTATTATCATATCACATAGGTATTATATTGTATACGTGCGGGATAAGACCGGTGGAGGTTTTTAATTAGGGCAAAAGTGATTGGCTCGGCAGCGTCCATTTGATACGGACGTCACATCATTTAAATAGGTACCATATATATATATATAAGTACCTACATTATAATATTACACGCGGCCGCTCTTATGTAAACGTCAAAACGTATTATTTTAGTCTCAAAACATCGACGATATATATATTATATACGCGTTACGTTAAATTGGCCGAATAACCTTACCGGCTTTCGGTGCGTATTATATACCAGCTAGCTCGTATAACGCGTCTGAGTTGTCGTATATTCGTGATCGATGATTAATGGTTACACACTCAGGTATATATATACGCGTATAATCTATCCCTTCAAAAGTTAATCATAATTTGTTGGAACGAATTTGTTGGCCGTGTGTATTATCGAAGACTTTTCGTATACCTACGGATAGACCGCACCGTTCCATAATGTATATATACGTTCATTACTGGTTTCGATATATTATGAGGTTGATGAACGTCGTCTTAATATTTTTCTCCACGTAGAGAACTATATATAGGTACGTGTACTGTAATATCATATTTTATAATATAGGTTCGATTTTTAGTCCACTGATATTCTATTAAAACGATGGTTTATACAACAGGTTAGGTTATAATATTATATGGTTATTTTACCATAAATAACATAAAATACGAACCCGCATAATGCATATAGGAGTAAGGTTACATATTATAGTCTATATATACCTACTACTTCGTGATATCGATATACATTTAATGGTATTTTTTTAAATAGGTACTTGTAAACCACTTACGTCACGGAAATGAATCATAATAATATAATTATCGTAAATTTAAATGATACTGATATTGATCACGTGCACATTTGACAATATTTCAGTAGTTTTATTCGAATTCTCGTTCGACTTGGTACTATTAAATTACTTAATAATGTTAATATTTTTAAATTATTACAATATCCAATCTCCCGATCCCATAATAATTTCCTTTTATAATTAAGCAATTATTAAGTTTTGTAATTTTAAGCATATCAATAGTGCGTCGATGATTAATTTGTATTCAAGTCACTGCCATACCTAATCCAAATTAACTATAATTTATAATTTTAGTATTTTGTATAATGTATGTTATTATATGACAGTCGATATGATACTATTACATTATATATTAGATTTAAGATTAATTATTATGAATAATGATACTATTAACATGAATTAATAGTAAAAAAGAGAAGGTTTAGCTTTTAAAATTATGTGATGATGTGTTCCAATAATTATGATGTGATGTTTTAATTAATAATGTATTTTATGGGTAATTGGTAATTTATAATGGTTTTTGTTTCGTATTACATAATGTACCTATACTTGCAGTGTTTATTAATAATTTGTATTGAATTAAAAATTGAGTACCTAATATTTTGAAGTGTCGATAAACTATGTCAACAACTGGTGTTATCTATCTATTAACATGATCTTAAATACTCTAAAATCGTTATTAACATATTTTTTTACATAATATATTTTATTATAAGCGCCAATGCCGGATAGTTTATCGGGAACTGAAGTATATAGATCAATTATTCAAATCAGGAATATACAAATATACATTTTTCGCACTGAGAAAGCAATCAACGTAGGAAATCTAGACATGGTTTTGAAAATATTGTATACCTACATGTGTATAATATTTATGAAAAATAAACCTAAATAATCGGTATAGGGATACAATATTATTTAAAATCAGTTACATATTTTTTGTTTTGACGACTATACCGCGGCATGCATTGTTTATGTGTGAGAATATTTAAAATTTGTTTTTAAAATTAAATATACATATAGGTACTGTTTTCTAAACTTTCTAATAATATACTATATTATATACGCGGTGAACGGTGATGTTTTTTAATAGTATAGTTAAAAATGTCAATAAAAGCGACCGATATAACCGTTTATGATGATAGTAATAAATTGTCATATTTGTCGAGACGTTAAAGTACGATACTCCACAAGTCCACACCTTTCGTGTACACAATACCGCCTATTGGATCGCCAAACATGACTTGTACATAGGTACTATACGCATGTGTCCATCGTCGTTGTTGTCGTCGTCACCGACCCGCATAATATAATATTATAATGAGTTATAACCTATAATATTATGCTGTGTATATTATATACGGGAGACTTTAACGATGGGAGTATTTTTTAAACGCTAGCGGCCGTTGTTACGGTTTGTTTTGATTTTTTTTTTTTGTTTATACACACATAGGTACTGTATAGGTACACTGAATTTTTTTTTCATTTATTCTAACCAACGAATATATAGAAAAGACCGCACATAATATTATTATGCTTGAAAAATGTTATATATATATGCGTGCGTAGGTACCTGCAGTGTATAATGTGTGTTCAACACAATAGATCCAGTTTATTTTAAGGCACTTCACACCGCGCGTACACATACATCGAACGCACACTGCACACTGTCACACCGAAGTCTATTCATTACCACATGCGTGTTCCATAAATTTTAAGTGGCGCGAGCAACAATGCGTATATACTCGCGAGTTTATAATGTAACATTATTATAATATGCATGCGCTGCCGCGACATCTCAATAATATTATTATATAATTGTTCTCTCCTTTGTAGGGGTTGAAAAATACGCGTATGGTGTGTGTGTGTGTGTGTTTATATATATAAATAATAATAATATGTGTTTTTAAGACATGAGAAAAAATGCCGACCCTATAAAAATACATATATAGGTAGGCAACGACCACTTACCATATCAATTCGACGACACCTTTAGCCCTTTACCACGAGCGATTTATTGCCATTTTATTGCCGGGCACAAAGGCGCGTTATATATAGTCTTTTGTCTCCCGATATATATACCGCCTATATATGTATTTTTGCTACCTACACCTTTAACCTAACCCCGAACGGTAGCGGTGCAAAAATGCCGCCGCGCGATGGGTGGTGGGTGATGGGGGTGAAGGGAACGAGGTCAAACCTCAATGGAAACCACCGAACAAACACGTCGCCGAGAGATTCGTTTTGTTCGATACTGTTTTTTTTTGCTCTTCATGATGTATATACACGCGGTGTATATTATTCACATTTACGCGTGCAGTATATATTATATATGGGTGCAACGTGAATTATGACATTATATTATTGCGCCCGTCGGTATTATTTTATTCAACCGCGCAAAGACGCGACAGACTTTATAATAACACATGGCCGTTGCCACCGTTGAAATTTACCCGCCGTTGAATTTATATGTGCCTATATGTACAATTTATAAATTCCCACTGCTCCGTGCAGAGTGCATATAACGCATATACCTACGCACAATAAAAAAAAATATGTGTTGTGTGATCAAAACATGTTGTTATGCGGTTCGGGCGCGAACGGCGATGACGATAGGTTTTTCGTCCGAAAACAATCGGACGTCTAATATAATAATAATATAATATAATGTATATATAGAGAGCTGATCGCGTGCATGCGTTTAGGAGGTATATATGCGCGTGGTTCTCACTCGACGCGACGGCGCACGTCGTTATAAATCATCGTCGTCGGTCGTCATCGCCTCGCTGACAGGGGCCCAATTTACGGTTTTTCCAACCCGATCCACAGAATATAATATATTATACTAACGATATCGTTGGCGACAAATCAATAGGCGTTTGTGTGTCGTGCGCGCCGTTAAAAAAAAAAAAAAATCTCACAATATTTGTACACAGTCATCGTTGCAGCAGTTTGCGGGGTCGACCGCCGCCTTTTCGTTAGGTACCTATGTATATACTATATTATTATTATTCTATTACCCGCGGTGTGCGAGAACGGTGTGGAATATTATATATATTTTTTATAGGTATATACACCTATTATGTATATATAGGATCGTTTTGAAATTAGCTGGGTACATGATGTAGTCGTTGTGTACCTATAGCTGGAATTCCTCGGACGATCGCGAGAGGGAGGCGAGCAGCGATGCCTATATACATAATAATACAGGGGCAGCTCTGTCGCGCAGAGTTTATGCACGGACAATAAATGATGCGTATAAAAAGGCAAAAGGAACGACGACGACGACAATAATAATAATTGTAAAAAAATAATCTTATATATGGATACACATCGGATCGAAACGTAGGCATAATACGCGTATATATATATATAACGTATATACAGGTATACGAGTGTATATAAACATAGAAACATAACTATATTAGGTACACTCGCGTGCGCGCGCGCGGTCTGCAACGTATATATAATATAATAAACGTTGGGAGCGGACGAGTGAACACGGAGAGCACACACAATATTATATTGTACGTGTATATATATATATATATATATATATATAATAATATATATGCAATCTGCGCGGCGTGCAGCTACACGAGAAACGGTCACGAAATTGGCTCCGTGTATCATTTGCCCCCGCCGTTACTCGTGAAGGACATATGTCGTGCAACCGCTCGCGTATCGTCTGCCTTTTGCCTCACAAATCGTATACGATATACGTATATACTCGTATATTCTATATAATACACGTAGACGCGCACGCGGCTCCTCGTGAAAACAAGCCGCAATACCGCCGCGATCCTTGCTCCAGTTCCGTGTCTACACGAATTCTACTCGGGTATACAAAATATATATATACTGCAACGCGTGTACGGCGTTGTGTTTGTGTGTGTGTGTGCTTGTAAGTAAGTATATCGCCACTGCTGCTGCTGCTGTATAGTTGTCGTAGTCGTCGTCGTCGTCGTCGTCGTCGTAGTCGTCGTTTTTTGTAACTATCCCATAGACCGTAAAAGGCATCACCGGTATATATAGGTACAACTGCAGCAGCAACGTATTTATGCGCGGCGTGTGTATCATATATATATATATATATATATAAGTACATTATATGTAACTGCGGTTTTTTTTTTTTTTGTCCATCTTCACATGTCGTTTATAGGTACACAATATAAAATTATATATATTGTAGTAGAAACCGTTCGATGAAATCGTTTAGAAAATTGGTTCGTGACTTTTGGTCTTAATAAAATACACACACATATACATATTATATATATATGTGTGTAGCTATAACGTATACAAGTGTATATAGGTTTTATATACACATTACAATATTATGCGGTACATATATATATATATATATATATAGCATTTCGATTAGCTTTTTTCCTTTCTTCCTCGAACAGCGGTGGCGGCGGCGGCGGTAGGTACCTATAAACGCATATTATTATTATATAGTGCGGCGTTTCTTCCCGTCGTTTTCACTGTCGTATTCTATAATACGCATATTATTATTATTATTATTATTATTATTTATTACCTATATGCTGGCTACTGTAACGTTATTATTATTATTATACGTCTGTGTGTTTTAACGATAAAATTGTTCTATGGTGTATAATAATATAATCGCAGTACCTATAGTGTGGTTTTGACAAGACTTCATATGATGGAAGGGGTTTGGGCAAATTTAGTGCGGTGCACAAAAAAAATACGCAAAGACCATTAATTGTTCTGTGCCATCGTTCTTGTCTCGTTCTTATTATATTTTTATCGTTCTCAACGCTCCCTCAAAACCACCCCACATCTCGCCACACACATTGACATATGATATTATATTATTTGCTGCAGTGGAGCAAATAGGAAAAATGCTGAGGGAGGTGCGACTTTCGTCCCTCGATATTATTTATAAATACTGCAGAACAACCCTGCAGCGGATGAAAGTCAGCTTCCCCGTTCGCGCCACTGCGATTATGATATTACTATGAACTATTTTGACTGGTGCCCGGTATTTGTCACCGCGGTACGTTCCGTTAACTCAAAGTATCGATTTTGACGATTCCATAGCGTTCGCATTAGTCGAATTTTGAAAGCTGCTATTAATAATATACGCGTAGTTACGCAATGTCGAGTGAATTCTCCTCGTGGTTTCGTGCCGAGTTCAAGTTTTCGTGTGTTCCTATTTTCTCATTATTTAACCAATACAAGAAATCATGGTGTCCCTCAAGGGTGTAGCTGAATAATATATATTTTTTTGAGGCGAGGGCCGTTTATACAAAATAAATAATCGAATAATCGCGATTTCGCTGATTGCGAAATAAACGCTTTTTATCGTAACTAATTTTCCACGTTAAAAAGTTATTTAATTTTTAATAAAATCCTTTAATTCACTCAGTGTGATAATAATGTCATTGAATTCATAACTGTGTTTTAAAGGCATTTTTTTGAAAGCATGGACCTACGTGAACATTTTTAAAACTCGTAAGTGAAAGCATTGTATATTATTTAAACATTAAAAGCCGCAGTTCTAACACGCTATACGTGGCTGTAACGATAATTATATACAGTGAAACCTCCCCTAACGGACACCTCTAAAAAGCGGACACCTCCAAATAGCGGACGTTCTTTTGGGAACAAACTATAAACATTTTCTACAAATTGAACCCTCTGAATAGCGAACACCTCCAAATAGAGGTCACAATTTCAGTGACCGAGAGTGTCAGTTATTTAGAAGTTTTACTGTACTACCTAACTACTTAGGGACGATAATGTTACAGACTTTTACGGAGACGCCTCATCACCTAGGTGCCCGTAATCGTACTACGCACACCAACCATTATGCAGTGAAACTTCTATTGGATAAAACTGCAGTTTACATAATGAATTTGTTTTATAGAACCATGACATTTTTATTCAAAAACGTTTCTAATTTTCTAAATTTGTATTATTATTCTACAACAAATTAATTATTCTTAAACAAATTTCAAACAATCGTTATTTATAAATTACACACACATCAATCCGACATTCGAGATTATACACTATAGAAACTTTAATACGACAGAGTGCACCTAAAATCATACCTCGTTAAATTTGAATAAAAAAGATGGGCAAGTGGGAACCGCCCTGCTGTACATTGGGTGTCGTGTGGGTCAGTGGGTCACTGTAATGGACGTGTTCGATTTGAATTCAAGATATTATAAAATCATTGTATATGAAAAACGATTCTGAGCGAAGACGGTCTATATTACTTAGTATATTTTATGACATTATTGCTATTAAAGTATTTTATTTTAATATTATTAATACATTAGGTTGAATCATTTTTTTCCGAAAATATTGCATTTGAAAATTTCATTATGTGTTTAAAATATAATTATATACTTTAAAAGTTTTAAGTACCCACGAATAATATTTTTAAGATATAACGAAATAACTAAAATCGTTATTCTTTATTTAATTAATAAATTTCATCAGAATTTGAACTTAAATTTTCTAAAAAAAATTTACTGTGCTTTTATATTTTTTGGTTACAGCAGTATTAATTACTTATAAGAAACCTTGTTTTAAACTTCTATCCTTAGCTATACAAATTTAACTTTTTATAAATTTTTAACTACAAAATAATTTTTAAGTTTTCGAGATTTTGACGAATTTTGTCAAAATGTGACCATTAAATGCATAAAAAAAATTCGTACCAATGTATTTTTAATATATTTAAACTAATACTATAACAACTTATAAGAAACTTTGTATTACATTTTCATGTTTTTTGACAGAATAAAAATGTATTTATCGACAATAATTTAAAAAAAAAAAAAAAAAATCAAAAAATTCTATGAATAACTACGAATAACTCAAAAAGGGTCAAAATATTTTTAAAATTTATCATGTATGGAAAACGGTTTGCAAAATATTTTCCGAGCTTCGGCGTACTCGGGGCAGTTGATCACTATAATATGCTCTATTGTGAGTATTACGTTTCAAATATCATAATATTATTATACTGATGCTTGTTCTCTGATGAGGTAGGAGTGGGTTAGATGGGAGTGACCTATTCTTGCTCGAGTGATGATAACACTTCTTCTCACATTTTGATGTCATGGGGGGAAGTATTTAAACTTTTTTATTTTCTGTTTTACATTTCTGCGTTTTTTTGAGAAAGGTAAATTTAACCAGTACTTCTGCCATTCTTTCATTAATTTATATACTGGATAGTATTGTAAGTTTCAAATGAAGTTGTTATATATTAATTTTTGAAGATAGTAAAGATGTGGAGGCTTCGTAAGCTGTTAACTCTGCTTGTTCATTCCCAGGTATGCCGACGTGAGACGGGACCTACAAAAAAGATATTGGTTTTTTATTTTGTATAACAATTCTTGTCTGTGTCCAACAGGCTCATTTTTTGGGTTCTTATATAGATTTGATATTACCGAGGGTCGTTCAAAGAGTCGCTGATAATGGTGGTGCAGTTTTCCAGGTTTGAAGATGAGATGATTTTTAAAGCTTCATAAATAGCGGAAGTTTTGGCTACCATATATTATTTATTATTATTACACTTATTATTATTTGCATAAATTTCGTACGGTAAAAAATAAGTTTTTTATACTGAAAAATGTTATTTTTTTAACGAAATTTCTATTTAATGTATTTTTTTCCGATAGATAACCGTCAAGTTTGGTACGGGTGTAGTTTTTGTAGGTTCCACTGTTGTATAGGTATAATACAATACCTATATTAAATACAAACGAATCAATAATATGATTGCCGATAGTGAAGAGTACCGATAACGCATTGACGCAAATATAGGTACACATTTAACTTATACGTATTGTGGCATACATGGCCACATTATAGGTAGGTATATCGGGTATATATATTACGTAATATGGTTTACACGCATAATTCGATGTTATTACGAGTATGGCGGGGTGGTCCCGCGCATCGTCGCCATGTAATATTATGATATATTACATGTTATATATAGCCCGTAGAGTATACACCGCGGTGCGTGAATCGATTTCGAATACTTAAATATTGAAGGTCCGCCCGGAACTAATGATCGATATATTATTACACACTCGCGTGCAATATTACAATGTAAGTGCCTAATATATATATATATATTATATAGGTACCTATTATAGGTATATATAATATATAGTATACTCGTGTACGGATCTCACCGTGTGCATAGGTTTGACGTTGATGTACTCATCGTGTGTACAGGGCGATTCACAAAGCGCACGCTCACCCCCTTTTTTTCTTCAATGATACAGTTATTAAAAAATATCTGATTTTTGGAATTTCAAAACATACATAAAGACCTGCATATTTGACATTCTTCAGATTTGTTGTACTACTTTCAGAGTACCTACCTATATATTCAATGAAGATACAGACTTCTGTTTTTCAAATGACAACCCCCCTTTTCTACCGTAAGTTATTGAACGGGTAATTGTTATGCAGATTTTGACGTATCTATAAGCGATAGTATAGTCATTGAGTTATTTGATAATAATATATAGGTCCATAATAATGAGTTTAGATGACACGGATGGGATACGGTTTAGGGATCTACGGTGTTTTTAAGATTTTGGTAATTAATATTAAACCATCAACATTTATAATCAGTAAAATTGGTAAAATTGTATATTTTAGTAAAAATTAATTTTAAGGATTAATTATTATCCTCTATTGGCATTTTAATTACTGTGAAACTATTTACTCGTTTGAATTATTGGAATTAGGTGCTTCAACGTTCTCGAAAAAACAATCCATTAAATAATTTATCGCAAACAGCCCTTCCCACTTTTCATTTGAAAAACAGAAGTTTGCACAGCGTACAAAAAAAACTAAAAATTTGAAACTATGGTCTTTCAATAAATTATTTTGAAATTACAAACATCAGAGAGTTTGAATAAAATTCTCTATATAGGTACCCAGGAAAAGATTCGGATGAGCTCGTGATCGTCGAAACATCAACCTGCAGTATATATCTATAATATTATTATATATATATATATAGTCACTTACGCGTTTTCGTACACATTATTATATTACGTAGTCCATAATAACACGCGTATGTGTATATATATGTTATGCGCCGGCTTGCGAACGTATATATATATATATATATCTATATATCGCGTGTACAATCGCGCGCGCTGGCCATTCGCGTATATAATATAATATAAATGACCCCCTCGAGAGGCCAACACACACACGCGGGAACGTCCCCGAATCGCTCGCGATGGGTAGGTATAATATGTATATAATACAATAATATATATATACACTCATTGGTATATATATATATATATATATATATATATAATGCCTGGCATACACCGCGGGTACTATACCATCGCTCTGAGTGAAAGGTGGACCAGATATCTTATATATATTATATTATATACGCGCACGGATTATTATAAATTATTCAAACGATCGAAATGTTATAGATTTCGTAGCTTCGGCCACACCCCCCGGGTCACGATCTTTGTATATTAAAAAAAAAAAAAATCTATATACAAAATATTATTAGATATAATGTTGAAGTGCGCGTGTACCATATTATATATTATATGATACGCCGCCGTGGTGTATTATAATATTATTGAAATCGTCTCTGTAGCGTTTTACCTGGAACGATCGGCTGCAGCGTTTCTTTTTTAATTTTTTTATAATGTACAATATAATATGTAGTAGGTACACGATATTGTAATATGGTAAAAATAATAATAAAATATTATGCCGTACAGCGAGTAACGAATATGAAATGTCGTACAGTAATATTAAGTATTTAAGTCTCTCGAATCTCCGCGACAACACGCGCCAATAATATTATATGTATCTGCAGTGAAATGGCCGTGGACCTGATAAAAAATGTCAGTCACACAAATATCAATTAACCAACGGTTATAACACAGCTATTTTATTTTTAATATGTAATACGAAATTTAATAATATCAAACTTAAAGTAACAGGATACGACAAATTTGAAATATATTATATTAAAGAAAGAAATATTCGTTATAATATAGATATTAAAAACAATAAATTCTATTTCAACATTACTAAGATTTCTTGTGAACGAAACACAATAAAATAAAATAAAATAGCACCTAACCTCACCTAACCTAACATGATGCGTTCATCATTACCAACACTTTTTCAAGTACCCCTGTGTCACTTTACTCCACTTATTTAAACTTTTAATACTTATAACTATGTAATTAATACTTCTCTTTCAAAATTTGACTTTTATATACCTATATCGAAAGAAATCCAAAAAATATTCTGTTTTGGAATTTGAAATAAAAAATGTTTGAAAAAGTAAAAGCTTACAAATATTAACAGTGAGGGTAACAAATTGAAAAACATAACAAAAAAGGTGGGTAAGTGAGTACCAATCTGCTGTGCAGTATAGGTGTCGGGTCACTGTGTTGAATTTGAATTTGATGATGTACCATTTTACACCAAAGAACAATACGATTCCGAGAGGTCTGTATATCTATCAAGATTGTATCACGAGTCGGGACAATATGATATTATATTATTTATATTTAGTGAGTGAGATATAGGGACATATAGAACTATGGTACTATGGCCGATTTCTCAGCCAGCTTCGATTTTCCCATAAAAAACACCCAGATGGCCAAACAGTGTAGCAACGATATGAATCTACCCAAACTACATGACATTGTTGCCTCTTAAAGAATTTCACTTAACTGAATTTACCAAAACCATAAGCTATCGCCCTACTTATTGTTTTTAAACAAAATATAACGAATTTGCATTCCTATTTGGCAATACGGTTGTTACCTATGCGTGGGAGTATTTTTTTAAAACGTTGTCCATCTCTCAAACTGTGTAATAGTGACAGATTAACACCAAACGGAGGAATACGAAAGGATTTCGATGTTAATAATTATTACACTGGACACTTGTCACTTGGTTATGCCGAGTACGACTTTGAACGGATATTTAAATAAAAATGTTAATTTAATATAATATTTTTCTTTACCGGTGAACTGTTAGCAATACGCACGGGGGGCAATGAAACGAGACTTCTTTGTAGGCACACGTATAATATATTATATAGCAGACCCGAGGAATAAGAATTATACATTTTGTAAAGTAATCAAAAATTAACAAATGTAACATCACAAACATCGCACGGACATTTGAGATATAGTATCATATTATATACGATATACCTATACAGTATACATATCTATACTATTATATAAAATTGTAAGCTTTTTTCTTAGACCACTCTAATCGAGAAAATTACTAGACCGAGTTGAATGAATTTTTTTGTATGCATTTGGGTGACGCCCTGGGTGGTTTAGATTCACAAAGTGGTGTGGTGAGATGGTGATGTGAGGTGCTCACACAGGGATTTTGAGATTTACAATGGAAATATTTGCTTATAAATGGTTGCTATTGGTAACCATGGTTGCTATGTACTGTTTATTTGTAACCAGAACAGTTGTTGAAAATTGGAAATGGAACTTTAGAAAATGAAAATGGTTACATTTCTGTCAATCACACGATTGGACAGGTGGTCAATAACGTGGAAGAGTTGATTTCTACAGTTTATCCTGACATTTTTAATCTGTCCAATAATCTTATCAGTGGTTATGTGAAAGAGCTATTATCTCTCCGAGAAATGTAACAGCAGGAGTAAGAGTATAATATCATGTACACATTTTGGAAAATTAATTTATAAAAAAAAACAAATCTTTGGCTCGGTCAACCGTCGCAATGTTTTGCGTCAGGTTATTCTTAACTTAATATTTTGTTCGGGCAACGCCGGGTAGGACTAAATTTAAATTAGTATTTTTAACCTTTAAATTATAACATAAGACATATTACTAATATAGAATTGGGAAATATTAATTTTTGGGCAACGAAGTGCACGGGATCAGCTAGTATGTATATATTACAATAAAATAGAAATACTTTAATGGTGTTTTACTGTCACTGCAGCACACTTTTCAATTTCATATTACACATATTATAGTGTATTGCATCTACTGCACATAATTTTAGTCGTTGATATATAATATAGCCTGGATAGTAGATACATATACAAAATATATTATTACATAATGTTGGATTCAGATAGTATATGCTACATTTTGTTAAGTCCATTTTAGGCATTAATAATAGTATTAAGTGTCACACTTATTATTAAGAAAAGCACAAGATAATTATTGCTATTGTAATTATTTTACTTTTTTGTGTACACAAAAAAACGTATTGACAACAGAGTAAGTTTATTTTACCAAAACAAAAATAGAAAAACTGACCGCAAAGGGGGTAGCATATGAGTTGCAGCGGTCGGCCTCGTTGCTGCAACAATCCTCGGCCGTACAACATAAAATGCCCGATCTAGCGACAAATATGATTTAAACACGGATCGAGTTGAGCATACCTCTTATTATTTATGCTATGGGGGGGGGGGGGCTCATACTTTGAGATACATTCATATTATATAATAATAATTGATATAATATGTATATTATAACAAAATAGAAATACTGTAGTGGATGGTTTGATGTCACAGCACGGTTTTTACTTTCGTATTGCACAATATATAGTGTGTCACACTGACCATAAATTTAGTCTTTGGTCGGATACGTACCCCCAATGATTCATTGTCAAATTAAAAAAAAAAATTCACTTATCCATTTATTTTGGTACTTATTTTTACTAATTTATTCAGTTTCAATATATACATCGTTTCTACAATAGACTCAAAATCAGTCAAAATATTTCGAAAAATGTATTAGGTATGTATAGAAAATTGACATTTGGGAAAAATTTCAAGTATCTACGGTTATTTGTTTATGAGTTATACAACAGGATTTTGCTTTTTATTTTTTTTTGGAGTGGTGTGGAGCTAATAATTTGTTATGTATGGAAGGCTAACTTGGATCTATTATAATGTTGCTTCACACTTCCCCCCAGAGAAAAAAAATTAATATTATCACTATTACGATCGATCTTGAACATATTTTGAACAGCAGCGATAAGTAATATCCTCATCCTCATGGTTTAGTATTTATTTTGTATCTTAAACATTTAAACAAAGCCCTAGAATAAATAAAGGTCGTACCGTAAGCCACGGACCACAGGGTGTGACACGGCTCACCTGGCATACCTATATGCGGCTCTCAGCCACCCCTGCTATAGCTACGCCATAAATGTAGTGACCTACTAACACGTAGTGTTAATAAATATAATACATAATTGCTTTAAACGGTATTAGAAGCTTAATATACCGATATAGAAGGGTTCTACATTTTTTTTTGGTGGAAATGGTGAATATTATATTGTTGGAAACCGGAAACGGGCCGTATCACCCATTAAAATGTGTACGTGTGATTGTGGCGTCGCAGGTGTCAGTCGCTCTCCGCGTGCAGGATATTCTACTGCAATATAATGTACCTATGTATTATGTTATAAACTATAATATTATATAGTATACAACTACAGCCCGTGTCTTATAGGTACATAACATTATACAGTCGACCGTCGTCTCGGGATTTTTTTTTTTTACTCGATTTTATTATTGCTCGTTTATTACTATATTATATTATTATTATACTAAATGTACCCCTTCGAAACTCTGCAGCGTACACACAATATAGACAATGTGTGTGTGTGTGTCGTCTACGAACTGCGTACTGCGTAACGTTTAATATTATGATGTATTAGAATAAATGAATCTCGTCGCCGCAGCTATATATATAGGTACACCGACCTACCGAGTTCGACCCGCGGGTTTACCGATATATTAGTGGTTTATTATAATAGGTACATCGTCGTTTTAAAAAAGTCATCGTCCGACGTAGGTACCTACATAATATTATTGTAAAAAACCACTGCCGCCCACCGCGCTGTCGGTACACAAAATAATATCGTCTATAAAACGGTATATTTACAACGCATATTAATCCTTTCAATTTTTAATACATATAAATATATATATAGCTTATAATTTATAGCCGATGTACACCACCCAACCCGATCCATTTCTCGGGATCGCGGGTAATAAAATTAATAAAACGCCTGCCTCCGTACTGCCCATACGATTATTATACCTGCGACTGCACCTCGTGATGCACCACAGCGACCGCCACCGAGCGTTACACATCGGCTATAGACGATTGTCGCTATTTTTTGTCATTTTAATTTAATGTTTATTTTTCAATCAGCTGAATAAAATATTTTTCGTGACTTACTAAATCTATTATTGTATTATATATTTGAGTGTGTTATGTATATACTTGCGGGGAGGGGGCAAAGTAGTTGCAACTTTAATAGGTAAAGCCCCACGCACGACACTGTATTTGGAAAACGATTCACAATTTTCACAAAGTATACTTAAAAATGTCAGTAAATAATAATATTATTGAACTGGACTATCTGTGATTAACGATTTGGAAGGTGTTTCGGATGGTTGATGTCGCTGTGATGCCTTAATAAATTGGTTCTGGGAAACAGACGGTGGATAAGAGTATAGGACGGACATTACTGTAACGTCTTAACATATTATATTATATAGCATTTACTCACTATTCATATTGTTATGTTTTAACGTTTAAAAGTAAAAAAACAGTCCGTTGGCCAGTGGTAAATTAAAGGGGGCAGCAAGTGGTTATTAGTACATTCATTTTTTGATTTAAAACAATTTTATATACCTAGTGGTGGTTGAAAAAAACCTGAGTAGTAAAAAGTATTCAAGTATTTTATACAGCTCCGTACATTTACTTTAATACAATATTTTCCAGACATTTTTAGTATTTTTTTTATAAAAACATCTGCACACGGTTCATTAATAAAAATTTTTTTTTTCCAAAAGACCATCTGGAAAGGTACATGGCGATCCGAATGGGCGTATCATTACATTTTGGCCAGCTGGTAAAAATCCATATCCCCTGCAAATATTTCTCGTATTCGATGTTTTCGAATTACAAATCTTTAGGTATTAGGTGACACGGTAATAATATCTTTTGCAATATACGGCGATTGAGGATAATCGTTTGCCCACACATGCCCTTTTTTCAGAACTCGACTCATCTCAGTATTATCACTACCACAATATAGACATAACTAGATCTTACATTTAAGGGGGGGGGTGCTAAAATGTTGCGTAAGGTTAGTGAGTAAGTAACCGTCTATATTCAAGTAATTCGACTGTCTTCAGTTGCGAATTTATTAATTATATCTTCGGTTTTAAGTATCGATTTGGTAAGCAAATCTTTTTAGTGATGTTCAATAGTTTAAAAATCGTTCTGTGTCATGTTAGTCCGTGGCCAATTTTTTAGTTGTCACATTGCAGAAATAATTCACTAATAGTATAACTGCGTATAAGTAACTGCATAATAATTAATCGAGTATACAAACAATTTTAGGGTGCTAAGCGCCCCTTAGCCACCACCTAGTTGCACCCATGTCACCACAGCCACTATCGAATAAAATATATAGGTCCGCCGTTCGCGGTATCGATCACACGATATTGTGGTTTTGATCTGTCTCGCCTTCACTCAAACTAGAAATCCATCGTATTTCGATGTCTATGCTTTTTTTCAGTGCAGGTAGATTGGAACCAGTTCAATATTCTCGATTAGGTATACATTACGTGTTATTATTATGTTTCCAACCCGTATTAAACCCAATAATAGTTACGGTTTTTATAGGGTTTTCGTTGTTGTCGATGTTGCTGTTATACACATGTTGCTGTTACTCATTATCGTCTTTCGGCTAGCTATAAATTACAATAATATCTCGATCTAGAAAAGAGAATTATTTTAACTTGCTTATAATGCCATAAACGATAAACGTAAATAATTATAACCTAGCTGTACTAATACATTACCACACACGACACACGAATTATTGAACAATCGTAGATTCATACGAAAGCTGCAATAATGACGTGATCATAAAAATAAGCAAAATCGAACGATGAAATTAAAATATGATTCGACTATTGAGAGCCCGCCGTATTATAATAATATGATATTATTGTAAAGCTTGAAAAAAATCAGTTCTCATGTCAAAGTATCAATCTATAATAGAACCTATATACACAAGATGATATTATAATATTATATACGTTGTACGGTGTCATCACCATATTTACAATGAGTGTAATAAAAAGACCCGACAAATGAAAAATAAAAAATTGATACTATAGTTGAACAAAAACGATGACAATTATAGAAAAAATAAATTATTTAAGATTTACTCCAAAATAATATTGATATTTTAAAAAATCGTAAAAAAAATCTATAATATGATTTAAAAAATAAACGTGCTTACCTGCATCAAAGCATTCGAGCAAAAGTTATTTTATTTATCATGTCATTCTGTAATACGCACTTTGTACCTACCAAATACCTATATACATACAATAGCGGATCCGAGCTTACTTATACCACTCACGATTATTTAATATATAGGTCCAGGATAACGCGCAGTCGTGAAATCGCCACTAAAAGCACCCGCCGACGTCTAGATAGTCTTGGACGGGCGCGAAACCGCGGACGCTGCTGCAGCAGTGCATTTAGCGGCCAGACGATGACGGTACCTATATTATATATATTATCATGACGAGCTAGTCGTCGTGTGATCGGGGCGAGACGACGACGACGGCGAAGGGCGACGGCATAGTATATTATTACGGTTTCGCAATAATAATAACAATAATAATAATAGTATAGGGTCGCGTCGTCATCGGAAGTAGGTGCATATTATAATATTATGATATTATAATATATTATACGCACACGATATGATTACTCAGTGTAAACAACGGCGAAGCTTATGTATTATATATTATTATATACCGCGGTCCGGCCACGTACCCATATAAACACGCATAATACGAGTATGTATATACACATAAACACATGTATACATCATAGACGTATGTGTATATACCTCCACGGCTATATACTGCGATACGCGCGCATATAATGTACAATTATGTGCATAATATATAATAATATTATAGCGCGCCGCGCGTACATATATACATACATACCATGTACAATATACGATATTATATACATAGGCGATGGCGGTGTCGTAGACTGCACGCGTCCGAATCCGTCGAACGGGTTGATTTATCGCGACTAGTGGGCGGAGGTGTTAAATAAATATGGTCCACAGTCGTGACCCGGTGCGTGTTCGTGCACAGCGGCGGCGGCGGCTGCAGTGTTTATATTATATTATACATACGCGCGCGTACCCACGTGATAATAATATTATAATATAGCGTAATATTCTATACACCCGTGTGGGTACGCGTCGTCGTCGTCGTCGTCGAGAAACCCATATATTGTTATTGTAAGAATATAGCGAGAAGGGTATAAACGCGGCTGCGGGAGAGACGCGAAAAACGCGGACCGCGTACGGCACCACCGCCGCGGCCGGCGGATAAGCGTCCGCGCGCGTGCGTGATAAAATAATATTATATCGTACCTACCTACCTATATAAATAATATAAAAACAAACATCGCGGGAGGATCGATTGTTATAAACGGTCGGCGCGCGCGCGTGTGTGTGTGTGTGTATAGCAGCTATATACATAAGTATTCACTAGTCTATGATGCGTACATATACATATGTTTATAATAGTCGAATCAATAATATATATATACATAACGAATAGTGCGCGCTCGAGATTTTACAATATATATTATATACAGGTATGTATATAGGAGAGCCGTGGCGCGCGTCTGACTGTCTATAGGGCCGTGGGGCCATTATAGCTGCGTGCGAGTGTGTGCGCGCGAGGTCGAAAGATTTTCCCACTGATATATACGCGTGTACTTCATATGGGTATGTATACATTATATATACATATATTGCGAGTGGTGGACACATATTATAATAATAGAATATATAGTATATAGATAATATATATATAATATATTATTATCGTGGTACCTATTTTACCTACATATATGTATACGAAGGTACATCGCAGATATACGCGTATTAGATGTATGGTATTCTATATATTCGTACCTGTAATGAGTATACGATGTCGATGTGTGTGTGTGTAAAATGTACGGAGGGCAATTTTTTTTTTCATCGCGAGAACCAATAACGTTTGTCAGTTGTCACCGCACGCCAATCGCCGAAGATTAATCGGATTTTTTTTCGATTTTTTGTCGGTCGTCTTGAAGTCGTTTTAGCTATTTATTATATAATATTATTGTATTGAAAACAAATTAATATCCATAAATGGTTTGTTTCTATGCGTTTAAAGTTTAGACGAGCATCCAAATTAGGTGGTGCATAGTGGTAATAAGATTACCTGGAATACCTTACTGTAAATACTAAAGACGATATTATAGATATTATGCTATATAGTATATACTATATGTATAATCAACGGTAATATTTGTTAAAAACAAGTCTCCAATACCTAATGCCAAAGCCGGATCCAGCCCATCAAGCTTTTTGAACCAGCCCATCAAACTTATTGAACGAACCAGCCCGCCAAGCTAAGTGCTGAATGGTGTTTTAAAATACAAATATTTACCCGTAAGTTTATAATTTATACCAAAATTAGGGTTTTGAAATTTCATGAAATTTATTTTCTTGAAATATTTCATTCACATAAAAAATAAAAATATACCAAAAATTAGAAAAAATGTTTATTTCAAGTTCCAACCGTATAATTAAGGCGAGAGAAGAACATGTTTAAAATTACCTATGTGGCAATGTCTATTGTATGAAGACACAAATTGTTTATTATAGTGACTAGTGCAATATAGTCAGATACTATAATATTCAAAAAGAGGATTTTTCTAACATTAACAAGTTATTTCAAATTGCAGTTACAATTCCAAGGTATAGACAGGATGATTCACCGAGCCATTATTTTAAGGACTATTATCATTAATATAAACATTTTAATAACCAAAAAACTAATAGTTTGAATTTAGAATAAGTTACATTAAACTTTTCAAAAAAATTATCCACTAAATACTTTACAGTTAAAAAGAGAGTTCTCTTTGAAAAAACAGAAATTTATATCGTCACAAGACACGCCTTAAGTAGTATAAAAAAATCTCAGAAATTTTAAAATGTGGTCTTTAAAAGCATATTTACAAATTTCAAAATCAGGATTTGAATAAATTCATAACTAAACTAAAAATTAGGGGTGAGCATGATTGGTGAATAATCCTGTGTACGATAATATATTCAATTGTGTATGAATATTTTAATAATCTATAATTTAATCTCGAATTTATCATAATTTATACAAATTTAATTGTTCTAATATGATGATATATTTTTCATACCATGTCTATAGGTACTAATCATTACTGGCATTAAGAAAGGCCATATTAAGGAGTGTAATACACAATATTGTATATTTTATTTATTGTCGAAAAAATATAAATGATAAACATTAATTGTTTGAAAATATATCTCAAAACTTCCTATATGAAATTATAATAATATAATATTATTGTATAGTTTCACTATTCACAACTATATATACTACACTCGCGACGTAATATTCACACGCGCAGTTCGATTATTATTATTATTATTAATGTTTATAATGGTACCTATATAATATACGTTGTTATATAATTATAGTTGAACATCGCAAAGATGATAATATACGTGTAGCACACATTAGCGGACGTGTATGTGCCACCGAATGATGGTTAGGTCGTATTATATACATATTATACTATAATATTCACACTATACCAGTTCTACCGTGTACCTATATTACACGCGTAGACGGCCGTTTGAAAGAGTGCGACCGCCGCACCCGTAGCGCAGACAAAAAGGGTTAAATCTTATTTTTATATCTGTAGGTACACACGAACACAATCCGCCGCGGCGTGTCGCTATTGTTGTGAATAATGCGCACACAGAGCATTAAATCGCTATTTTCCTGCACATATATATCGTATACGTATTATACCTAGGTATAGCTGGTAGGTCCTGCTCAGCAGCCGACATTACAGCAGTTCGTATATTATAATATCGTTTTGATACACATTACGCATGACACAAATCTCTCTCTCTCTCTCTCTCTCTCTCTCTCTCTCTCTGCGGACGTCGCGGTTTTTATATATAGCTTTCGGTTTTTGATTTTCGCGATGAAAATTCGATCCGGCCAGTTTTCACGGGCCCGACGACCGCGTCGCCCTCGTGTTTTCGTGTTTCTCATCCGCCTAAGCGGTCCGCTCTCAGAGGATTCGGCGAGACTCGGCACCAAATATTATCATTGTCAGGACCTTCTGCACGCAGTTCTGCCCCAACGTGACGCGCCGTTAGTTATTACTTATTATAGTTATTATTGACATCATACGCGCGATACCTGGGACGCGTGCTCCGCCAGCCCCCTCCCCCCCGCCCTTAAGAGTGGCCCTGTTTGAAATTATATTGGACAAAGTATAAAAACAACGCTGCTTGAAATGTTCGACGAACAGAGGACACCCACCGGGTTACCCATAAAATGCATACAGAAATCACCTTAGAGTTATTGAGTTAAATACAATAATAATCCTAACAGTTTTAATAAAATATAATTTATCGTCGTATTTCAATAATTTGTTCTTTTTAGTTATTCGAAAACTATTATTATATACAATTTTCTAAGTCATATTACTATAGGTACCATTTAAAAATATCTACTTTATAGTAAAATACATATTTTACAATGACAACCGTTCGATCAAGATTTCCAACAAATTTATTATACATTCATTATTAGCTACACGCAAAATGGGGTTACAGTCTCTAAATCAATGCGTAAAAAATGAACTTTTTACAACAGCCGAATACTAGTATTACTTCCATTATAGCATTAATTATTTTTAATATTTATTGTCTTTATATATATTGTGTATGAATTGTATTTTTGTCTTCGTTTAATTCATAATGGCTATAATATTAAATTATTTCAGGTCAGCCGTAGTAAAATAATATAACGTTTATATTGTTGTACCTACGGTATTTCTATTCATTCGTTCTATATCCTGTATAAGTTTTATATATTGAAACATAAAATTAGTAACAAACGTGATATTTAATTTTGAATTGAATACCATTCATGCGTAGAAAAAACCCCGGGGCAGTGGGAAATATTTTTTTTCTTCTAAGAGACCGCGATCTTGGGAAATTTACATACACGCCTATATTGTATAATACGATACAATAACATGTTAAAAAAATATAAAATTATCAAAATTATAGTTTTATACTCATATTCACACTAATCGTAAACGCTTTTTTATTCGGTAAGGCACTATTATATTATAGGCACGGAATTGTTATTTTTCACATTGCAGATATATATTTTACTAAGCCAACCACGACAAAGATTCATTTTTGGTCGATTTAATTATTGTACCTACTGTCGAGTGCAGATACACTACAATGTATACGAATGTCTCGAAGAAAATGTATGTTATTGTGGTTTTATTAAATGAATATTATTATTTTCCCCGACGCATCACCGTTATAATGTAGGTACCTACGTTATACGGTTAATATAATACATAAATCAGATCTGCACACACACGTCGTCGTCATAAGTGCGTTTCTCGACTGACTTTGTAACTCGACGTAATAAATATCGAACTGACGTTATCTAATAGAATATAATAAAAAGTGTTAAGCTGCGTTTTAAAAATTATTACGAGGAACCAATGTTTGTCGGATTATTATGCGGGTTTACCTGTGCAGCTCGCACGAGTACATATATATATACAATATACATATTATATGCAGGCAAAGAAGAAACGGCTATAAATTAAAAAATAAATAAATAAAAGGGTTTTGAATGGTTCTCCGCAAAAGTTATATGTTTGTAATAATATAATATTATACCATGCATTATTTATGAATATATTACTAGTTTACAACCCCGTTTAAAATTTTCTGGATGAATCGTTTTGAATAACTTATTCCGAACAATTTCATTCCTGTATAATATTGTCCGTGCGAAACAATCGCAAATGAAAACCAGAAAACGTCCGCGGAGACGGACAAATTATAATAGAAAAGTAATAATAATATTATGTGGTATTGGAGAGAATAATATAATACACACACACACACACACACATATTATATATATACTATTGTAACATGCAGATGTTTGTAAATAATTGACTCGGTGGTAATAATATATAGTCGTTCGAAATATGATTACGTTCTTTTTTTGCGTCAATAAAACTCGGTGTACCTTTAATCCATCGTATGTAACAACAACACACAAGGGTTATGGGAATGACATTAAGGTAAGTTCCGAATAATAAGTATAATTATTGTATTAAATTGTATGTTTAAAGTTTAAATAAAAAAAAAAAAAATAGGAATCATATTAATATAGTGAAATAGAAAATAATTTTCAATGCCAAAAATAAGGAAATGATAGGGAGATCCTTAATAGTTTTTGAGTTATTAGTTTTGGAGGTGATCGAAAATAAAATTTTAATTTATTTTCCAACGATAGAAGAGTCTAAGATTTAGGAATTGAAAGTTCGGCAATTTATAAAAGTTGTTTTATGATGAATGTGTAATAATATACGTTCAATTATGCGCAGTATAATGAAACATGTTTAATTCATGTTTGTTCAATTGTATTTATAGTTTAAACGTTTTTGATTTTGGTGTTTTAGCATTTATTTTATTGAGTAGGTGTTTAAATTTTAATAATTTCGAAGAATCACTTTCACCTCGTCGAGTTTATGGAAATCGAATGGACTGCAATACCAAAAACGAGAATACTATTCCTCCTTTATTATAACTTAAGGAGTAGTGTGCTTTTGATGGTTTCTAATTTTTATTTGAGACTTCACTTATTGACATACGAAATTATAGTATGGATCTTATACTTCCAATTCTTCCATTATTTTTTATTTTGGTTTTTTATTGTCCAATAAAAAATACAAGCAAATCTCTTATAAAGTAATATAAGCTATAAGTTATTACTATAATAACTAATAACTGACTATCTCTTATAGTAATATATTGTAATCACTTATAAAGTTGAACGAAATAATTTTGATATTAGGTTGTTCTTTACGTAAGAGTAACAACATAAATGCATGAACTTAGCGTATTATCGTACAAGACTCGATTTAAAATACAAATTAATTAGATCAAATATTCATATATATTATACCCAGGAAGAGTTCGATTACATTTACTAACAAAGAATAATGTTGTGTTATTCGGACCAAATTTGTTTGATTACAAAAACACTTAGTCGAGCGTTTTTGTATTTATTATTCAAGTGTCGCTGAGTCCGAGTCGTAAAAATTCTATTCCTCTTACGAATACATATATACGTGAACACACGCATTGCGATTGTTTGGCTCTAAATGTTGTTTTAAAGATGTAAAACCACTCCCACGCCCGCCACATACCTACCTGCTATATCTGTTCCGAGTATAAATGTTCTTTTTTTATCGTAATTACCGGAATACTTTTTAATGAAAATATGTGTTGTTTAACGATGTTTATTTCCTTAAACCCTTTAATAACAGGTTTGATGTGTTGCACTAAAAGTATATAATATAAAACCTTAACGCGCGCATTTACATCTAATCTAATACATTATATTATACATAATATATAGCCGTGTATGGGTTAGGTATACGTATATATATAGGTATAATAAGTACCGTGTGGTGCACGCAAACAAACGAAAAAAAAAAACTTGATTAGTTCAATCCGTGTTTGAGTTTTTGTCGATTATTTTATGCGTTACATCCAATAACGCTATGTAAAAATCGTTGTTTCATTACGGCCCGAACGAGAACATTGGTGTAAAACCGTTGTTACCACGGTATACCTGTGCATCTTAAGTGTTCATAAATTAGCTCGCGCCAGCCGTTCGTTTTGGATTTCGTTAAAGTCACAGCGCGCGCGCGTCCATCGACGACGACAATAAACACTGCAGTGGTGTACAATATAATAATATATACCTATATATAGGTACAATGTCGCACTGTTTAAATAATATATAATATAGGTAGGCGTTATATACTTTATATTATTTTTTTTATTAAGAATAAAGGCTTCGACATCATTATTTAGCCAGCAAAATTTAACATTCTACAAGTTATGGGTATTTTAGTAGCTTAGGAGTATTTATACACAAAGAATAAGTATTTACAATAATAGTTTATAATAAGTCGGATGGTTTCGTGGCATTAAAAAAATTAAAGATCGCATCCGTGTTGGTCTCCCCGAGTGCTTCTTCGATATCAGTGCGGGGTGGTTTAAAATGCTTCGTTCGCCATTGTACTCGGCACAGTGGAGTGTGAGATGATCAATCGTTAGTATGGAAGGTCACATTTGTGGCGGGTTGGCTGTTCTTCGTGGTCGAAAAGATGAGAACGTGTGAGATATGTATGGCCGATTCTAGCTCTTGTGGTGACAATATCTACCTTACGGCCGTGTTGGCGGGAGGTCGCCATTTTTGGATAGTTTTTTTTTTATATTTTTCGATTTGGTGTTGGAAGTACAGTCCCACTGCAGGGATTTCCACTGTTGTGTGCAGATTCGGTTAATTATTCTTGATAGGTCTTTGTATGGTAGCGAATTTATAACAGTTGATTCGGTGGATGCTTGGTTTGCTAATATATAGGTCGACTTCTTCGTTGCCTTTGATACCGGTATATTTTATGCGTTTTACATCCAATAACGCTATGTAAAAATCGTTGTTTCATTACGGCCCGAACGAGAACATTTGTGTAAAACCGTTGTTACCACCGTACCTATGTAGGTATCTGCGCGTCTAAAGCGTTCTTAAATTAGCTCGAGGCAGCAGTTCGTTTTTGATTTCGTTAAAGTCACGAGTCCATCGACGACGACAATAAGCACTGCGGTGTACAATATAATACTACCTATATACCTATAGATATTGGTACGACGACTCACACTGTATAAATATAATATATATGCGTTATATACTTATTTGTATTATTATTATTATTATTATTATGTATACGCGGACGTTTGCGTTGCGCCGGTCGTCCGGGATAACGATTCAATCGTGTAGATATTCGTGTGTGTGTGTGTGTGTGTGTGTGTGTGTGTGTGTGTGTGTGTGTACGATTTTCAATTTACCATACATAGATTTCATATTCAATCCAAATATGCGGACGTGTGTCGACTGCGTTAACGCGCGTTTCCGCCGACGACGATGACGACGATATTGTGCAGTAGAATATAATGCTCGTGCGTGGAGGCACTTCTATATTTTTATTTTATTTTTATTTATTCTTTAGATGGATAATATACATTATCATATAAATAAAGAAATATATTATCTACTCCTTTAAGCTACAGCTTGTGACGGAGTAGAGAGTTAACAATAGTTATAAAATTGCATAAAATTAAAATTAATTAGATAAACAGGATAGATCTTTTAACATCAGAATTGAAAGAGACAAACTCTCTATAAAGTAGATATACAATAAACTATCAATAGATAAGACAAAATAAAATACAGAAGCATTTAAGTACATGAGACGACCGACTAGTTAAACAGTTGTACAGAATAGATGAGACAAAATATACAATTAAATATTATACAACATAATATAATTAATATAAATAAGAGAAAATATAGCGAGATTCAAATTATCGTTATTCCTGATTGATATTAAATAACAATAAGATTAAAATTAAATACAAAAAGAAAAAGACACACCAAAATACGGACTCTTATATTTTAAGGAGTAACTAGTTCTGAGAATAGCCATTTATATGGACTACTTTTTTCCCATTATTATTGTGTATTATACAAAATAGCCGGTATACTCGAGGTGGTCTCGGTGCACAGACCGATTTTCACTCGCCGCCTCAATACTACGGGCTATATAATATGTATATATATATATATATATATATATAGATGGCAGTGGCTTTCTACAAATTTCGGAAAAAAAACACACACACACGAGCGCGTAAACGTGTCGCGACACAAATGCCGTTTTTCTCTTTCACATATTATATTATTATATTGTGCTGCGCGCAGTCTGGTAGACGATTTATTGCGCGATGGTTTATATATATATATACTGCGCACACATCATTGTTGTAAACCTATATACCTATCGCGGCGATCATCTCGTGTTTTCGCTCGTTTTATTATTACTATTACTATTATTATTATTATTTGCATGCACGCAGATGCGCATCGGTGATATTTCAGTCGTCGATATAACGTATATTATAACGATACGTCTCGACTATATAATATCGCATCGACGGCGACGGTTATAGAAAACTTAAAAATGACGTCAGCGCGCGGCGGAAAAGGCGTGAGGGTTGGACGAGGGTGGTGGCGGCGGCGGCAGAGCGGTTCGAGCGTGCGCGCGTATATATATATTATTAGCGGTTCGGCCGCGATAAATCAGCGCAAATAACGTATTATGACGTCAACACACTCGCCTATATACGATATGATATACGTAAGTATAACATAATATATTACTATGCGTATATAAATCGCTTATACCAATACCGTGGTTAAGCACGCACACACACACACCGGGGTGCTGCGTGCTGCGGTATAGGCGTGAGGGCCACATGTCGACGGCGAAACCATTCACTATCGTGTACAGGTACTAATCCCGCGATAGGTGATCGCCGCCGCACGGGTAAGGTCGAATTGCACTTTTTGTCGAGTTGCACTGTCGGAACGGCGACGGATAAATGCAACAGTCGGATTGCACTTGGCTTAAAATTGATGATGATGTGTTCGAATTGCACTGCCTGAATCCATCACACGCGAGTGGCGTGTACTGCTCCACTTACTTATACGCATGTTTTTCCTTATGAAATGTATAATTTTTATAAAAAAATTAAATTAAACTATACCTAGGTCATGTTTACTTTTAACGACTTGTGTAGGGGTACATCACTTGACGATATATTATAAGGATCACACAGAGGTGGAGGAAAGTGTACTAATGTATATATTGCTATACACAGCACTCTCAAGCCTCAGCGAGACGATACGCGCGTATTTTAATCATATCACTCATCGCTATCCTGTTGCAAAAAATTATCGACGAAACACTGGAAAATTGTACTATACTATAGCCGAATATCAGGGTTCTCCACACGTTTTAAGCTTATTTCTCGTGTACTGCACTCGACTATAACAAGCAATTGTCAGCAATTTATAAGTTCTTTATGGAATGATTGGATCGAGATTACTTTTTTTGAACCCGAAGTGAAAAATTTTACGTTTTGATTTATAAGCGAGGAGTGAAGGCGTACGCCCATCACCTACTGCTGCAGCTGCAGGTACAATAAAAATATAACAGCGGACGCAACCGCGTTCGCTTTATGATGCATCATCACACGTCCTACACGATATTTTAATATTGCACATTCAAAATACATTGAAACGCTCTCGCCACCGCCGGTCGAGTTCGCAGTGACCGTTTCTGCTGCAGTTTTCCGGGTACTGCTGCAATATTATAGGTATTATTGCAATGGCAATAATAATGACGACGTAAGCGCGACAAACGCTTGCATTTTCGTAATATCGTTTGCGGACGAATACCTACTGCAGTGGTTGTTTGTACAGTACATCGTCTATATGATAATAATAATACTGAATTGTGTACGTGTGCAGTGTGTCGACGACGACGACGAAGACGATGACGACGGGAGAGAAGTATAATATACTACACACAGTACACTGCACAACCGCAAGCATATACGTCGTCGTGATGGCCAGTAACGACGTGTTACTATATAGTACTACATGAGTAACGTGTGATCTTCTATTTTATAATAATAAATAATAATATATAATATTATAATTTAATATACAAATAATATTATCGTATCCTCCTCGTCACCACGCCACGCCGACGTGATATTATAAAAGCAAAGCGATCCGAAAAAAACGAGATCACTCACGGTCGCCGTTGTTGCAGGTCGAAAATTAGAATCGTTTTTATTATTGTAATATATTATTATTATTGTATTACGCGGGTTTCGAACGTTATGAACACGCACGCACTATTTATTAATATTGTATATCTCGGCTGTTCGTTAAATTACCGAAAAATAACAATAAACAATCCGAGCGCGCGCTCGCCTCGGCGTGGTGTTAAAAAAAAAACGTAAAATAAAATTTGAATTTGCGTCCCGCTGCGTGCGCTGCTGCTATAAGGCTTACAAATCACGTCGGCGCGTTCACCTATGATACTGTGCACACGATAATGAAGTTACCACGTTTTTATTTGGCTCATATGTTATACATGTGTGTGTGTGTGTGTGTGTGTACGTGTGTATCGGGAACGTATTATAATGCTCGAGATGTCACGACCGGGCGATATTAATGGGAATATCTGGTATATATAGAAACCCTCCTGGAAAATATTTGTCAGGACCGCGGGGGTGGGTGAAGGGCGTACGGGAGGAAAGTAGGGGGCTGGGAGGAAAATAAGAAAGAATGAAGAAAAAAAACTGGACCCATTAGAACTCACGAAAATATATTATACACACATATAATATGTGTATGTATAATATAGTGTTGGCGTTGATTCTTTTTTTTATATAATATAATATAATATATATATATAAACCAGTTTGCGCGCGACACGCAGTCCGTTTTCCCTTCGTTAGTGTACATTTTCGTGCAAGACCGTGAAAAAAATAAATACCGTTTTTCGACGTAATACACATAACATTGTTATTGAACATAAAATATACAATATATATATAATAATATATAATGGGTATTATGCGCACACACACATAATATTATGCATCCTGCAGCCGCCGTATTCGTATTATTTTTTAGCTACCCGCGTACCGGATTTTACGTCGCATAGGTATTATACACTTGGGATTAAATCGGACGGGAGCACGCGTCTTATAGGGGGGATAAGCCCCCTCAAAAAATTCCTGACCCCCTGTCCCCTCTAAATATTTGCTAACTTAACCTCGTCTGCAGCAGTCTAATAAGTAAAAAGTGTTCTTCGGGCTTCTTCGCGGTTATGACCTCGTGAAAATATTCTGGATTCACCACTATATCCGAGCATATCGGCTTCTACTGCTATTATAATATTATGATCACTGCGAAGACCCGATAATAAGTGCGCTCACTACGCGGGAGTCGTGCACCCATCCTGTATATAATCGACCATCGTATACCACCTAACCTCTGTTTACGTTTGTATACATACATTGCAAAATAAATAATTTATAGAAATTCTGTGTCAAACAATAATTAGGCATATTACTCTATCATATCAAACTCAATAATAGTACCTATATAATATTATATTATATTGTGTACAATACAACATACCGTTTCACAATGGTATAGAAGGACACACGCGGTTCTATCACATTTTTAAATCACGTGAGATGGTCGAAAAAATTCAATAATATATACATATATATTATATATATACTGCGTCCTATACGCTATATTATATTGTATTTGTACACGAGCGTGTTTATTATGCAAATCATAATGGGTAAACACACTGATGGCAACGATGGCTGAAATATTCATTTCAATATACATTATACGGACTTACGAAATAACGTACAAGATCATGCGCGTATATATATATATACGTATCTACCCATCATATATTTTATGCGTGTGCATGAACTATGTGGTATTCTCTTTTTTTTTATCTATTAAAACGCTGTTCTTAGAATTATTACTACTATATTATAGACGTACTATACCTATACGTAGTAATATTAATGGGTACCTATACATAATACTGCTGCAGAAGAGAGGCTTTACTTTTCAGAAGAGACTATACCTATATTATTGCGTCGTCGACCTGTTTTTTTTTTATATTTGTTTTGCACGTACAATATTTGTTAATATTAACTAAAATTCGATCAACGTAAGCTGCAGTACATAATATCATAACATCGTATAATCATATACGTACGTTTGAAAACGATTTAAAAGATGTATATTATTATTATTATTATTATTATTATTACTGTTACACGTACACGAGGAAATCAAAACGTTTTTATTTAATAAAACGTGATCAAGACGTTGAATAACGCTGTAATGAAGTTAAATGTCACAACACTGAGTTTCAGCAATACATATATATATATATATATATTTTATATAGACATAATATAGTGGTCCGAGTTTTCGTTTCCAGTTGTTGTGCTTACCAATATTATATACCATTAAGTTATCATTTACTTTGAACATATTATTTGTGGGAACGCGTAGTCACATTTACATATATAGCGTTTTGTAGAATACTACCTCACGAGAAATACTGCATGTACGATGCGGTAATAATAATAATAATAATAATAATAGTAATCGGAAATAGCCTGTCAAGAGTGAAATTATTAATAATTATTTACGGTTAAATTTAAGTAGAAGATTTGAAAAAAAAAATCGTACAGCGATAAAAACGATTATTATTTTTAATTCAGTGTTTCGTCGGTTGTCCAGAGACAAAAACCACTCAAACACTGACCCCGAGCTACCTATACTATTATATAAGTATATATCACTATTATACTACATTCGTGTATAGAACATGCTCACATTATTAATTACAACTTCATCGATTAACATAGTTTTTAATTGTTTTATTTTTCGAATACATGCATCTACCTTATTCATAGGTATAGGTACTATAAGGTGCAGTATATACGTAATCACAATCACTCCATACGATTTTTGTTTTTCAATCCGATTCTCAAACCACAGTCATATTACCATATTAGTATATTATTCATTCTACAGTTCGACTTCATATTCCAATATTGGTCATTTTAATCATACGAGGTGATCCAATTGAGTATCTACACACATTATTTCAAAAAGTTTTATCTCTTTGAAGTATAATACATTTTTCATGATTTCATGTTATAACGTATTGGCGCTGAAACATTTTCAAAAAAAAAAAATGTTTTATTAAATAAATCAACTTGAAGCTATTGGTTATAAAAATAAAATAAAATAACAAATTATTTGTATTTATTAGTCGACCTACCACGCAGTGCAGTGGGATTTATTTTAATAAAATAATATTTAATTTATTTGTTAAATGTACAACAATATTTTATGTGTCCTTATGTTTGTAGGGTATTATTTATTATAATAATATTTTTTTTTTTTTACTTTATTCGAAATATACAATCTGGAAGATGGTAAACTGCGGCAAAATTAACCTTTTTCTGAAAGTCGATATGTAAACTGAGGCAAAAAAAAAATTAAGATACAATCTGCGACAAAACCGATAAGATACATTATACTAACTGCGGCAATTTATTTTATATACCTTCTATATATACTATATTATACACGTTTATCGTTTAATTAGGTATAATACGTGTTATGACAGCTATTGGTCTAGAGCCGCGGTTCCTAAACTTTTTCAGCCTCGGAGCCTTTTTTTAAGGAGAAGTTTCTCGTGGAGTCCCAAGAAATATTTAACGTCCATTTGCATTTGCTGTATGCATTTGTGTAATAATGAACGGAGCCCTTGGGAAACCATTGCGGAGCCCCAAGGGCTCCGCGGAGCACAGTTTGGGAACCGCTGGTCTAGAGACTCTTAGAGTATTAGGCGTAAAAATAAAGAAAAACCAATTTTTAAAACTGAAAAATATTATTATTATTATTAAAATTTATTTTAAAAGATCGTAGTGATCGTTTAATCAAAAAAAAATTTTAATTTAAAAATTAACCCAATTTTGTCTACTTTGTCATTTATGTTTTGTTCAAACTTAAATATACATTTGGATTTACCTTACCAATTTGTACGCAAGACAAATTAAACGATATTCATAAATGATTTGGGTACTATAATATATAGAAGGTATATAAAATAAATTTCCGCAGTTTGTATAATGTATCTTATCGGTTTTATCGCAGATTGTAAAATCTTAATTTTTTTTTGCCGCAGTTTACATATCAACTTTAAGAAAAAGGTTAATTTTGCCGCAGTTTACATACAGCCTACAATCTATACCTAAGAGGCACAAATATAATAATATAAATTAATTATTAAATCCAATAATGTTTGTGTTGCAACAGGTAGTGTTTAGTACCCAGTGACATAAAAATGTACCCTGACTCCGAGTTAACATTTATTATTAATATAATAATAATAAATATTGTATCTGTAATGTATTATAAACGTAAAGCTAACTAAGATTGCAGAAAGCTATAGGTCTCATTTCGAAGCAGAAAAAAATCGAAAAAAAATAAAGGACATTGTTGACACTGTTGATAATCAATGTTTCGACAAATCGTGTAATCAGGAGACGTCTGCGCATCTACAAAGTATAGTAGTGCCTAACTCTGAAACTCGGCCGTTAAATACACGACCGTTTCGGCGGCGCGCAAGACGGCCGGTCATTAAAAAAATTATAACAAAGTGTACCGTGTTGTCATGACGACTACGACGACGACGACGACGACTACGACGACTACGACGATCTCGATGGGATGTAATTGTAATACAATATATATCGTACACGCGCGCGAGCGTAAATATAATATTATAATATAACTGTATATATATACACGGGCGGGCGGGCGGGCGTGCGTAAATTACACTTAACAGCGGCAGACCGCCGTTTCGATTATTTTCCGTCGCCGCACGGGTTGGGTGAGCGAAAACGAAAAAACTCGCGGTTTAACGGTGAATTATTATTGTTGTTGTTTATCGCGACAGCGAGACCCGACGGAAACGTACGATAATAATAAAAACAAATTACAATGTTATTATATATATTAAATTATATTATATACGTACACGTATTATATAGGTATATAGGTATATCTGAGTTGTATTGTCGTGCAGCGGCGGCAGCGGCGGCGGCGGCGTTCATTCATCCGAGCGGATATGCGCGCGATAGATTCCCGCGGCGCGCGCTCCGACTAATCGAAGAACGCGCCGCCGTCGATATAATAATAATAATAATATTATCATAATATATATTATTATTATTATATTATAATATATTGAGTTGTACAGGTAGGTAGATGGTGGTACGTAGGTAGGTACCTATATTTATATATATACAGCGGTAGGTAACCAAACCATACACGCGGTCGCGAGCTCGCGCGAAAACAATAATATTGCGTTATATTTATTATTATATTATATTATGCGCTTTCCTCGGCGGCGCGGTGCGCTCCCGTGGCGGAGGTTTCACTCGGCGTGACGCCGGCGACCGGGTCGTGTTATATTTATATATAATATATTACTATGCGCAAGCATAATAGTAATAATATCGTAGAAATCGACGACGTTTCGGGATCAACGAGAAATAATATTAGGTATAGTACAACAATATACCTAATAATAATAATAATAATAATAATAATAAAATGCACACCTCTGCGCCGCGCCGCGCCGATGCCGATTTGTACAGAGCAACGATGACGATGATTTGGGTCAAAAATTATGTAGTGTATAATAGCTGGTATCTATGCCTAATATAATATTATTATTATATTGTTTCCACGGGAATAGTTTCGAAATCGTTGGTCGTCGTCGTCTCCGTCTGAGCCACATATTTTAGAGACGACGAAGGTAGGTAATTTAACGTTTTAGTATATTTTATAAATATTATGTACATAATATAGTATTAGTATTATATTAATATTGACGTGTACAACCCCACGGCAGTGTTACAATATTGCGTGATCTACAAAAAATAAATGGTGGCGTGAAAATGAGTGAGATACTGTGTAATGAAGTGTGGAATGTATGAATACTATAATATAATATATTGATTGCTTAAACTATTATTGCTATTTTAAAACGATTAAAGATCATAAACCAAGATAAATAAACTAAATGACAAACATTAATTTATTGATTAGTAAACATACAATTACCTATTATACTCGTATTTGGATAATTTGTGGTTTTGAGTCTGGCGTACCTATACTTGTTATTTTGTTTGTACATTTTTTAAATTTGTTTTGTGATAATTTATGACAAAAACCATTGACCATTCATTTTTTTTTTCTCGGGATTTGAGGCAATTACCTTGCAAAGTAAATATTACACATGATTAATAAATCGTGATATATTTTATAGATATAGTGGATTGCACGACGGTCAAAACTATTTTCGGTAGATCACGTATTGGACTACCACATCATATGCATAGTGCATACATATACCATATACCTATCCAATATATGTATTCAGATCAAAAGTAGATTAAAAACTATTATATAGCCGATAATAATAATAATAATATGTAACTTGTTAATATTGAGGTCTTTCGCAATGTGTATTATAAGTATATATGTATTATGAAGGTATACCTCCTATACGAGTGGAATAATAATTGTCGTCACGATTGTTTGAACTATTATAATTATCTGAAAATATCTGAAACCCTCTATTATAAGTCGTAGGTATTCAGAAACCCAAATGCTGCAAAAACTGTGTTTGAAAATCTCCCACGCATGTCCGATTATTGTGCGCTCGTATATTGTACATGATACGGTGTTATCGGTCAAATCCGTCTAAATTAAAACCGCCGCCGCCGCCCCGAAGCGGGGAAATACGATGCGAAATCGGATAATACCTAAACGCGTACGTTTTAATTACGTCGAAATTATTATGTCGTGAACCCGATGGTTATGTGTGTGCGTGTATAATAATACATAATAATATATAATATAATAATAATAATATTATGCTCATGTGCATATAGAAACAGAGAATATTGGGATCGAATTGCCATGTCTGCGGTGGACCCGTCTGCCGGCGTGAGTCCTACTGTTTTGCTGAACACACGTTTTTCGTGTTCCTCGACCACGCGCGCGGTACATGATATAAATATATATGTGTGTGTGTTTGTGTGTATGTTTGTTCAATGTTTCCCAGAAGTCGTTTGATTTTTTTTACGTTTTTATTTATACTTCCCTAGACGATAACATCTAAATCATATAATTAAAACCGTTCATCGACAGGGGACAAAAAAAATACATAAACTTTTTTTTCTTACTTTTAGTACATTCATTACTAGCGCGGCGTTACATGTTATAAATTCGTATTTTTTTATGGTCATGCAATAGTGCGAGTAAAAAGATCATTTTTTTCATTTTTTACAGAGTCACAGACGTCAGAACAAAACAAACGCATAATTTCATAAATCATAAGTGATACAAACGAAAAGAAAATATTGCGTTACCAGCAGGCAACTAAATAATAATATTATTGTGATATTTACTGATATAATATTATTATATCAATAGACTATACTTTGCAGTAGTACACCAGTAAAAAATTAACGTAAATGTCGTTTAGATTGAAAAGTCGTAATTCGATAGTTATATAGCTGCGACCGTGATATAGTTCTTGTGAACTACGTTTCAAGCCAGTGCCGACAACGTTTTTGTTGGATCGGTTTCCTAAACGATCGTTGCAGTGTACTGAGCAGAACTCTTTGGAAAACTGCAGTTGGTATATTGTTATGACTTTATTGTAGGTAGATCGTAGACATCAATATCATCACTGTTTACTGCCACGGACAACCGAAAAAAACTGTTACCATAAAACGTGCTCTCGCACGTTCAGTTCAATTGATATGAACTGTAATATACCTTTAAGTGGTTGTATAAAGTTAAGAGGTAAGTGCCTTTAATAATAATAATGATAATATATTCTAAAGCCGCCAAGGGGCGTAACGTCGCAGGGTCTCTATAGCTTTATTATTTTATTGATGTGGTGTGTATATAAAGGTATAAAATTTAGTCAGATTTTTGGGTGGTCTGAAAGTATCGATCAAAGGGTTAGGTTAGATGGATTGCAATCGTGTATAATAGGTGCTCAATGATTTTTCTGCATTCAGACCGAAGGGCTCAGAGAACTGCTTGTATACAAAAAAATCGATCTAATATAAATTCAAAATTGTCTGATCCATTTGTATTGAACACGTCTACACATATACACACTAAGACTCGAATAGACGATAATATGTAGGTAACTTGCAGTATTATATTATTATATAGGTACAGACAAGATCAGTTAAAATATTTAAGATTTTTCCTATATACACTCATACTCGAGACGAGTTCAAAAAAGGATATTATCAATTATCATTTTCCATTTTCTACGGACGCGCAGCGTCCGATCGTGATAGCTCTTTAAGATTTAAATCTCGTTTACGTTATATTTTTTTATAAACATCTCCACTCATGTCCATCTCGCCGGCTATCGTAATAACAACGAATTTCGACTTTATACGCACTCACACAAGCGCGACGTGTTTGCTTTCCATTAACGTGCACACTGTAGTCTGTAATAACACGCTGTCGGATTCGTTAAGAACAGTCTCTCCAGTTCGCCCTTAAATAATAAAGACGACTGCATAAATTATTATAATAACTATGAATTAATCGAAACGCGCGCGCACGCGCTCACACACACACACACACTCAACACTGGGACACTCGTCGTCGTTCGCCCATTCCACTATTATACGCCTCCGTCGTCGTATATCAATCTAATTAGCCTAAGTACTCTGGTTCGGTGCCGACGCACGCGTTATATAGTAAGTCCAAACTCGTATTTCGTGTATATATTATATACATATACTTATAAAGTCGACCCGACTGTCGTGTATATTATTATTATTATTATTTGGCGTTGTTATTGTGTCGGTCCGTCGATCGCGTCGTCTGACTTGGGCATTTTCGTCTGCGGCGTGCCGACGACGACGACGACCGCGACGCCGCCGTCGATATACAATATTATTATTATACACACTACTCGATCGGGTGAATGACAATCCTATTAACCTTTCACACCTACAACACTTATCTTCCGAACGGGGCCGGCGTACCTCGTGCGTTACGGTATGTATATATTTTTGATTGATTAATCGACCGCCGACGTATCATAAGACCGTAGACAAAACGTATATTATTATTATTATACACGTCTGTAGTACCTACTACTCTATAGTCTCGCGACCATCGTACACACAATACGATTATATAGCGTTTAAGACCGGCAACCCGTGATGGTCTTTTGCAGCTCATACTCGGCTCACATTCTATTATTATTATTATTATTATTATTGTTATTTTTTTGACTCGTCTGATGAATATAATATAACAAAAAGGGTAGGTGCTAAAGGTACGAGGAAAAAAACCATCCGACAAAAATTGAGACGTTGGCGTGTGCAATGCGCGACGTTTGCCGTACCTACCTGTATAGGAATGACGAAACACGCGCACTGCAGCAGCAAACATCACCGCCGAGACGCGTCCGCTTGGTCGTCGCCGACCGGTTACGACTTATACGTGGCATATAATAATAATAATAATAATAATAATAATAATGTATAAGACGTGACCGGGTAAAAGCGACTTGGACGACATAGACGACGACGACGACGGTGACGACCGTCGCGAGAGACCTGCGGCGAGAAGACGGGCCCATTGTTATTGTTTTTCGAAATATATAAATCAAAGCATGAACCGATAACGGATATGTGCGCCGAATGGTAAACAGCGTATTTTGTAACAGATCACGCCTGGGCTAAGGCATCCGGCAACGTGTCGGACATCGTTGATACGTTCCGCGTGCGTATTATATACACCATCATACGTCTACTGCGTGTATATACCTGTATAATACAGCTATATCGTATTATATTATATTGTATATTATACTCCTTACATTGCGAAGACAACGACCACGACGAAAATAATAGGTATATATATATATATATATATGTGTATAATGTATTATATATTATATCGATAGAAACCATTTTATTCGATGTGTCAACGCTCGCTCGCAGTTGTATAGGTATTATAGGTATATAGCGGTAGGTATAAGGTAGGTAAACTACTAAACCATAAGTATTATATACCTATTATTATTAATATGTACAAATTGCAGGACAGCCATATTGCAGGGCGGACGACGAGTGAAAATCATTAAAAATAAACGTGTTGCATGCAGGTAGGTATAATGAACATTTTCGAAACGTAGAAGTGCGAATTTTTGCTCTTACGTTCGAGGAATGTATTATTACAACAACGTTCGGACTTGGACAGCATCAGAAATCATTTTTACACAAACAAATATAATGCACAATTTAATATTTGTTTTTATTTAATTTAAAATCAATGAAGATGACTAGGCCTCACCGAGTTTTAAACTCGTGCGGAGGCCTAGGAGTTGTCTTATGTACAACATATGCTTACATTTTTGATTCACAATTTAAAAAAAAAATTGAAGGGCAGTGGAAAAAAAAAATTTAATGCAACCAAAGTTTTAAATTTTTTATTGATTAGGATTTAAATAGAAGGGGTAGGTACCTACGTACATATATTTTTTAAAAAGAAATGATACTATCTGTCCCACCAAGTCCTCCTCCAATTCAAGCATTAACTTTTTATAAGCTCTCACTCGTATACTATCTATTGATGCCACCTTCATGCTAGTTAATCAAGACTTGATCCAGATATGTACAACATTGCACAACTTTTAATTACATATGTTTAAGCTCATTGAAAATATTTATCTACGAGTATATTGTACAATTTATATAAATCGATGTTTGTCTGTTTGTTAGCTAGAGACTCAAAAACTACTGGACTGTAGATTTCTTACTTATTTTTTCAAACCCTAAATGTAGATAAAAAGTAGTTTGCGTGCATTTAGTTTTTGACTCACGAGACTACGATAGAATATCTTTTTTGCTTATTTATAGGGTCGCCAATGGTTACATTTTATACTACTATTTCACAAGTAGTAAAGAAATATCGAATACATTATACATTTTTACACAAATAAATTTATAAAAAAAAATCTTTGGCACAGACAACGCTGGGCGGGACACCGAGTCTTTAATAATGAATAAAGCGTACACGAGTCGTCCACTACAGCAGCAGTGCAGTCCACTGCGTATATTTCAAATTCAAAATTCAATATTTTTCTCTGACATTCGTTGCGACGAATCTTTCGAATTTATTGAGTTTTATTGGTCGCATGCACAGCGTTATCGAATAAAACAACCATCCCCATCAGTCGCCCGTAGTAAATGTTTCGCAACAGACCTTAATCCTTTTTATTATTTTGTATGCCATTGTATACAGCTTAATTTTTGATTTTGGAATGACAGTGGTTAGTTTTTTTTTTTTTAACAAATACGACTCTTTGTCGGCTGAGATGCGTGTACGCGCGTGGTTTTTATTCGAAAAGTATTATATATTCGGTTTAGACGTAAACGTTCTATTATACATAATCCGGTATATAGTATCTTTGCCTATATATAGGTATATATACAAATAACGTATTGCGCTCGTTGTTTCAGACGACATCAAGATCACGGAATCGGAACGAACGCTCTGAGTGATTAAATTATAATAAATATATTCAAAAAGTGTACACAACAGCATGTCTTAAGAGTAATAATTTGGCTTTTATTCTATTTGATAATCTAATGGATTTTTATTTTTTTCGTTCGGAAGATTTTTCTCGCTAAACTCGTTTACAAAGTGACATAAATTTAATCGGGCTGTCCGTGTACGCACAAATACACACACTCTCACACGCACGCACAAAACTCAGAAAATTAATTTTGTCATTGTGCGTGCACGGCGCGGGATAGAAGTGGAAAAGAACGCGCACACGGGATTTCAATTTATTTTCGCGGAGTCGACAATGAATTATAATTAAAAAAACATTTTGAATAAAAAAAAACTTCAACAAAAATCTGAACTGTATACGTATATGTATATAGCTGACCGCCGCCGATTAACGTAAAATCGTTCAGTCGGCAATAACACGAACCGATTTATTTTGCTCGAATTTTTTTTTAACGAAATTCGTTTTCTCACGATAATACGTGATAATATATTACACACATATATATATATTTAAATTCATATATTATTATACCGCCATATTATAATGCAGTAATATAATTGCCACGCGTGTTTGACAAAACGTGTGCGTATCGATATAATAATATTTTCAACCGTGCCTCGACCGGATCTGGTAGTAATATCATACAAAGTAATATTAATATGTGTACGAAATACATATCTCTAAGTATACAGGTACGACCGACTGCTGCAGTGCAGGAACTCTACGTATATTATATTATTTAACATCGACGAAAACGACAGCGAGTGGTAATTATAGGTGGAATACGAGAAGGATACACCACTGACATCACCTTCTTTTCATTATTTAAAATAATATATCATTTGTAAACCATAATATAATGCAAACAATAGTATTTTTTTTTTTTTTATAAACTGATAAAATTATTAACATTTTAGATTTTGAGCACTGCGATGAATGTATTGATTATATTTGATTTTACAATGATTTATTTTTTTGTTTTTTTTAAATTTTTGTTGAACCCGAAAACAAGTTTTTACTTTTAAAAAAAGTTCTCTGATCATCAATTTTGATGGAGGTTTCTTGAAGAAAATGGGATCTTGTTGGTACTTTTAGGAGGTCAAAATTAAAAAGTTCAGTATTTTTCAAAATAGTTGGGTAAAACCGAAGAAAAAATAAAATACAAACGACTGTTAAAATTTTAATTGAATTATTAAAATAATTGTTTGGTGTAACCTAGGTTACAAAAAATTAGATCGTTTATCTCTCAGAATCGTTTTTTGTCGTATACCATAAATTACCACTGAATTCAAATTTAACACATTCATTACACTGCCTACTCAATGACGAGGTAAACTCGACTTATACAGCCTATAACTGCACAACAGAGCGGTTACTTAAATATTTCCCATTTTTTGACATTATCATGGTATTTTTTCTGATAATAAAAACAAAAAACTCTTAGGTGCATAGGTTAGAAAGAAATATTGATGAGCAGTTGCGGCGTGGCAGCAGTCGTAACTATATAATTTCCGCGATCGTGTAGTGCAGCTGACAATCGTATTATAATAATTGGCGAAATTATAACGTTTAAAATTGAAATCAATAATAAATCGATCTTATATCATATTCTTAAATTACGTTTTCAACGATCAAATCGGATGTCAAAAAGTCAGCTCGACCCCCCCCCCCTTCCCTTACGTGACAAAATCGTTTGACCGCCACAGGGCGCAGCGGAAAACGTTTTCCTCGCTGTCGGTCACACACAATACATAATCTACCTACAGCAGAGTCGCGGTCCATCTTCTCATAGTACAATGTAGGTATATTAATATAATATACCTACGCAAACGTTAAGTCAACCGATTACGTAATATGTGTAATATATGAAATCCACTCGCATATGCATAGTATATATTATATATATAGATGTATATGTAATAATTGGCTGGAATCAAATCGATCTATGCGGCAGGGTGATGGCGGTGGTGGGCTAAACGGTAACCGCGCGCGGTACATATATATATATATATTATATACTGAAACACATATATACACCTGCAGTGTAGCACACAATATTATTATTATTATATGTATATACGCATTATGTGTGTGTGTGTATATACATAATATATAATATGCGCTTATGCATGTACGCGTATGTGTGTTGTACGAGTGTGCTGTATATTGAAACTAGCTTGGATGCGCGTTTGAACCTTGGAGCGGTGGGTCTGTGACCTTACAAACGTGGGAACCGTCCGCGGCGCAGGGCTCGATCGTCGTTATTATATAGAAATCTTTTAAACGGCTAATGATATGTGTGTTATCCTCTTTTAAAAAACCGTTTTCTTATTATTAAAAGAGCAACGGAGAAAAATAACTAGTTCATAGCGTGGTCGGTATGTCCGCCGCCGCCGCCGCCGCCACCGCCACCGCCACCGCCACCGCCGCAGCCGTCGCCGCGTGTGCACGCGGTCTTTTCTAATTGCTTTTAATGGTCGTAATTATTCAATCGGGGGTCTTGCGCGCTGAAATGAAATGATCGAAAAACCTTATATTTTTTTTATTTTATTTTTGGCTTCTTTCTCGTCATACCCGCCTTCCCCCGCCCGTCATATTATATACATATATAAATATATTATGATGTACCTATATGTATATAGTTTTTTTTTTCGTGTCCGCGACGGATCGCGGAGGACCGGTCACGACGAGCGCAATATCGGCCCGCGCACTAAACAACTTAATTAGACCAATTCGACCGTCAAGAGGGGAAAAAAAACTCAAAAAATAAAATTATACCTATATTCATAAGTAAAAACCGACGATAACAATGTCTCGTGCAGTATGTAACATTTACGTATAGGTAAAAAACAGATATATACCTGCAGCTGTATCGTGCAGTGAAGTGAATATAATACATTATTAATAATATCCGCAGTGGTGTACTCAACCCTCCCTGGGATATTTTCACTAGGTATATAAAAACTTAAAAATAGTTTTAAAAACAAATTAATATATTCTTTTTTAATTTGCCCCCCACACACGCATCAGACAATTCTGAGTTCGCCACTGATTAATATATATATACTATTCGGTATATTAGCTGTACAACCCGACTTAGCCCGAGAAAAATTAAATTCAGTTCACTGGAAATTCGGTGTCGCAGTACTTCGCGGCTTTGTAAACTAATTCAACCGTGATCGGAAACCGTTTGTCACGGATTGGATATAGTACTTAGTAAATTTGTAAACGCGGTTAAAACTACTTTCTAAACTTTCCTAATAACTCTAAAAATACAATTTTTTTTAAAATTTTTGTCAAAGTAGTTGTGAGTATGCAAGTTACAAATATAATAATATATAATATACAATTTATATAGAATTTATATACATTATAGATTATAGGTACGTACCTATAGAAGTCTTTGTTTATTTCTATAACCATTGGAAACTGTACCTGTAGTATATAAAGCAAAAAATATTCGATTTTTGTGAGCCACCCTATATCAATCTATGTATAGGTTGAAAAACAAAGCTATATATAAACCTTCAAAAAGTCTCAAGGAATATGTGTGAAAAATTTAGTGCCGCCATCCGGACAAGTGGTTGCGGATAGATTGGTGAGCAAAACAAACGCACAATCATTTTTGTACATACACAAAAGAAGATTATTATGATAATATAATAAATGTATAAATATTTTTTTTAAATTACCTATAATGGCTCAATAGCGATAATTAATAGCCTACTTTTAGTTTAGATTTACAGTTTATGGATAAAACAAAATAACATTATTTAAAATTATTTATATTCTTTTAATTTTGAGTTTATATTATGGAAAAATAAATCTATTGCTTCCGCGTTTTCTTCCCCGAGTTGAAGTGAGGACGGGTTTGTAAAGATTCTTCTCAATTCAGTGTATGTTGGGAATTCGGTCACAATGTGATTGATTGTATACGGTTTTCCTACACATATAATAATACAAATAAAACGGACAATACATTTACAGCGTTGGTCCTTATGGTTTTCGGACGAGTCTCGCCATAAATCGCGGGTGTGCGCGATGGCCGAACGTATCCGTCGCCGAAACCAAACGAATAAAAAAAAAAAAAAAAATAAGAAAAAACTAAATTCGGCCCACACAAACAGGAAGTGTCAATATATTTGTCTGTACCGTTTATGGCCCCTAAGCAGTCACGTATCCTCGCGCGCGCGGCATCACTCGCACACATCATATACCAGGTAATAGGTATACATATATCCGTATATTATATTATGCGGAGTGTGTGTCTATATATATACACAATACAATACGAGCCGGTATAAGATTTTATTATTATTATTATTATTATTATATTATTATTATTATATACGTATTACACACTGTGCAGTGTTGGTTTTTTTTTTTTGTTTCTCGGTCGTAAACGGAAATCCTAAAAGCGCTAATGCTGAATAAATTATCCGGGGTAGACATCGTGGGTAATATACGTACTATATATACATATACGTATAATATATAACGTCGTATATATAGTATTAAAGCCCGATTCACACTGTTGCGGCACGGCACGGACCGTCACAGCCCGCAACAGCAGCACGACAATCATCGTCGTCCGCATATTGTTATTATATTCATACTTTCGCAGACGTCCTCCGTCGATTAAATATGATGACGTCACTCACTCATCACTAGGGCCGAGAAGTTATAGGATTTGCATGTTTTATTCTGAGCCTCTATTTTATAGCAGACCAAGATACAAATATAAGTCATTAGCCACATAGTTGAAATATATTGAATTTTTTTTTGCATATTTTTGCATACATTTAAGATTTTTCAAAAAAATAAATATTTCTTTATTTTGTGCATATTTCTACATATTCAACATATTCACACATTTTTGAGAGAAAAATTACCCAATATAAAACTGTATGGTGTTATTATATACTTTAAATACATGCACGGTGTAGACTATCGTAGGTACTCACGAGTCACGATATTAGTATTCGGATAATGTTATCCAAGATCATCACCGACCATCGGCGTTATTAGAAATTAATTTTCTGGTTTTCGTCAAAGTTGGGCGTTCAGTAAGATGCTCGAGGTACACGTGTTTTCTCATTTGTCGATACCAGCCGATTTGGCTATTATACAAAAATTTTATTCGGCGTGGGAGATGAAAGTGCGAAGAATGTTCGACAAAACAACCTATATAATATTATTATTTTAATACTGAACTTCGGTTTTATTCGCCCTTTTAAACTTCAACGACTTCGAGACTCCAGTCGTCATTAACGAAACGTCAGTTATTAACGATAGTCGATCCTAGGTAATTGACTGCCGTTTGGCATTTTCGAAGATATTATCCCCGACTTTCATATTATATTCATCCTGATTTGGCAGTACGGTTTCATAACTTTTATTTTTAAGCCAACCGTTTCAGTATTTTCTGTATGAATGTTCTTGTATATTTTGTATACTATACAATTTTCTTGCTGTTCCCTATATCAGGTTTAGATAATTCGCAAAGCCCTGCAGTGTATAAATTCGTGTGGTGACACCAATACTACTAGTCCCTGAGTTGTTATCTTGGACACTACGTATTCTACTTTTTCCAGTGCTCTATTAAATAATAGTGGTGAGAGCGCATTCCCTACCTATTGTTTCAGACCTGTTATGATTTAAAATTCTCTAGGTAAATTCTCTGGGGTTGGTCAACTCTAACCTGCAGGCACTTCGTACCACTTGGCAGGACGCATGGCGTGGGCCGCGGAGTGGGATATATATAGTCGGAACAACATTTGAAGAGAACCCGGTTGGCAAGATACCCCTAGAAAGACCCCGCTTACGTTGGGAAGACTGCGTGAAAAAGGACGTGGGAAACCTCAAACCAGTGATATCACGGAGAGTAGCGGCAGAGGATAGAGATGGGCGAAGAGAATTTTTTTTGGCGGTATGACCGAAAACCGAAAAATAAAAATATATCTTTATGAGCGTATTATTTGATTGGTTAGAGACGAACTGTTTCAATATTAATTATACGTGGTCATTCAGTAGGATCTCGTGATTTCAATAGTTTATTTGGATTTTCCGTATCTATTTTTAGCGAGTTTCAATTATTTTTCCCCGAACGACGACGACGCCCGCGCCGGCGCCTTCGATTACGCGGCCCTGCTATTTCCGATAATATTATTTTCGTTGTTACTTGTTACTATAATATTATTCTGACGAAATAGTATTAGTTTATTTTAATAATGTACAGGGTGTATCATCTTGCTCGGACGTATAATAACAACAAGTGTATATTATTTATGTTCGCAGACCATGGTACATCGGTACACTCTATATTCATAGTTTTGCATACTGTTTATTACATATTATTTGTTTTGATACCCATTTGTCTACTACAAAATTATTATTTCTCGGTACTACCGATTATTAGTAAAACACATAAATATTCCAAGAACGTAAGAAATGAACGGCAAATAATGATTTTAATAATATTTAAATAACAATTTCACGGAACCGGTGGCGACACGTAGTCGCGGCTCAGTTTTGGCGCGGATACATACTATGTGCGCATCATAAAATATACTGTGGCACTCAACGTGTTAAATGTCCTAAAAACCTAAAGCCCTTTAAAATTATTTAAAACATTAAAAAATAACCTCTGAATTGAAAATTGTAAAAAAATGCTAAATTATAACTTCAAATTCTGAAAATACACGAAACGTATAGTAATTCTATAAAAGGAGCATTTCGTCGTAGCTAGTGCGTCGAAATCCCAGCCTTAATTATTATAACATGTCCAAACGAAACGCACATCGCCGACCACTATTATTATTATTGTTACCATTACGATCCTGCAGGTAGCTGACGAAGAGTTAGCACGCGCGTTTTATCGTGGGATACGAAATGTCTCGTTCGGCACTTCGGCGCTTCACTCTCCCGCGGCCATCACCACCGGCAACGTCTCCGTCAGTCGTCGACCTCGGTACACAGGCCCACAGCAAGACCAAAAACAAAACTATACTTATAATCTTGTAAGAAAATATACGAGAAAACGCGTATTTATTTATGCGTATAACACATTATATTATTATAATATAGGTAGGTACGGTTTGCGAAACCGTCCACGACTTCCTCGGTCGTGTAAGCGCTCCCGTGCGAGGAAACGTGGCGGCGGCGGTGGCGGCACGTGGTAATAATAAAATTATTACGCGCGCTAATAGAATAACGATTTCCTTCCGCCGAGCCCCGGTCGACGTGAAAAACTTCCCCGCTCGCACGCTGCAGCCGCGGTAGCCCGACGCGAGCACGTTAATACTACCTATTATTACTATTATTTATTATACTGTCGTTGCAGTCGGTGGTGCGGGTGCAATTTTTTTCTCTCTCGACGCGTACGGAATACGAAAAAAAAATATGTAATAAAAAACACTCATTACGAAATCACTATATACGACTGATGATGTCTTCTACGGCGAATACAAAAAACGCGTATACGATATGTAACGCGTTTATTGTTTATATAATATATACATATAGACGGTGTAATACCTGTATTATGCGTATAATATATAATAATATAATCATTATTATTATTATTATTGTTATAGCAAATGCGATACATGAAATCATTTCTAGTCCGTAATATTTTTAAAGCGTCTTCATTGTTATATAGATAGATAGATCATTATTATACTGTGCGCGGCATTGTTCGCGTAGATAAAAATAAAAAGTTTTACCTCTATGACCTGTGCAACAGCTTATAACAATAAACATGATATAATAATAATAATAATAATAATAATAATAATAATAATAATGATGATAATAATAATGTTAAAAAAACCGTACTAACCGCATTGCGTTATATTTTATAATTTATACATACGTGCGCTCAGGTAAAACGACAACTCGGGGATGCGCAATTATCGAGAGAAGTGATGCTAATGATATCGGCAATAATAATAATGCCCACAATATTATAATATATATAGGTAGGTAACTGGTTTATGCGCGCGGTACACTCGCGGACTGCGGAGGTAATTAACATTTTATGAGAATTTAAAATTCGTACAAAATTTACATTTTTTTTTTACCTAGAGTGTGTAATTGATACGTAATTTATAATTGCTCTTTGATATTAAGTTGTTTTTCTTTTTTTTTTTTTATCGCAGACATTATTTATACTATAACGTTGCGGAATTCTTTAAATTATGGCGACTTCGTGATATAAAGTAGACTAAATTCACGTGATAATGCAGTGCGATTTTAAGTGCTGGACTACCACGACGGTTGTCTTGCTCAAATGAATGTTATACTCGTTAAAAAATGTTTCGAAATCGTATAAAGTACATTCTTGGCTTAATTCATTATGCCATTTCTATAGACTATAGATAGTCCAAGCCATAAGCGATCTTGTGAAGTTTTCACTTTAATTTATTTTATTGATCATTGTTACTGGTATTTTATCTTATTTATTATTATCATCGTTATATTATATTGTGTGTGTATATACCTATATATTATTATGTACATGTAGGTATACAAATTCCAATAGATGATATAGCTGGTTTATATATTATACACGAATATTGAACGTTATATTGTGCCTTATGGCAAATTGCTTTTCGGACCTATCGCTATTTATTTAAAAACAAAAACAATTCATATTATTTGTTACTCCTCCTTGGACTTTTTCATTAAATTACACGCGGAGACGCGTTACAGAAGAATGATGGTCATGGAAAAAAAAAAACCCATCTAAACCGGAATTATAGTACGTATTTATACTTTTTAGCGTAGTTGTTTAAATGGTTTCATTTAGTTTGAAAAAAATAATTTAATGTGGGAGTATAGGTGTATACACCTCCACCTTACAGTCCAAATGCTTCGGACCCTGGCGCCTGAATAACCGATGCCCTCGTTTAGCCCCCACACATACAACAATATATATTTTCGTCGGTTACGTCTCCGCAGCGTTCATAAATAATTTATCAGCAGATTGGTTATGACAAGTGCTTGTAGTACCTATATACTTATGTTTCCAATGATTTATGTATCCTTCTGTTAACATTTGGAAACATTGTTTATTATAATATTATGCATTGTTGTAATATATATATATTATAGATATACCTACTGCAGGCATCTGATTTTGATTTGTCATATTTGTTGTAGGTATATAGTAATTAGAATTTAAAATTAAAACGTACAAATTACATAAACCTAATTCGTCGTTATATTTTTAGAATTAATATAAATAATAATCATAGTAGAATGTTTGATTATTACACAATCCGTTCAGTGTTCATCAATTAGGTAGGTTGTTGGTAGGTAGGTATTATATTACTTATACCAACTGAAGAACGTTCACTGTGTTTTGGTTGCGCATTATACTTTCAAAGCGAAAGACAATATTATTGTAATTGATTCAATCATCTTTTTCGTAATCTATAATAACTTGAAAATACATTTTTGCACTTCACAGAGTTATTATTATATTTTTTTTTGAAACGCTGTTCTTGTATTCTACTTTTTACATAGTATTCATACGTGCAAATATAATATATCAATTCGAATAAGGTAATACATCAGTACATAAGTACACCGTTTTAAATATGATTATATGAAAGTTTATAAACTATTACTTTATAATATCAAGGAATTTATTTGATAACAATTATACAATTTTCAACTTTTTAAACAATTTCACAAAAAAACAATTTTCATGAAAATGTACATCACTTGTTTTAATTTTAAAATTATTTTAGATAACAATATTTACCAATTACCATTTTATATTTTGTAAAAATTGTCCGAGTACAAAAGTACTTAATATATTTAAATACATGACATATATTTTAGGTATTATGTTAAATAATTATTAAGGACTATTTCCCTTAATTTTGTAGGACTTTAAATTTCCTGACTTTTGATTAATTATAGAAGTATCAACATTTTCAATCTGATCATCTGCCTTATGGGGCATTATGAAAGAATAAAAGGGAGGTAGGTATGCTCGGCGATCTACTATTATTATAATAATTATTATTTTAGTTGAAATTCATAAATGTGATATTAATATATTATACGTATCTTAAAACAACAGTTTGTTTAATTTTAACGAAAGTTGGTATAACAATATATTTATGGAACTTGATGAATTAGAAACTTTGGAATTTCTTAAACGTATACTATAAACAATAATAAAAAAAAAAAAAAAATTGAAATACGCATTTGCTATTTACTTTCTACATTTATATGTGCCGATATTACCTCGCAGGTAACATCGTTTGCATATTTTCCTACATATATAGGCATTCCAGTTCTCTGTATAGTCACGTGATAACCGCAGTCGATACCGTATCGCACCAACGTCACATATTTATTTACATTTGTTAAAATTTTATTGGCCGTGTGTTTATTTTCGCCGATGCTGATTTATTGCTCGGAGGTTCAAAGCCATCAAAGGTCCATAATACATTTTGTACAATACAATCGCCGCCGCCGCCGCCGCAGCACCACACGTACACCGATCTAATAAACTGGCAATAATTTCAAACGATCTGTACGTATACACGCAGAGCGTTAGCCGACAAGCACAATATATCGATATAATTGGAAGAGATAAAAAAAAAACCTCTGAATAGACGATGGGCATGGACACAATACAATCGATTGACAAGCGAAAGAGTTGCGTCGTACACGAGTTCTAGGCGAACGCAGGTGGATCTACATATAATTGCATTGACAATGAGTGATGATGACTATAAAATTGACCGGACTATTATAATATACATAATATAATAATATAATGTCGGATAATGTATATTTTCAAACAAAGAAGGATAACACAATAACGTCATATTATTTTAGTACCCCTCGTCGACCCTCGTATTATTTTGAGACGTTCGCCTGATATGCACCGTGAAATATTTTTATTCAAATTAATAATATACCTATAGGCTATAATCGTTTAACGTTTATGCGCGATATCAACTATTTGTTCATATTATGAGTACCTAGGTGCATGCCAATCGAACTTTGCGGGAGGGCCGCTGCAAGGGAATTTCGACAAAGAGGACGTGCACGGTGCACCCGTCCTGCACTGTTGAAACTATACGAAAATAAAGGAAAAACACGTGTCCAAAAAATAACAATAATTGGTTAGTGCTATAATACGAGTGTATTACTATTACGTTTTTACGAGTATATAGTGAGTTATGATAATATTCGTGTTTTTCATTTATACACATTCGCGTACGACTCGGTTATTGACTGGTCGCAGTGTTTATTTAAGACAGATACACACACAGTTATTGCCAGTCGCAGACGAGCATCACGAAAATCAGCTCGGTAAAAAGATGCAAAAAATAAAAAACCACGATGGACACAGAAAACGGACAGTTTTAAGTCTATAAATAGATCTCGAAATCGTTAAAATCGGGCATGGCGGAAAAATACATTATAGAAACCGAAAAGAAACCTTACTAAAAAAATACGTAGGTAGGTAGGATGCCTTCAATATAATATAATGTACAGCATATTATTATACGCGTACGCAATAAACACAAACTGCAGTTGGGTATATTATAGGTATATATTGTGACGATTACACGAATATTTATTACGGACGTACATTATTTGTGTAACAGGTTATAATTAATCGGCACGCGAAAAAAAGATTCAATATCACGCATTCGTGCGTTTTCTAGGTATCGCGGCGAGATTCCCGCACCGTCATCACATATATTATACGTAAAAATATAATATAATAATATATAGGTACCTATATGCAGAGGTAGGTATTAAAATATATCTAATTAACGATTATTTATATATTTTATTTCTTATTTTTACGTGTTTTTGTCGTCCGAAAATTGTGTGTGTCCGAAGATGGTATCGGAACGGCGGTCGGCGGCGTACATATTACTATATACGTTTATATTTGGTCGGTTGCCAAATCTGCAACGGGTTTACTTTCTACGAGGTACAGCGGGCCCGCCACCGTCGCCGCCGCCACGGCGTTCGTACATTATACGACACGTATGGAGGTGATGCGTATGCCGCGGACGACCGATCGGCCCCGGACGGTACACACCGTGTGTGTGTGTGTGTGTGTGAGAGAGAGAGAGAGAGATAGAGAGAGGGTGAGAGTGAGAGAGAGTGAGAGGGAATGAGAGAGGGAGAGAGAGATTATAATATAATACATATTATAATAATATTATTATACGTATGCACGTTTTGCCCTATCGATTTCGGGCGACAAATCCAGTTTTTGGAACCAGATCCGTTTCCGAAAATATCGCGAGCGCGCGCGTGCGTCTGGAAGACGATGAAATTATTCATGGACCGCTCGCGAGGTTCTCTGACGGTTTATATAAATGAGCTTCGTCTGCGCGCGCATAATATCGCATCTCGGAATATATATATATATTCGCTCTTATACATATTATGTGTGTGTGTGTGTGTCCTATATATATATATATATATAATATTATAAAGTCGCCCGCAGAGAGAAGAAGATCCAGTATTATATTATGCGTGCACGCGCAAACACACACGCACTTCGCGCGCGCATATACGATGCCATTCGGTTTGGGTGTTGTCCACATAATTTATCAAGGCGCTCCCTTTCCCGAAAACCTAAACGCGCGTTGTTTATAACGCCGCCGTGTGACCCGCGTCGAGGTGGCGAATAATAATAATAATAATAATAATAATCGAAATCTGCGCTGCCGCGTGTACGACATTTTTTTTTCTCCCCCTGTAGAACATACGTATTATAATAGGCGTGAGTATACAATATATTATATTTATTATATAGAAGACTATATACACGACGTTCGTCTTCTTCTTCTTGATATTATATTCTCGCCGTCGTCGTTCGTTTTATTTTTTTCCCACTATATTTCATATATTATTATTCTTATTCTTGTTATTGTTATTATATATTATCATACACCTGCGTAAAGACGTAGGCATACACAATATATATATATATATACATGATATTATTATAGGCGTGTGTGAGTGCGCGCGCGGAGTTTTTTTTTCCCATTTTACAACACTGTGTTTTATCGTGCCGGGAGCCGGGCGCTAAATGACATACGACTGCAATAAAATATCATATTAGAACGGATTTATGTTTTACGACTCTCGCGCGCGCGTTGTCCGATTGTTCTGCAAAGGCCACCCAGCGGCCTCGCGCGCGCGCGCCCATATCATACCTCCGCAAATTATATATATATATTATTTATATTATAATATATTATGTATTACTAATAACTATATATATACATTATTATGCGTGTGTATATATATATATATATATATATATATATATATATATATATATGCGTGCTATATACACTGCGGCCGTATGTACGCAACGCGCTGCCGCCGTTATAATATTATCTGCACGACAGACGCGCGAGCTGCGAGACACCTCTAATTATGCATATTTATTATTATATGCGACGCGCGTATATACGGCCGCCGATACGATAATAATATTAATCGTCGTGTGCACACCTCCTAGCTATATCTTCGGAAACGGATAAAAATGTAAAATAAATAACATATTATAATATGCGTACATCATATTATTAATATTATAATATTATGTAGACACACTTTCTCCAATCATCGTCAGAACACCCACACACTCACTACTTGTCTGATGACAAACGACGACGCGCGAGCGATACTATACGCAGCAATAGTATAGGTATAAGTAGTTATATATGTACGCACCCGACGAAAGATTTCCAAGACTTATTAACTTATTTGTTATATACATACAATAACATATACGTATAATGCAGTGGCGTGTAAGACGCATTCTTTAGGGTAAGGACCACCGATTTTCTATGCCCCATATGATAGTACCTACCGCATCACCTATACCAGCTGTACCCACTTATTATGAAATCAGTACTTATTTTAGTTTTTTACGTCTTATTCCATCTGAAATCGTCATTAAATTATGCACAAGTAATATTGAATATTTTTGAATAGCCTGAATTGATATAGTGCATCTATATCGGCTATAGTAGAGTATAGCAGTAATACAATATAATCATTTTTCGTTTCTCGTTTTAATACTCCGCGTTGCACTTAATCGCGCTATCATTCAGACTATACAGACATCGCATGGAAACCTAAACGTAATAAAAATGTCAACATTATCGTATGCTTCCAAAAAAGGTTAGTCTTAGAATGCGCAGGTCTAAAAATAGGTTACATGCATATTATAAACATAGGCTAGAACTTAGAAGACAGCATAATACAAACTCGGTGCGTTTGTTAGTTGTTTATCATCTAGGACCGTGGCTAGTAGAGAATTCTATAACAGTCAAATTATAACCTACACTTTTATAGGTTGTACGGTATCAGTTATGCATAATGCATTTGAATATTACTTATTAACTTATATTGATTCACTGATCTACATCGTATAAAGTCTTCTTACGCATCCGAACCCACCGACACCGACCCACCCACCGATTTCGGCCGAGGCCTGAAAAACAGCCTTCGCCACGGCACCCATATATATATATATAATGCACAATAGATAATGCATCCTGTACATATATACCGCAATATATTATATCATATATATTATACATGTATATACAGGCATGGCGGGTGACACGGAGAAGACGAAAACAACAATCGCTACGAAATATTATGACCTGCACCGCTGCTGTCACCGTCGGCGGGCTGAGCGTATAGATATATGCCCAAACTGAATAATGTACAGAACATAATATTATTATTATTATTATTGTACGTCGAAACGATCGAGCGAATAATAATAATTATAATGGTATTATATATACCTATAATATTATACTGTAATACAAAAAGATAACGTACGTCTGAAATCCGAGTGTTGTTCGACGGCGGCGGCGGCGACGACGACGAACTGGTTGACTATTATTTATCGATCTCGATCCCGAAAAGAAGCTTTAGAGAAATCAGCTCTTACGAAATCCGGTTGTTAGGTGACAAATTTTCGGGTCACTCTTGTTTCACAGCCCACTCGCGGCGGCGGCGGCGGCGACCGGTTTTTCAATTAGGATCATCTTCAGGGTTTATCGCGATCTCGATTCGCCCCAAAATCCTGTTTTGTACTTTTGAAATTATTTCCAGTTCTAGTTTTTTTTTTTCCCTTCTTATTCTCTCGTCTTCACCAAACAACCTGTCTTAATGCGACGAAAATTTCATATGAATAAAAAATATAAAATAAAATACGTACACGCAGACACACACACACACACACACACGCACGCACACACACACACGAGCGCGCGGTCACATATTACAATGTGGAACTATTAAAAATCAGTCCGAAGACGCGTACAATTTAAAGTTCAATGACATCGGCTGGCCGGCGGGTCGGCAAAACGCGTCGGCGCGACATGAATATGATATTTTACATTTTAATTATATTATATGTTTTACCAATAGATATACGGCAGTGCCGCGTGTCGCAATTTGATTTTGGGAGTACGCATTTATATTATGTAAAGTAATATTTTGTCAAAACTATTGTACATTATACACATTGGATAACGACTAGCTGCAGTTTGCAGTCATGAAAGGAAATACTGAATGATCGGAAAAAAAAAGTTTCAATGACTCATCACTATAATACGCTACTCTCCGTATAAACTGATTTAAATTATTTTATTTGTTATATTATTACTTATTACATAATTCATGTTATGCGATTGTCATAGGGGTTCTACGCGTATAGTAGCCAGTAGGAGGTATGTATCTATGTACACACATAATATTATAATAATATCAATTCTTATTGGAAATTTGGAAATTATATATTACCATTATTTTATTGTTTATTTCAAAAACTCGACGCCACGTATAGCCATTTAAATACAACTAATTCAACTCAGTAATATAATAACAGTGTAATAAATACGCGTACACAATTATGCGAATACACTCGAATCATATCATTAAATTCTAATAAGACTCACAAAAGTTAGATGGCGCCAATGCGTAGCCTGATAAGTATTTTGTTAAATTTTATTGGAGTTACACACGAACAGATGAATACGTTTTTTCCCGAGAATATACTCCGTCTAAAACGTTTTATGTAACGAATTAACATTTTAATATTAGTCGCTCTCGGAATTATTATTCTTACGTTTTTATAGTGCATCGATTGTACGATTGTACGCTGTTAAACGCCGAATCTACCAACAAAGTAATTTAGCGATGAAATATGGTAATAGTTTCAATTATTTCATTGGAAAAATACGTGGACAAATCAAAGAAATTGAAAATTCAGTTTAATTCGTCAGACAGTCGTTAAAATGAAAAAAAAATTCGTAAATATTCAAGATTCTGCGTTAGCGTTTAAATATATACCTATATAATATATATAATATATTTCGTTATTGTACATATTATATGGCTCTTATTCGTTTGTATTACTATATTTACCTACTGCAGTGGCAATTATTATTATAATATAATATTGTGCATCTCATTCAAACCAAGTCATAAAATTATTTTAATCGTAAAATCTTATCATCTATCTCGAGCGTTAAAACAAAATGTCGTACGCATATTTATTATTAATTCCGTCGGTCCTTTTTAAATATTATGACGATGAGATTAATCAACCGAATATATATTGATGATCAGTGATCACGAACGCCAGCACTGTATAATATTATAAAATGTCCGTCGCGACCACTTAACAGCGACGAATAATGCCTCAATTCCGTAAGTACTTTTATTGCAATACCTATAGGTACACATTGTGTCTGCAGCTTTTATGATCGGTAAACCGAACGCGCGTTTTCCACTCGATATATTGAATATCATATTATATATAGATTATACCGTGGTTATCGTGTTTTCGCGATTAATACCTATAGGTACAATAACGAAAAAGTTCGGTTTTAAACAAACGAACAGCACACACGAACCTGCAGTATACTGTATTATATTATACGTATATGGACGCGCACGCGTATAATAATAATATAAATTATGTAATATGTACGATAAACGAGTCGGACGGACGGACGGATTGCTTTTGGCAATTCGATATACGCCGAAAACTCGGTACCTATATAAGTGATGTGAGTATAGTGTATTATATATATTCGGAGAGGAAAAAACGAAAAAGGATTTATACGGAATCGGACGTGACTGCTGCAGTGGTCTTATATTATTATGATAATACACTATACATACAATATATATATATATATATACGAATAGCGAGTCGCAATAATGATATATATATATTCCGTCTCTCGGTCATCTGTTTTTTCACCAAATATCCCGCAGAAGATCGTGGCTGCGATATGTATACGTCTTCGTTATATACATATATATATATATATATATACTTGCGTGTTCGAGAGGTTTTTCTTCCCTCTTAAGATTTATATTCAACGCGTGTATAATAATATACAGGTTGATTCAACAAGCACGCTCATCCCCTTTTCCTTATTCTTATTGAATACTGCAAAGTTTAATTTTCGACATTTTTAAATACCATATATTTTAACTCTCGATATATTTTTATATGGCTTATATAGGAGTGTCTAGTGTAAAAACTAACGACTGTTTTTCAAAGTTCTTTATCAAATGAGAATGGGGGTGGTACAGGTTTGGTGAATCGCTCTGTACGCCGTCCACGTCATTGGGTTCACGATTTCGGGACGACCGCGATGCTGCACCTGCACCTACAGCGTCCGCGCAGACGTGCAGTCAGAGATTTTATCGACTCAAACGTCGAATTCCATTTCACAAATAAATATAATAAATCTGGGCGACTTAGGTATATAATCGTTTTGGGTCCGTAAAAACTCGTATTTTGCCTTAATATAATATATCATATATATATATATAATAACTATCGAAACAATTGCGCGAAAAAACGCGTGATCGAATGACGCGTGTGGCGTATCGTGAGCTTCTATAGATACATATTAGCCCATCATATAATCATGCGCTGCTGTTGTTGATAATTCGTTATTGGTCGTAGTGGGTCGAATCGCGGAAAAAATGCCCACGGAAAAAAAACCCACGGAAAAAAAGCCCATGGAAAAAAAACCCATAGAAAAAAAATCACCAAGGAAAAAAGCCCTCCAAAAAAATTAAAATTTAAAATAAATGTTAATACATCTATATTTAATATAATTATTATATAATATTTTTTTATTTAATCTAGTTTATACAATCTGTAAATAAAAAAAAAGTACAATAAGCATAAATTATGTTTTTTTTAAAATTATTATATATGTAGTATCTTGAGGGAAGAACCAACCAGCGAAGGCACTTTGGGTAATTATATAATATAATATTAATATAATATAAATATAAGTTTGGAAAATAATATGAGTGTTTATTATTTGTTCAAGTTTAATCTTATATTACAATGGTTTTATACAAGGGGAATGGAATCACAATACAACCAAATATGTTTTATTACACATTTACTGATAAACATTTTGACATTTAATTTATATTGTTGATACCCTTATACTAGTGAATGAAGTAAGTAAATTGAACTTTGCTTAAACCAGTCAAAATATTAGTTGGGTAATAAAATTGAAATTTATTGACAAATGACAGGTATTTGTATCCATCCAAATAGGTACTAACAAAATAATAATATGTAGTATTCCATTAGTATACACTTGGTTGTTGGTTGGCTGTAATTGTTGTTAATTGTTGTTACAGAATATTATGTACTGTTTTATCACAAAATAAAATAACTATGTATATGGTATTTGAGTTAATCAACAAAATAATATAAAACACACTTTTATTTTCGTGGGTTTTTTTAATTTTTGGGTTTTTTTTCCATTCGATTTTTTTGGGGGGTTTTTTTCTGTGGGTTTTTTTCCGTGGTCATTTTTTCCGCTTACCAGTGGGTCGTATACCGAGGTATATGTAAAAACGAACCTTATCAACAGAAAAGGGGTTATCGAAGTGTCGTGGACGAAAGAAAGTATATAAATAGAGACACACGCGCGCGCGGACGGCGATTAAAAATAAACACAAAAATAATTGTAGAAAAAATATGCTCACGCCATTTTTTGTATTTAGGAGAAAGCCTTCGCGCGCGCGGGCTTATAAAAATCGATATAATATAATATACGCGTCGCAGATTTAGAAATCACACAGCATCCCGAGAGACACGAAAGACCAACGCTCGTATGTGTGTATATAATGTGTGTGTGAATGTGTGTGTTGTAGGTACTCGCTGGTAGACTTGGGCACTTACCTATAATACATATATAATAAATACATAATACCCATATAAATATATATTCGTCAGGTATTTATAATATTACGCACGTATAAACGCGCTTATATGGAGGTACGTGCACTGCTGCGACGCGACGATCAATATATATATATTATATATAGGTAGTTGATAATATTATAAGCGCGCGTATATGTGTTCATCTCTTGACCGCCGCCGGCGGTATGATATTATATTAATCCCGAGGGGGCATCGTTGGTGGGTGTGAGAGGGGAAACCAAAGTAATGAAGCGCGGCGCGGGGAAATCGTGAGCGGGACGTTAAAACTGGACCCTGTGCCGGGCGAATAGGTGAAAAAGGTTAAGCGCCGCCGCCGCCGTTGTCGTCACCGGTCTTCGTTGTATTTTTATTTTTTATTTTAATTATCGTCCGCGAACATCGTTTGCCGTTTTTTATTTTATTATCGAACGTAATCCGAACGCGCGGGGCACGGCTAACTGCCGGTAAGTCCATTGTACAATATATACCTATATATGCGTCTGTACTCATGTCTATGTGCGTGTATATATTAATATCTCGAAAAGTGTCATGTATATTGTATATATATATATGCAGTGTGTGTGTGTCTGGCCGAGTGTGTAATATTAATAATATTATATATGTATACTTTCTTTCGAATGGTTAAGAATGTCACGACGTTTGGCCCGAGTTCGATTTTTATAGCCCCGTATTATTATTATTATTATTACATAGGTAGGTATATTATATATTATATTATAGTCGCTTCTTCGCGATAGCGCACCAACGGCGGTGTACGCCTCCGGCAAAGGTCACGTGAGCCGAGAAATCCGGCCGCTGTTTTAGCGATGCACTTTTTTCCTGTTATAAATGTATAACCTTATATATTATATTATATATAGGTAGGTATACGAATATAAGTGTATTATAACCATCATCCCGCGGGGCGTCACACGTACCCATATATATTATACGCAATATAATAATAATATGTCGGAATATATACAGAGAAATCGCCGACTCGTATACGACGAATCTTTTATACTCGTCTGAAGGAACGTCACCATCACTGTACATTTTACGTTACTGTCCACGATATTATAAAAGATACGACCGCAATGGCGTGGCGAACTTGACATTTTTCAGAGACTTATAGTCTAATATTTCACCCACCCTGTTGCACCAAGAACCAGATAAAGGTGCATTATTCACCGTCATATTTGTAACTATACTTGTCGTATAGTTGTTACAGAAAGTATAGTAAGTATATAATATATAGTATTATTACTAAATTATCACCTATTGACCCACCCACCGACCCTTGAGAAACTTTGCAGAATCGGCCGCCTCTCGATTACCTCCTTCGCCGAGCCACTGATATGATGCATATAAGCCATCTGGTGCGAAATAAAGAGAGCCGCGCGTGGTCTGCAGTTTTCAATATAATAATATTATTATACGTTTAGTCCGCGGAGACTTGAATGCCCGTGCATACAGTTTTTCTGTAATATTATTATTATTATTCATGTCGATGAGGTGCGATTAATTTTTTTCCATACTGCAACCGAACCGAATCTACGCCGAGTACAGACAACCGAATAAATGTATAATACCCGCGACCTATATATATATATTTATATCTTATATTCATCAACGTCTAAATCTTTAAAGATTTTCTCAACATTATACAACTGCTCGCAACGATTTATATATTATGACCCGGTTGATGACATAGGTACCTACTACAATATTACGCTATATTATACGATCTATTACATTCTCGCAAACCGTGATTGGAAGGGCACAGAAACCGAACTTCGTACTACACCATAAAATATAATACGAAATCATAATTATTTATACCTATATACATATACTGTACCTAATAGTATAATATCGTAATTACCAATTATTCGGAAAGCGTATTTGGAACTTTTTTTGGTAGAGTATAATATATATACGATTATACAATAATTAAATGTTTTGAAAAAAAAATCTTAAATTATTGAAATACAAAAGCTTGGTTGGACAACACAATCACGGTGTATAACGTGTGCCAAATAAATGTTATAGTCTAAATTGTCCTGTACGTGTCAATATACACAGACATACCTACACGGATTACTTCGTTATTATTATTATTATATTATAACCGATGCAGTAGTATATGTTGATAATAAAAAAAGCCATCATTCAAATTTTGTTGTTTTCACCACACCTATATTTTTGTATTTTTTGGCTACACTACAGCGATACAAATATTACACACCGGTTTTTTTTTTTACTAACAGAGGTTGATAACTATTATTTTTTGTTGCCAAAAAAACGTGATGGTATATCAAATCGACTTCGGTAAGAAAAATACATTCATTACCTATTTGAATATCTATAGCGAATTAAAAATAGAATTACATAATTAATTAATGTGTTACAGGGTCAATGTTACATAATAATCACAATGTGGAAAAATATAACAATACAATAAACAAATAAGTAAAGTGCGCGTCACGCAACGTAAAAAATATAATACTGTATATAAGCGTGTGTCTATTATTTTTACTTTATTTAGGTACGCATTATAAATAATAATATTTATAATATGTATGTATACCTATTACGCGTGTATTTATATTTTGTATAAAGACGCATATAATACACGAAACGCAAATTGTTTCATAATTTTTATTTGACATTTTCTAAAAATATCAAACACACTACGATTTTTAAATTACTGTAATTTGCATAATCAATGCGCGTTTAGCTACGTAGTCATTAACATTCAAACTGTAATTGTCGCTTGTTTTAATACGAACCCAGCATGTTTAATGGATAATACTATTTATTTATGACATTATTATAATCTGTTTCAGTGTAAAATCCATTTCCATGATATCAGATCCGAATAAACATATCAAGAACGACAACATTTTGGCAGACACCGCGTATATAGTATATATAGGTGGTTATAAATTATTACAAATCGTTCGAACACGATTGTGTAAAAAATAATAATCCTACATTTCGAGTAATTTAATGCACTCATATAATTAGGTTCATTTAGTCTTCAAGAATATGTAGAATGTAAAAATACAATTTTTCATTTTTTTATAATACCTAACCAGATATAGGTACAATGTATTAACATTTATCAATTGTATCTCAGTGCATATGAAGTTTTTTTTTAAATTTAAATTATATTTGCAGTCTACATACAGTTACAAAGTATAATAAGTAAATTAGATAACAAAATATAGTAGATAACAAAGAAGATCAGCATTTATGAGCAGACACTCAACAATGCCACCGACATGGTACTTTTTAGGTATTAATTAAAATTTTTTTTTATGGTATTAGATCTCTAGAGTTCTAGACTACTGTCTATTTTAGTCTTCTTTGTACGTTACCGAGAAGTGAGATGGAAGATAATATTATTTTATTAAAGGATAACTATGAAAGTTTGACTTAGTATGAAATGAAGAGTAATATGACTTGGCTAAATGATTAAGAGTAGAAATTTGTAGGTCTTTGGGAAGGTTTTTGTTTGGTAATACCAAGGAAAAGATATAATTTGTCGGAAAAAAATAGATTGAAATTCCCGAAGCGTTTTAGTGTTAGAAGGCTTTGCAGACCCCCTAACAGTAAACCACATGTCCATAGTGGTCGGATTATTGATTTTTATATGGTGAGTTTATTGGATAGAGATAGTTTGGATTTCAAGAGTGGTCTTGGAAGGGGAAGTCTAGAGTTGACTAGTTTACTATTTTAAAAAGTTTCTACCTCCCCTTTATTTTCTCTTAATTAAATCCTATCCAACAAATCGCTCTGTAACAGTCCGCCTAAACACTACCTATACTAACCTCGTTACACAATTTAAGCAGGCGTCCCTCAAATAAGTGACATTGCCCCCTTCGTTTACTCGATTTTCACTAACGAAATCTCTAAGACCTTGTATACATTCCTAGGTACATGTGCTGACGACATACTGATAAAGTAAAAACCGGCCATCACGAAAACCACGTTACAGCCGGTGAAATGATCCAAAATCATTTAAATATATGATCATATAGCCTGTTTGCAATAGCCCTTCATTGCAAACCCGACCAAAGGTTTGGAAGACGTCGAGAAATACTGTCGTACAGAATTGTTTTTTTTTGGATATCGTATCGACTGTTTTATGTATAGTCGATGTATGGTCGAGTGTTTTGGTCTAAAACCAAACTGTGGCGAGCAAAAGCGATAAAATATGGCTTACATATTATATTATGCGAGGGATGACATGACGTAAGCTGACTTGGCCAACTGGCTCACCTGCAGCCGCTACAACCGGGGCACCTTAGTTGCGTCCCATTAAAAAGGTATGTATGAATTGCGTCCCACTATATGGGTTAGGTAGTAGAATTTTTATTTCGTTTTCAGGGGTTCTCATTTATACAACTATTTTAGCTAAAGTCGACACTCGACAGTTGTATAGCTAAGTTATTACTATAATATCTTCACCCATAGAATCCAATTACTAGCTTAGTATATATAGTAATGGTAATAGTGGTATCTTATCGAAATAAAGATAATATCAGGTCGGTAGGTATTCAATACAATACAAAATAATTGGCGATTCTTGATTGATAGACAATAATAAGCAAGTTCGTTCATCGTCATTTGTCAATAAAATATTGATTAGGTAGGTACAGTATCTACTATTAATAATATTGTTGTGTTTAGAATATCTTTTACTGTGGTTCAGTCTTCGTTCTTACTCAGTTTTAGTGTTTTGTATACCTACGTGATCTGTGATAACTGTTTTCATTTATTTAGAATGGAAGTGAAAAATATTATAAGTGAAAAACAAAAACATTTGAAAATAATTAATAATTATAAGTTCTGTTTCCATAAATGTTTGGCTAATAATATTCAACGTTGGAAATGTACCGTAAAATCGTGTAAAGCATATTTAAAAATCAACGAAAATGATCATGTTTTACTTAACATGAGTGACACTGCCCACAACCACGATGCACTATCTGAAGCAATTATAAATCGGCAAATTGTAAGTTATTCTCTTAAACGAAAAGGTACACAAGAGTTATAATATGAAAGACCAGCTAAACTAATACATCGACATTTAAAAGAAAGTATTGATACCAGTGTTAAAAATACATTAACAATTACCGATATTCGCTATATAAAAAATAATTTATATCGAGCTCGAAGTGAACAGCTACCAAAATTACCAACGAATATTTTAACTGTCTACTCAGTATTAAACGCTATTGACTGTACTACAAACGAAAATGAACCATTTTTGTTTTTAAATGATTCTATTAATGGTATAGTAATGTTTACATGTAAATCAAATTTAGAGCTTTTAAGTAAAATTAAAACAGTGTATGTTGATGGCACGTTTGAATATTGTACAAAATTTTTTTGCCAATTATTTACAGTTCACGGCCTTTTTAACAATTATTACGTTCCTTTGGTATATTTTTTGCTAAAAGATAAACAAACAATTACTTACTCCGAAGCATTTAAAGCTATTGATTTAGAATGCTCAAAAGTGTGTCAAGAATTTAAAATTGATATAATTTATGTTGACTTTGAAGTTTCTATTCACAAGGCAATTCAGAAAATTTGGCCAGAAACACTTATAAAAGGATGCCGGTTTCACCTAGGACAATCGTGGTGGCGAAAGATGCAAGACCTGGGCTTAGCTAAAGAATATGGGTTGAATGGAGAAGTTGGCAACTATCTATCATATATTTTTGGATTATCGTTTTTGAGTCCAGAGGAAGTTGGTGATTTTTTTTCATTTGAACTATCAGAAATACAACCAGTTGATTCTAAAGTTGTAGATTTCGCTGACTATTTAGTCAACAATTATATTTCAGAAGAATCTCTTTTCCCTTCATCAATATGGGCAGAAAAAAGTTCAAGTTTACATCGAACGACAAACGCGTGCGAGTCTTTTCACAAAAAATTTAATAGTTTTTTTAATAGTTCCCATCCAAATATTTACGCATTTTTAGATGTTTTAAAGATAATGCAAACCGATAGTGTGATGTTAATAAAAAGCTCGCTAATTTCTGTACGTCAATATAGGAAACAACGCCAAAACAATATTTTATTTGTTGAAAATCAGATCAAAAAATTGAACGAAAATAAAATAACAAGGCTAGATTTTGTAAAAAGCTTATCTAATAAATATAAACCTAATTTTTGACTGACATTTTTATTGACAACATTATTGTTATTAATTAATTTACTTATTTATTATATTATTGACTATATTAATTTTGATTGGATCTAAGTGATTTAACGTATATTTGCTTTTTTTTTATTACATTTGATAAACGATGTTTTGATTGACTTGTGATTATATTTATAATTGTTAGTTATTTAAGAACCCCTGATTTAATTACACGAATTGCGTCCTGCATTTTTTGGGACGCAATTCGTGTATACCTTTTTTACCGGACGCAACTCATGTGACCCCGCTACAACCCACACCCAATGCTTGACCGGCGGGTGCCCTCCGAGTCAGGAACAGAACACGAGACCGGGACCGTATCGTGAGCATCGCGGCGCCACCAAATCACAATGGCCACGGATCCGTCCCGACCACGGAGCTACCGAGTCGCGACTATGCACGGACCTACGACGACAGAGCGCTGTGGACATGCGGCTCGGAGAGCGGCGGCGGCGACCAGCGTTATCGCCGCCGCGCGACCACCCGCAGCAACCAATCACAGCGACGCAGTAGACGGGACCGTGCCTATAAATACGAGTGCGGAGCACGGAGGAGTTTATCGTGTGTTTTTCCATCCTACCTGCCGTAGAAAGACCCACCCAGAGCAGACTCGCGCGGTTTGGATGACCTTCCGTTAAACCAAACACTCCGTTACCAAAAAACACTTTTGCCAAAACGGAGTAGAACTAATTATACTGACCACTCAACTCATCCCATTTACGGAACAGAGAGGGATATTGTACATTTTATAATTTTTTTTAACTTTTTGGCAAGTCCTAATATATTTTATCGACACTCATAAGCATAAAAAGAACCAAAATAGATAATATAAATTATGTTTAGAAAATGCTAATATAAATATTTATTTATTTAATTCAAGTCTTAACAATTATTCATTTATAAATGAAAAACAATATTACATTGATAACAAAATAATAAAATAGATTTGGTCGAAAACTGATTTTGCAACTACAAACTTTACCACCAAAGTTGAAAAACAAAGCATTATTTTTACTGCTCCAAAATGTGATGACAGTCACAAGAAAACACACGCACATAATATTATAAAACCAATACACTTATATCATTTCGCTCAAAATCTAAAAAAGTATGGAAATACTATACGCTGCGCATTGCACACTGCAGCGTCGTACTAATTAACTCGCTTCGAGTAAATTATGATAAAAAACAAACGTATTAAGTTTAAGGCAAATGTAAATACTTAAGTTTTATGGCCATATAAATTCACAAGACCACAAGGATACATATTTTGCAGCACGCAACAATGTGCAGTTGGTAAAACATCACTTATTAGTTAATATACTTATTACCGTTAAAACGTGTATATACATGTATAAATAAATGTATAATAAATGACACGTAGTACGACTTTACGTGGTTATTTAATACGCATTTATACGCCTCTTTATACGTGCTACTATTAAAATGATTATTATTATAATTATTTTCCAGTCGATTTCAAAACGATCGGTAAGTTCTGTCAATTCAAAGTTCGATTTATATCTATATACGTACATGATACATATATTATGTGCGATGTGCATACTGTAAAACGCATGTTTATAACACACGATGTACAAGAAATACAAATCATATTATTTTAAAAAATAAAAAGAAGAAGGGTTTCTAAAGGGTTTTTAAGAGTGTCCACTGTCCAATGTAGAACATTTATATTTACCTATATAACATATATTGATAACGGCCTTACGGTTTATTGCATTCGTAATAACTTGCAGAGTACACGTATACAGTAGGGTGGCACTCAGATTTTTTTATTTTTTTTTTGGTTTTCTCATGTTTTTAATTTGATCTATTTATAGTAAAAATGATATTGTGAATGTATGAACAAATTTAATGAACTCTACGAGGTCGCTCAATGCACTTAAAAACATTATACAGTTTATGCACTAGGTACATTATATATTGAACTATATATAACATATGCCTATGTATATATTTTGTAAATGTTATATAAATATAAGTACCTAGATTTAAACGGAAACGGTGAAATTTGAAGGAAAAATCTAACATCTGGAAAATAGTTTGATATTTGATGATTATTATATTATAATATATAGGTAGGTTAGGTAGGTTCTTCTTCAAGTGTTTTGAAAACCAATAATTATAATTGTAGCTGGACACTATGTATATAATATACAGAACCTATAACATTTATATGTACATCTAACATGTTCTGAATACTTTGCAAATATTATTACTAAATGTAAACTTTTGCTATCCTATATATGTCATGTTTTTGAAAGAGTTCCAAGAAAAAAATAATTACAATAATGAGATGCGTACGTATGGGTATAACATCCGTAAAACAATAATAATTGCACCTTGTATGCATAAAAGTCAATGTTCCGATGAATTTTCACATATCAAGTGCAAGTATATTAGCCGTTTAATACTTTCGATTCAAATATTATATAACCTTTAATAAAACCTTTACCCCCCTCTTGTGTTCGTCCACCCGTCCGTTAGTAACCAGTGCACAGTTGCGATTATTGATATTCATTTTTCCCATATATTAGCGTTCATAATTCAAACACACAAGACTAGAAATACACTTTACTAGGGTCTATTGTTAGTGTCTATAAATATGTTAACACTACATTTAAATAAATAAATAGTTTTTTAAAGGTTATATATTCAAAGTAAATTCATATAGGTACTAGCGATTATTAAAAAGTAAGTACAAAAATATAAAGGTTTTTAATTTGTGTATGAAATTGTAGTTTATGGTGTTGTATGTTTAAAACACACATTTAGAAACAAAGAATTTAGCACGCTCGTATACCGAATTTAGCTCGTTCGTTATTGCTTGTATAATATATAATATGTGTTTTTTATGTAGATTTGCGTATTTTGGAAAATATTGTAGGTATATATATATATTCTACATAGTGCGGATTGTATAACTATCTAGGGATGATTATATATTCATTGCATACAAAGATCAGTGACGAATTTGAATGCGTGTCGCTGTGCTTGCGGACGTAGCCGATAAAAGTGTTACAATTATTATATAATATTGTAATAAAAAGATAACAAAAGAAAATGTATTTGTTTTGTAGTATTATGATGTGCATTATATATAGGTCCACCATTCGTGTGTATATACCATCTCGCTATAGAACAGGTGCCTGTTGTGCCTGCAATTACCCTTTAAAACGTTTTATATTATAATATCGTCGCCGTCGTGCAAAAAGTGACCAAGTGCAATTATAATTATGTATCAACAATTTTTTGAATCGGGAATACAAACAATTATTATTTGTTGTGCAAAATGTTGTACTAAATGCATACAATTACTAATAACTATATTGATGGAAAAAATGAATGAATAAAATATTATTAATTATTATTATGTTTTGTTCTGATTATTTTAAAACAATATTATAATAATGATAATAATTATATACTTATAATGATGACGGATGACGCACGAACTTGTACGGAGCTTTGCAAATCAAACAATAATGCAAGCGTAGAAAAGCAGTCAAACTTTGCAATTCTAGTTGCTGTTCTAGTAAATCATGCACAAATATAGGTAGGTAATGAATAATGATAAAATAAGAAAACTGATATGATATTAGAATTCTAAATATTCTTAATGTAATATTAAATTATGACTTATTTATTTCATAATATGACGTTCGTTGCGCCACCGATATATTAGGCAGGTACCTATATAATAACTATAATTATATTAAAATATTCAGAATATTACGATAAATATAGGTAGGTAATAACTAAAAATACAATTAATATATTGGTTTTTTTCCACAAATATTATATAATTATTAGTAATCGTAAATTGAATCCAAAATATTGCACAAAAAATAATTTGTTTGTACCTATATATTTATGATTCATATTTCTCGGGCATGACCAATATATAGTATTGCAGCTCGTAACATAATATGCAGGTGCTGTGCAGTAAACGCGAATCCGTCGATTTAACATAATATAATATTACCAGCAATATCACGCCGTTATAATCTACATAATATTATATATATATATACACTCACACAATAATATATATATATATATATATATAAAAATACGTATTACAACCAGCCGAGTATGTGCAGTGTGCTCGTGTGTACATCTGATATATAAATATATATATTATTATTATTATATACATGTATCGTGCGATGGTTGTAGGTAGGTATATAATAATAATAATATGAGATAACCAGTTGGCGTATGGCGTTAGTCAAAGCAAAACGACGTGTCGCCGAGCAAATTGATATCGTTCGTTATTTATCGGCGACGCGCGTTATTCCGAACGGGCAAAAAAAAAATAATAAAAAAATATGTGTATAAAGAGAAAAAAAAAATCAATAAATAATATATAATATAATATAATATAATATATATAAAGAAGAGTGACCCGCATCGGCGGCGGCGCGAAGGAATTCGTACCGCGACGTTATATTACCACGCCGGGCAGATGGTTCTTTAATATCTCTCCGTCTCTCGCATAGGTTATTGCAATCACGTTATAAACGCGCGCTCGCACACACACGCACACACACTCGTATATTTCTTCTTCTTCTTCTTCTATTTCGAGTTATTATATATCACACTCAGACACACACACACTCACCGGAATCGTATACGATATATGCGTTTACGCGCACTATATATACAACTATATCGTATATGTATATATCGATCAAATCGATCCAGTTTTGGTATATATATGCGAGCGCGTAAAGAGATATTACCGTTGAGAGACGCGACCGTTCGCCGTGTCCGAGATTGATTTATGCCGTGTTTTATTTTTTTTTTATTTTATTTATTTATTATTATTACTATTATTATTTTTATCATTATATATATTATTTTTTTTTTTTACTCAGCACGCCGCCGCCGCCGGCCATCCGCTCACGTCGTCGTCGCCGCCGTCGTTTTGCACGCGGACTATTTGTCTCCATCAACAAATTGCGCGCATGTCCACTACATATATATTGCTGCTGCTGCTGCTGCTGCTGTTGTTGTTGTTGCTACACAGCAGCGCCGACTTTGAGGGAATGATCTAGTTTTGCACGGCTGCCCCGTCGCCGTCTTTCTCAAACCAGTTCATAAATTATTATCGTTCGTACATAAAAAAAAAAAAAAGAAGATGAAGAAGAAAACATCGACACAAAGACGATTCGCGGACGGAAAAAATAATACGGTGTTCTTAGCAACTACTGTTCTCACGAAGGTTTATTTTTAAGCCCTACTTATATATATTATATCATATACATGAAGTATATTATAGGTACATACGCATCCGCATCCATACTGCAGCAGTGCGTTCGCGCTAAGAGGTAAACCTAGATATACTGTCTTATATTTCAGCAGGTCGAAATTGGATTGAAACTGAAATACACGTTTTGAGAAGATTTCAAATTTTTAACCCTTCCGGTACACGATGCAAGTACGACTTTTTAGCAACGCCCTTTTTCACATATTTAAATAAACTATATTTTTTCTATTTACAAAGTTAGATAGAATAAGTTGAAATCTACGAATAAGCAACCTAATTTATTACCTTTCTATTTTCAACACTTCTTTGTTTTTGTAATTTACCCTAATTTTACTTGGTAGATAAAATAAAAATAATTTAAGGTACCTATACCTTACACGTATTGAAAATTACAAAATTGATAAATTAGATTCTAATCTGTGTATAAATAGTAATTATTAACAATATCCCGGGAATATCTCGAATAAAATTATATTATGGTTAATATTTCGTCGGAAACAGGGATTATTCGTAAATATAAGCTATTACTGTCAATTTTGTAATTATAAAAATGAAAAATAGTAAATTTGAATCTGTAGAATTAAATTGGCGTCCCTTTTTAAAATATAAATTTGTTTTATGTTTACAGTGCGTATACCAAAAGGGTTAAACATTTGAAATTTTCTCGAAATGTGTGTTTCGGTATACTCCCTTTTACCTCCCGAAACATAATTTCAATCTAAGGTTATACAGTTAAAATAACTATACCTAGTAGTATCTATCTTAACTTGAACACGCTATGCATATATATATATTGTGTTAGGTATATATGGATAGAAAATATGGATACACGAAATATATACCAAGTGTATGTTCAGTCGTTGCGATCAAATGATTTTGTCGTGTTGGGAGGGGGGGAGATGTAGCCGATTTTTTTAAAATACATTATTTTATCATTAAAAATATAATTTATGGTTACTATGTAAATTGATTATACTTATACTGCAGTTATATGAATATCGAAAAAAAGGCCGTGGGAGGGATGTATTCCCCTCATCCCCTCCCGTTTGACCGCCACTATGTATGTTAGTCGACAATTCTAGTAAACCATGCAGAGTACAACCGCGTGAAAGATATAAACTTATAATATTGATTAAAATATATATACATTTATATATTGGGTATATATATTTAATCAATGCTTATAAGTTGTAAGTACCTGTATAATTCAGTTATATTACTGTATTGCCAAAATAATTCAAAAAATTAATCAATTTCTATTCTACAAAACTGGATGTAACTAATTCATTAGCTGAACTTAAATTGTGAAATAAAAAACTAAGAGAATTAAAAAAATCAAATATCAATCCAAAAACCGGAATTGAAGCGTTAAAACTATGTAACATTTATTTACCCTAATATACATTTTTTATTAAAAATTGTATGCACACTCCCGGTGTCTACTTCAACACCTGAAAGAGGGCCAACATTCTCAAGTTTAAAGAGAATTAAAACATATCTTAGAAATAGTATGATAGAGGTGACACATTATTTTAAACTAAAATTCAATATTTATTATTATGTTGATTATTAATTAATTTGTAGGGTCTAACCACGTGGGCTATTCATAATGATATTGAAGTAGAACATGATGAAATACTTAACATATTGGCTTGAAAACCAAGAAAATTGGAAATTTTGTTATAATAATATAATGTAATAAATGTAATAAAGAAAATGGTTTGTTGAATAATATATATTTTTAAAATGAATTATATTGAAAAAGAAATTAGTGGGAAGGTCGAAGGGGGGTGTGGGAGGCGAAGCCCCTATGGTTTTAAAATATCCATATCCCCTCCCATAAAACATTTATAATTACGCCACTGCTGTATATATATATATTATTTATAACCCAAATTGCAGGTCTAATATTATGTCCGATCGTCGGCGCTCTACATGACGACGATGTGATCCGCAATAGAGCACGATGAGGATAATAATAATGTTATGTACGTCATAATATATATATTATAAGTTAATGATACACCGCCGCCGCAGAAGACGCGAGACGGTATAATATAATAATTTGGCGTCACTCGCTGATATAACGTCGTCGCTCACACCCGATTCGCGCCGTTGTCTGCGGGTTATTGAAAATCGGTTGAGAAAAAATAAAAATAGTCGACCGATCATAATAAGTGTATTTGCAACTATACGCGTAGTTGGCCTATGCGAGTACGGAAATCGTACACTAAACATATATAATACATACGGTGGACGAGTATATATATTTTATATTCTATAGATTATATAGCATTTATTGATATTATCGTGACATGCCCGAATGTTATTTTTTTAGACTATTAGCTAACATTTTCGACCATATTATATATTATTTTCTAAGGCAGAAAAAGAATTATTATTTTTTTATAAGAATTAATAATAATTATATTATTGTATCCCAACATCCGCGTTCAGTATATTTATAGGTACGTCTCAACATATTTTGATTGATCACGTAACAAATCATTGACCTATACACTCGCGTATTATATATCCGTCCATATATATATTACAGTATTGATTTTACTTAATACCTATATAATATAATGTTATTATATAAACATAATTTTATGTTATCGGTAAAGATAAACGGCACGGTTTATGAAACGAAATTGAATCTATTATTGCTTTTCTGGCCTAAACAAATCATAATAATAATAATTATAAAATTAAAAATTAAAAAGTTAATGGTCTCATTCCGAGAGAATATATTATTTTTTACGTCGGACTATCGATTATTTTTAAATTCCGTTTATTTATTTATTTTTTTTTTGTCTTAGGTGCACCCGTTATAAGTACCCACGGATTCTTGCTGGATGATATCATCCGTCTCGTTTCGGTTTTCCGCAGAAAACGTGCAGATCAATCTAATTTCACAACAATTATATTCAATTAAAACGTTCAAAATATTATCTCATCGTCACAGTTTTATGTTCGGTACTCACGCATCTCTAGACCCATAAGTGAATTACAGTCATCGGTCAAGATAAACACCTTATCCTCTATACTAGTTCAGTCCACTCGATGTCGCATTAAATTATAATATGTATATGAATATGTAATGGTAATATGTTATACGGGAAATTTGAGTTGCGAATGCAAACAAATTTATTATTGTTGATAATAAGTAATAACTGTATAATATTGATGGAAAAAACACAAAAAAAAATAAATTTTTGCATATATTTATTGTATTTTATTATGAATATATATCTTAAGACAATAATTATAATAACAATAATAATAAATTATAAACATAATATTGATGGATGACGAACGAACTTGTACGCAGCTCATCAAAACAAATAAATGCAATTAGTGTAGACAGGCTTTGCAATTCTCCTATATGTGCATTCTAGACATTTCTAGTAAATCGTGTAAGCAAATTTGCAATGATACAATATTTCAAATACCTAATCTTGATGTACCTACCTATGGCGTTGTGCGATCAATATTAGGTATAAAATAATTACTCTCATTATTATAATTATTTTGAAAATATGTTCATAATGATATTATAATCGATAGGTATAATTTTAGTATATTGTAGACCGTCGTTGACATAATATTTTATTTAGTTTATATAGATATATAATATATTGTATATAGTTGTGGGCACAGATTTTAGAAACCAATCGATCAAGATAGGTCAGGCCAGCGAAGCAATATGTGTGCTGAGGCGACACTAAAAATGTACCTACTATAATATTATATATAACACCACCGCACTCGCAGGCACGGGCAGACCCGTTGTTGCGAAACTCGGCAAGGGCGTAGATGTGCGACGATACAATAATAAATTGTACGCGAGTTACAGCGACGATCATCGCAGTACGGGCTAGATGAAATATTTCATGTTTGTTTTGTAACCGATAAAAGTGCTGCCTTCCGACCGTTAAAAGGCTCATAACTCGATAAGGGTTACACGTAATGACAGTCATAATACGTGATTGTAATTCATAATAATATTATAATATCAATTAATTTTTGGTTTTTTTCATCAATATTATTTAATTATTAGCGGCGATAAATTCACGAAAAATAATAATAATTTGTATATAATATATATTCGTGATTGGAATGGCCCATCGGACCAGGTCCAAATTGCCCCTTAACATATATATATATTCCATTCAAAACCCATTGTGTGTATTTAATTTTTAATTAGGTCATATACACTCATAATAATACTCGTCTTGTGATGCGATACGTCCTATATATACGTCCTAGTTGCAATTTAATGGCACTTTGCAGAGTTGAACACTTGCAGGTACACGGTGACTGCAATTTATACCCACCGCACTTCACATCACGCATCTTCAGAGTTGTCGACGTCGTATAATATAATATTATGGGTACGTCGTGATTGTGATTAATTCGTTTATCGATATCGATTTTTATCATTCGTTCGAGTGTGTGGCTTCGGTTCGATATCGGTTTGTGTAATTTTTACAATTGCGAAAATCCGTCAGCGTGTGTCTGCGTTGTTCAGCAGCAGCAGCAGCAGCAGCAGCAGCAGCAGCAGCAGTAGTAGCTGCAGTAATAATAGTTATCGCATCGATAATTTCTTACTAAATGTTATTTTAAATCAGGTATGAAGGATAAACTGCAGAAACGTTGTGCAACTACGCTTAATGAATAAACATTGAAACTATACACCGTAACACAATTAATTCAGACCATAGACAAATTGGTTTAATATTTCCACACACACACACAATATAGTATAATATGTATACCTATGTAGGTACATGTATATTGGAGTTTTGATTTAATTCAATTATTATATAGGCGCAGTATAATATATTAATAAAAACAAAATGGAAACAATATTATAATATTATTTATCGCAGTCGAAAACGTTACGGTAGATTTCGAAATATTCACGCGGGTTTTATTATAAATAATAATCGGCCTGCAGGTAGCCTTTCTGGGTGGATATACACGTAGGTATATAATAATAATAATCATATACTGTCGTTTTCATCGCCATCGTCGTGTGCAGCGGTATATTACGTATACCTATCTATCTATATTATAATGTATACAACAATTATTATTATTATTATAATATTACGAACTACACGAATATATGGGAATAATGATATTATTATTAATAGCATAATAACTCGTGTAGAGATTTTACAGATTTTAAACGGAAACGAATATAGCGTGATGCGGTATATTAAATCACACACTAATGTTATGGACGGTCGTAAAAAACCGTAAAATATTGAACATTTTAGCGAAAACGATTTATGAAAAATCTAGGAACGCGGGCGTGTGTGTGCAGTGCGTACCTATATTATAATATAGCCGTGTGAATCAAACAGAAAGACCGATTGGATATGGTAAATATAAAGTTTTCACGTACAAATTGTTATTTGCCTACGAAAACAACATATTATATTGTAACAAAAAAAAAAATAATGATTTATTTAAAATAAAAAATAAGATGATAAATGAACAATGTTTTACAGCATTGCTGCTGCTAATGGGCGGGCGGCGTTGAAGGATAATATTATGATTTTGTTACGAAATTGAATGTTTTGAGCTCGCGATTAGCGTAGGTAAGACTATACGCTATCGACTTCCTCGAAGTAATTATATTTAGACCGCGATGACGCCTATATACGTATTATAACGATTATCCATTGTTTTTTGTAAGTTATTTCACGTACACGTTTTTTTAAGAACAAAAATAATAACGAAACATTTTCGTTTTCCCTGAACGTGGAAATCGTTCTTCGAACTTATGCAATGATCTGTGAGAATTCATACCGAGTACGTTTTTACGTCAAATGCATCGAATGAGAACGACTGTTAACCTCGCTTTAGACCGTTAAGAATATTAAGATACGAATAAAATCCACAATCAGTAATATTATGTCGTAACTCACGTATGATGTCTTTGCCACGTCAAAAACTTTTTCCCAACTCATTATTTTTAAATCTGGTTTTTGAAAATTATTATTAAATCGGACGGACATTACATTTTTTTATTATTTTTTGTGTGCGTGTTATTTCAAAATATCGGGATAAAATAAGTCTAAAAGAATGATGATTTTAATGTATATTTATTATGAATGAATATTGCATTTTTACAATATAGGGTTATGTTATTAGGTATATGTTTAGTGAACAAATTGAACTTACCATTTTTAAATTTGGCTTTAAAGGCTTAAACTTAAAATTTAAAGTAAAGTTATACCGAATGTTAAAAAAATATTTTATATAATAAGTACTCATTCAAAAAATATTAATGAGGATAGATATCCTGTTATTCGGACTTACAATCGACGCGATTTAATAACACACACGTCTTACGCAATAGCTATCTACAGTAGGTATTTATGCGATATGTATGTGGCAGAATTACGATCGTAAAATATATAAAACGATTACTATTCGGTCTCCGCTATTTAGCGTTTTACACGGACAATTATCAATAACATATATAGTATATACGCGCACCGCCGAGAACGGTTATAATATAATATGTAATAACGTAATGAGTTTATTATATTATATTGTATTGTAATTTTTAATAATCGAATCAATCAATTCGGTTTGTCGTAGCAGGTACCTATACATAGTACATAATAAGCCGAACGCTGCTGCAATTACTGCTCTGTACGGAACGTGTGCGTAAACGTATAAATGTAATAATAATAATATGTAAATCGGTATAATTGCACGTCTGTTGCGGTGATTACACACATAATATGTTTATGCGATATATACAAAACTAATCCGTACCGCGCTGTTCGACGATCAGGAAAACGAATACCTATATCGGATCGGCGGGTAGACATCATGTCGTCGGGCTGCTATATAGATGCGTATATCGAATTGGCGACCAGGACATAATATAATATTCTTCAGGCGAGCGAGACATAATTTTACCCACCCACACTTCATAAAATTCAGGATTTAATGGTTCACAAGCCGTTAAAAAAAAGTGACTGAATTTAATCATGAAAGCATTGACCGAAAAGTGCAGACCTTTACTATATTATAGTATATGTCTCCTAACAACTTACTGTTTTTAGATGTGCACAGATATTTTTCTTAGAATATTCTTCTCTCCTTATTTTCAATGTGCAGCGATGACTGCTTTACCTTGTAATAGGGTTGGGCGCGCCACACGCAGGAGGCTTATTTAAGGAAAATAATAATATTAGAGTCATTCGCTACGGGGCTACGTATGCACACTCGCGTATAATTACGCGCACTCGTATTGTACAATAATTCGTGTGTTCGAAAACATCGGTTGCGGCGGCGTTGGTGATATTGAAAATAATATTGTGGGAAATGTCTACGGAAATGATATTATCCGAAATCACCAAAAAAAAATAATAACCTGTTGATCTTTACTATAGAGACTGTGTACTTGTGTCTGCATAATAATGTGGCATTAATAACTGATCGATCGTGTGCTGCAATAATAACACACTTAAAATATTATGTGAATATATTAATAAGTGTAGAAAAGATTCGTTGGATGTAAAATATTTTAGAGTTTTTATTGATACAATATTATAATGTTATGATAACGCAATGGGTATACTTACACGATGTACCATACACCCACTTGTAAAGGGTCTGAAATGGGAAATTTTATAAGAACTTTTAGTAAAACAAGAATGTATGATATTTGATATTCAAATAAATTTTAACAAAAATGTCCATATAGAAGTGTGCAGGTACTGTGCCAATATCATCATCAGTTATATTATTATATATTAGTAGTTATTCCGTGCAACTATATTATATTATAAATAAATAATTTCAATAAAATGTATTTGTAGTATACAGAGTGATTAATTATGCATGCTCACCCTATTTTTTCTTCAATAATTCAGTTATTCAAAATCTGATTTTTGGAATTTGTAAATATATTTTAAGACTAAATATTAAATTTTTAGGCTGTCTGTTCTACTTATTGAGTGTCCTTTTTGTGATATAAACGTTTTGTTTTTCAAATGAGAACCCTATTTTCTATCATAAATTATTTAGCAAAATATTTTGATGTACCAAAATCAAAATTCAAACGAGTAGTTTTTGAGTTATTTAATTTTTTGTACTAAGGATAAAAGGTAATAGGTTTATGAGGGACATGGCGATTTTAAAATTACAGTTATTGTTTAATATTATGTTATAAATATAATAAACTATTAATATTTGTAATTATGGTTCAAGTATAATAAATACTAAATCCAGTATTAAATCTATTTTATACTTTTGTAAAACCATTTTTAAGGACTTTGAATTTGAGTGTAAACATTTAACTAACCGAGAATTCAAATTTTGAATTAGATACATCCAAATTTTCAAAAAAAATTATCCACGTCTATATAATTTACAGCAAACGAGGAGGAGGGTCCTCAATTAAAAACCATAAGTTTGTATCACCATAGAATACTCCTTAAGACGTATAGGTATAGTTCAAAAAATATCGAGAATTTGAAAATATGGTCAGATGGTATTCAACTATATTAAATATATTAATTATTTTAAAAATTCCAAAAATCAGAATCTGAATGAATTTATTATCAAATGAAAAAATGGGAGTGAGCACGGTTGGTGAATCATCCTGTATAATATAATAAATTAATAGAATACTTGACTATTTTTGAATTGCATTCAAAAGCATATTTTTATGTTTCAAAGACATCCATTATAGAACTTACAAAACACGGTAATAATCTATGATAATATTTTTTTTTTTGGATGCTACATAGAAAATGGATAGATAATAATAAGTCGTGGAAATGGCATCCTTTTCCGTCGTTGCTTCGGAGTCTATAATAATATATGACATAGATGTGCTAATATTACACAAATGATGATGGGCTCCAGCAGTTTGACGCTCCCGTTCAGTCGACCACCACCATAGGTACCACTATAAGGCAGCTCGTCATCAAATGGGTGTAAGGAGAAAGGACACGGTCATGTATACACCCATACGAGACGTTTAAGTATAATATACATAAATATACAGAACATATATTGTATATATAAATGTATAATATATGTACCGTTCGTCGAAGTTGGCCTTTGGCGTTTTGATCTCGTGGCCGCGTGTGACGTTCGCTTATATTATACCCTGCGATATAATAATATTGTGCGTTCGTTTACAATATTATTATTATTACTATTATATGGCATTCTCTGCGTCTATTATTTTCTCTCCACGCGACCACGCCGTATATACCTTACGCATCATATATCTGTGTGTGTAATGTGTATACTGCTCACACATATATACATATAATATGCTCACGTGTGTGTACATACGACGACGTTCAGAGAGAGACACACACACACACACACGTTTAACGAAGTGCACGTCCACGACGACGACGGATGATCGTCTCGCCTCGCATTTATTCTCGTATTTTCGCGGTTTGTTAGTCCACGCGACGCGTGAAAGTGTATACCTTCGACCACGACGGTATTCGTGATTTGCGCGAGAACGATGACGACGACGCTCCACTTTCGACACCCTACAAACCCGAGCGGACGCGACATTATGATAATTACCTGTACACAATATACGTATATAAACGATGGACATGCGTGAACGACGTCGTTCCAATAATACATTATATTATATATATATATGGTACGATATATTGTATGATAACGGTGCGCCGATCCCGAGTTAATAATTGTATAATAATTATAGGAGTGTACCATTCGGCAGCAAAAACTACAATATTATTATAGTTGTGTTTTGGTTTACGGCGGTAATTTCGGTTGATAACTCACTCGCCGGCAATCGAAACTAAAATATAACGTGTCATATAACTTAAAGTGGCAACAACTATCAATATGCAAAAACTTTATTTTCCTGATGCGAAAGTAACGGCCAATGACAGCTATCTAAACATTGCTGTTCCCCGTTCGTTATTACTGTGTGAAGCCGGATTCACAGCTACGTCGTGTGTCGTGCGTGGTAACTATGGTTATAACTGGTTTGAAAGTTGAGCTGTAGTCGTCGATTCATGGTATATTCGGTTACAATTCGGTAATTATTACAAGGTACCAAAACAGTAACGTCCATTCAGAATCTGATTGATCGACACGACACGACACACGGCGTAGCTGTGAATCCGGCTTTAAACCTGGTTTCCACTACACCGCGTCGTGTTCCATATAGGTATATTTAATATGAAGGTAACAAAATGTCGGTAACACGTAACCTATAAGTTAAATGTATTCCACTCTTTTGTACGACACGGTATAGTAGAAACCCGCGGCCTTTGTGGATCGCGGGTTTCGCCGTCGACAGCTTCAGGTTTAACGACAGTCGACGATGGGAATGGACGAAAGGTTTGCGAAAACGGTCAGTCAAATCCGAAATCGGACGAAATATCGTCGTCACACAGCACATATTATACTGTTATCAAATCGTAGGTACCTCACGACGACGACGACACACGATCATGACCACACCTCACGGGATACACATATTCACGGATAACGACGCAAAAACAATTGATCACTGAAACGTTTGCGACGATGACCGTTTTCGTAAGGACTGGCCGGTGAAAAATATCGGGATTACTCGATAGCAAGTTTGGCAGTATAGAAATATGGACAGTGGTATATTGTGTTGGTCGAGTTTGCTGTGGATTTAGAATTTCGCAGGAATTTACGACTTAAATGGTATAACGATTTATCATATAGTATAAAATATAAAGTAAAAATACTACTGTTGAATTATTATGTACCTACCTCATCAGTTAGCTGTACCCATCTAACTTAGTGCATGGTGTTTTTAAGCTTTAAATATTATATTTGAGTTAATAATATACGACACGTGTGTCATTGAAAAATACACGTTCGAGTAAAAAAACCTATTCTCATATAAATCATAATAGGTGTATAATACACCTTTTTCGCAATACCAAATAAATAAAAAAAAATACATAATGATTATGTATTATGACAGTTTAAATTAGATATTCAAAAGTATTAAATTTTCTAATATTTAAAATACTTTAGTTAGACGTATTAATATAATATTATTGGTTTTTTTATTGTAAAACAGATATCTTCTTATATTATGGAATAGGTCAAATGTCTACGTAATAGGTAAACAACTTTAAAAAAAAAGTAAATTATGAATGTTATATTTAGTTTGTAATATCAATTTAGGTTCGGCAGACGGTGATATTATTTATTATACATATAAAATTACAAATTCTAAACGTACATAAGTCTTACTGTAATAACGATTACCTAGTTAAGTTATCTGCAAAATACCTTGAAATTATTACGATTCGGTGGTATAGTTTTTCGTCCCGCAAATCGCAATACAAAAAAAATAATAATTATATGTATCGCATGTATGTATCAAAAGTATTAGGTATGCATACATTTTAATTATTACCATTATAAATTTACACTCTTGTTCGATCATCATAAACTTGAAAACCGACACGTCGATGACAGCCACCTTAATCTTGCATATTACGACTGCAGGTTGCTAATTTTGTTGGAAAATATTTAGCATGTGCACTAATACCTATCTATATAATTATAGCAAGTATTTGGATGCTGACTTTTGTTTTTTGCACGCTTATAGTATATAGCCGTGAAATAAAAAAAAAGGTGGGGGCTATAGATACGTGTCTCTATGTCCGCACCACTTACCACAAATACTTATATTCACATTTTTTCTTGTGCCAATATTTAACGTGTAATTAGCGTGTATTTGCACGACCGGTCCCGAATATCGTTAACCGTTGGTTCAAAAATTACACGCGGCACGAGAAAAAATTTGGAATCAATAGTTTTGACATGAAGGGTAGACAGGGATATGCAGCCAGCCCCTAATTTTTGATTTTCGCGCCTGCAAAAGCATGCAAATCATAAGACTTAACATACAATATAATATGCTAATTACACGCTAAATATTTGCCAAGCAGGTTTTCGAAAATTGTAATGTGGCGTGTTGGGGGGGGGGGGGGCGTATGGCGTACGTCGTTGCAGGGTCAGGTCGTATTCGGTTCGCCCTAGTTCCATCACGGCATTTCTCACTTTCTCAGAGTATATAATATAATAATTATAATATTTATACAATGATGGTATAGCGTATAGGTACATTGCAGATGAGGTGCTCTACTATATTTCGCACGAATCACTCGTACCTATTTTCTCTCCTAAGTCTCTACGTTCGATACATAATATATTATATGTAATATTAAAATATATTATTATTTTTATAATTTAACGATTCCACGAATAGACGAGCGGAACGAATCGTTTTGCGACCGATTCGTGCTGCAGGATCAAGAACGCGCACTTGTCATAATATCATAATATAATAATATATTTAAATTAGCATACGCAGCTATACAGGAATTTATTATCTCCAGCGTACAGATTTCCGGAAAAGTACACGTCATAATAATATAATATTCATGTTATGCGCGCGTCTCTCAATGTCAAGCCGAAAAAGACATATTATAATATTATGTATCAGCGGCGTATCTCGAGAGTACCTGTTGCCCGTGTGTGTACGCACATACGTATAATAATATATACAAGTATATTAATATGCGGTTGCTGCTAATAATATTATATATATTATGATGTGTTTGCGCACGTTGTGAGGTACCTATATAATATTATGTATATGCATACGAATACACACGAAACTACCGAGGCAGCCACCCACACTACATCCGTCCCCGTCCTGCAACCGTCCAGTCATACATATAGTAAGTACCTATAATATTAGTATGTGTATGTTTAATATTTGAATGTTATAATAATAACAACGATATTGTAATGTACCGAAACTCGCACGGCCAATCGCCAAGTATAATAATTACCGTCGTTTAGCCGTATCACATAATACAGTCGTAATACACAATATTATTGTATTATAATAATATTATAAAATCGTGGCGCGAAAACGCGATTACGAGGACCCGCATAGAAAAGGAAAATCGAAAAAAAAAAAATCACCGCATTATTATAATAAATCCACCCACAAATATCACGAATTTCGAACGTAGTTGCGCAAAATTAATTAACGTCGCACGCGGACGGTTTTACTGCCAAATTTAAATGCACACGAGTGTTGTAGATATACATATAACAAATATATAATATTATATATAGGTACCTAGGTGTATTGTATAGCGTTTATGCGGAGGAATAAATTATGTTTTTGCCGTTCGCGGTGGTCATGACGGTTATATAAATGACGATAAGGTATTATAATAATATTACATATTATTATGGAGGTAGGTACTCTCGCATATATATATATATATATATATATATACATCGTATATGTAATACGCGTAAGTGTGTGTATAAATATAATAATAATAAAACAATATAACGTGCTCGGTTGAATTTTGCCACCGCAATATGCTCGTCCCGAGCCCTGCGCAGTGTATATAATGTTTACTTGTGCACATACGATATAATAATAATATGACGCGTACTGCAGTATTATACATACATACCTACTACACATGTATATAATAATATCGTGTGCGGTTTCACAAGATTGTGCGAAAGATTTTATCGCTGAAAACTCTACGCGCGAGTATAATATAATATACAGTAACGTGTATAGTCGTAGGACTAATACACGCTCGCAGTTATAATATTAAATAGGTAACTATATTCCATTATATTATATTATTATTGTGCGCCTACGTCATCGTCGTCGTCGTCGTCGTCGTCGTCGTCGTCGTCTCCTCGTTTACGGTCCGTGTCATAATATTTTCCATATAATATAATATAAAAGCTGGGTTTATAATAACATTATACGCCGTAAAATATAATATTCAAATAGTAATAATATGACATTGAAATCGTGTCGTAATGATCGTCGAAGACTGTCGATTGAAAGTTATGTGTTAGGCCGCGTCCGTCATCGTCGTCGTCGCAGTCGTCGCAGTCGTCGTGCGTGTAGGATAAACTTAATCCTACGGAAAGTATATTACACGCGTTTTATAATAATAATAATATATAATGTAAACTCTAATAACGACTGATAATAATATATATATATTGTATTTGAGTAATAGCGCGTCGTGCGGTAATATTATACATTTGCACCCGACAGCCAATCCATATATCTATTATTATTATTATTTATTATTATTATTGTTGTTGTTCAGTCGCAACGGATAACACGTAAACGAGGTAAATAAAAAAAAAACTTGAAGCGCTATTTATTAATCACGAGATTTAATAAAATTGATTTTCAACTAACTCAAAGTCCTTGTGTGTTATCGTATAGGTACTACTGAAATTTATTACCGACTACGCAATAGAAAAATATCGCCGTTTGCGATTAAATATTATAATATAATATCATTAAAATAAGTTACGAATAACAACTATTATATTATTATTCTACGTGCGGGTAGAGTCGAGTGGGGGAAATAGCGAAATGAATGCGTTTAAAATGTATTATAGACCAACAGATTTGTATAGAAGTGGAGCGAGACTACAAAAATAAAACTATGTCATTTTCAAATTTGATGGACTCCCGAATTTGTGCATAGCAATATACTTACAGTTATCATATTATTATACAGCTGATTATAACGTGCAAGAAACTATAGGTATTTACCATTCATTACAATATTATTGAAGACACCCACAAGTGTTGTCTCTGACTTACAAATGGATAGTGACATATTATATAGTGTCTAGCCGTCCCAAATTTTTGACGTGAGCTTTAAACTATATAGAGGGAACCATATTGACCTATTATCAAACTTAGAGATATAAGAACATCATCTGTGTTGATTTTAAAATATTAATATTTTACACACTCACTTATAACAAACAACAAGAAAACACAGATATTGTTCTTACCTTTAAGTTTGATAATAATTATATGACAATATTTATTCACTCTAATATTTAAATCAAAAAATTGAAACTGCTGGACATTATTGGTGGTATATTATGCGTAAGTATAAGACTGATATGCACACGCACATTGCACACGCAGTCTCGATGTCCTCTTAAACTAAAACAAAATCCAATTATTTAATATAATATTTAAAAATTTGCAGTAGTGCAGTAGTTTCATTGTGCATGTATAGAGATACAAGCATAGAATGCGTTCATTTTAAAGCATGCAGGCGTGTCATAAAGTCAATAACCGTCGAAAGTTTAAGTACCTATTGTTTTCTGTATTTAAACTCGTTCGCACTTACACACAAAATATTCTAATTAAAATATTTTCATCACTGTTGCGCAGTATCTCGCTCGAATATAATATGTCAAATTGTCAAAGTGACGTTAACTTTCGGTTTTAAAGTCAAGACGAGCACACAAAGTACGCGTTTTACGTACAATAATAAACCGTTCTATACCATGCACGCCTCGACAAAAAGCGTACCGACATTTAATTAGATGTACGACGAGTTACGCATTTCATATATTGTAGTAAATCTTACGCGGTTTTTAGGTACGACAACAATATAATTTAAAGCTACATTTCAAAATTGACAACATTTACACTAAATCAATACCTATTAATAAAACCGAGAAAATGGTGTATACCTATATATTATACGTTTTTATGCTAAACTGCAGTACTATGGTACACGATTTCAAAAAATATCATCGTTGTACATATAGGTATAGGTTATATTAACCGTAAAAGTCGACGTGTGATCGAGTCGAGTACCTATGTATAATATCCTAATAACACACGAAACAAAAGTGGCTCGTTAAGCTGTAATAATACGAGTTGAAAATAACTCAACTTTAAAACTTATTAACTCGTCAAATGCCCTTGGGCATATTACACGCGCATTATACACGTAATATTATTGTAATAATATATCGTACCTACACTTGTATTATATATACAAATGAGACTTTTCGCGTGTGCGTATTATATTATATTATATTAGCAAACCGAACGCGCCAATCACATATATAGGTAGTCTTTAAAAGAGTTTACGGTTTTCGGTTTATAATATTATTACATCGCACAGGTAGGTACCTATATATTAAATGTATACGCGAGAGCACAAAGCGTTTCAAATAACACGCCTGTTAAGGGGCTCATCAATATTCTTTTTCAATATTTGTTTATAAATGGAAGGCCGCCGACGCCGCTGACTGCACCCATTAATATTAGGTACCTATACATAATATTATATAAATGCGTTTACTGCAAGTATTACCTACTTGTGCTCACACACACACACACACACACACACGACATTGTATATATATATATATATATATATATATATATACTCGTATATTTGTGTATAATAATATAATATGTAAGTATAATAATATATGGTGTGTGTGTGTGTGTGTGCTCGCTCGTATTATTTGCTCTTTGCCGGTGTTCGTGCGCAGCGTTTACGCGTGTTTTCCGCGCCGACCCATTACGCGCGTATTACCTTACACACACACACACACACACACACACATAGGTACATCATATAATACGACTATATATATCGTTATCGACCGCCCACAACGGGCGACTTACCGAGCACACACGATATATATATATATATATAAAGTATTATATTATATAGGTAGGTACGTCATATATACAATATATTATAATAATATATGTAGGTACCTATATGACGTGTGTGTATTACAATATATTATTATATTATTGCGAGTCGTCCCGTCATTCATTTCTTTGGATTTTTTTCCCTATTTATTATACCCACATAATACGCGCGCACATCACAAGAGTGTGTAAATATACGTTTTCCGTCGTTTATTAGACATAATAATATTATAATATATAGTCACACACACGTCGCCGCAGTGCAATCCCGAGTCGAGAGATTGAAAATCCTTAAAATATTACTCTACGCCGACGATATTTTACGTATTGCTCCTATACGCAGTGTATATAATGTGTATATGCGCAGTGTACAGAATTTTCGCATTAATACGACGTGTTCAAGTGCGTTTTATCATTATCATTACTACCTATACGATTCCTCTTCTCCGCGTCACCGTAGAAAATCCGGAAAGACTATTTCGATTTGCCTCTATATATACGCGTATATGCCAGCCGTTACCTGTCGATCTGCAGAGTACCGTACATACAAAACAAAAAATAGAACCGCTATCGATTTTCTTCGGTTGAATAGCGATTATAATATATTACGATAAATAATAAATAGTTATAATAGTAATAATAATACGCAGGTTTGGCATCCGGGTGCTGAAAAAATATTACCAAAATATAGAAACCGAATTTTAAGTGTTTTCGACCATATCTATACGCCATATTTTAAACACCGCTCCTCTATCAGTCATCCGTATGCAATCAACGGTTCTAATGTGACGTCTGTGAGTATAGTAGAGAACGATTTAGGTATTATTTTTAAAACGGACCTGAATTTTCACTCCCATATTGAAATGTTATGTTGCAAAGCTTTAAAAACGCTTGGGTTCGTAATACGTATTTCGAAAGAGTTTAATTTATATTCTTCTCTGAAAACAATCTATTGCTCCTTTGTCCGTTCTTCCTTGTTAGATTATGCATCTGCCCTATGGGACCCTTATCGGTTAGCTGACTCCTGTCAATTAGAACGTGTTCAGAGACGATTCCTATCTTGCGCAGCTCTTACATTAAAAATAAAACATCCTCCCCATGACTACTCTATAGAGTTATGCAGGAATTAGGTCTCCCCTCAATAGCTGACGGGAGGGTTAACACCAACGTAGAGTTTTTGAAAAAACTAGTGGATGGTCGCTTTGATGCTCCCTCACTTCTTGTATTGGTCAATTTCAAGGTCCCTTCTCGCACTATTCCACACCATGTCCCATTCTTAGTTCCTACTCACACTACCAATTATGGCAGTAATAATCCTATTGATCGCATGATGCGGCTGGTCAATGAGAGTACCATTTATCATAATATATTTTAATATTGAAAATATTTTGTTCTACTTTACTATTACTATTTTATATTACCTATTATTATAATTATTATTATTACTATTATTGAATTATTATCATGTCTAAACTTATATGGTATCTTAATTTTTATGGTTCTGTGTTAAATTGTTGTAAAGGGCTTTGCCCGTAAATATGTATAAATAAATAAATATCTATTATACCTGCAATTAAAGGCACTTTATTTCTGATCGTACTTTTGCTTATTTTATTAATTATAAATTTTACATTACCTAAATTTATATCTGCTGATTAAGTAGTTCAATTTTTTTTATAAGTGTTGGACTTTATTGTTTAGTTTGAGGAATGAAAAACAAATTCGTATTTTAAGTTAATGATAACGGTTATTGTAGTTTATCATAATATTATTAATTTATACGAAATAATGTGTTTATTGTACAGAAAACGACGCTTAGAACAACTCGTGACGGGCGTTCCGTTTTTACTCTGGTGACGGACACCTAACACAACTGAACGATTTATATTGCTGTTATGAGACCGATTAAATAAGTAGTACAAAGTATATAACGAAATAAGGTTTATATAAGCATATTCTACACATTCATACGAAATCAAAGTTATTCAGGTATACCACACATTATACACAATTTGTTGTTTTTATTATCCAATTTAAATTACAGCACGTATAATAGACATAATATGATCTATAGCCTATAGGCTAGAATATCATACTGGAAATATTATGCGTTTTTTTAAATGATTTACACTGTAAGTAAAAATAATAAATTCTCACGAAATATTGTCATTTTATAAGGTGATATAATTTAATTTATCAAATTAAAAATATAGAAAATTATGTAATAGAAAAGAGTTTAAAACCTTATTATAATAATTCGTTTATCGTAGATAAATTGTCCTCTCAACACGCGTTCGTTCTTAATCCAAAACCGAGCCAATGAATATAGCACATCTTTAACGAACATTCATACGTTTTAATGCTCTTACACTGCGATTTTTAAATTATAATAATCGTAATGAATACGATAGAACATAATAATGATATTATATAGTATAAACAATAAAATATGCCGTCTTTAAAACTATTTATTTTGTACTCCTAAAATATTATTCGTTTAAATATGTGTTTACAACATATTGTATGTTATAATTGGGTAATGTTCAGTTATTCGGTATTCAAATATTGTTGTATAGAACAAAACGCGTTTGAAAATTTATTCAGCTAAAATATAACATTTTTGTCGTTAACATAAATAAAACGACTTCTTATTTTGGTGTTTACTGCACGACATATATAATAATGTGTATATATACATATATATAGTGCACGACCGAACGTAAACGTATGCACGCGTTTATGTATATGTATATAATATATATATATACGTGTGTGTGTGTAAATAAATGTGTATAAATCGACTTTATATAGTATAATATACATACATTATTAAGTACGGCCCGCGCGGCCGTGCCGTTGCAGCATATTATGTTAAAATGTGTTCTGTTTGCTTCATTATTAAGGGTAAATACCATTAGGAATATAATATAATAATATATTATATCATTGGATGTATATACTTGATCTCAAAACAGAGTTTTGGAAAAAAAAAAAAAATACCAAAAACCGGAATTAAGTAGGTAGGTACATTTGCTTATAACACGTTGTTCACACTTGCATTGTATACGGCATCAGTTAAATTTCCCAAAAATTGATTAAAATCCGTTGACCGCATTATAATATATATATATATATATATATTGTATATTATTATACCTACATATTATACAGGTGGTTTATATATATATGCCGCTGCTGCTGCAGTATTTACACTAACACGACATGTAAAATAATAATAATAGTGTTGCAGTGTCTTTTAAACACGTTCGACCTAATTAAACGTTGAACATCACGAAATGAATCAAAGACAGATTTTATCGTATATATATATACGCCATACGGTACCCATCTATACGCGGTTATACCAGTATATTATAATACCTATATATACAGGGTGATTTTTTTATACGGTAAATCTGCAATCAGTGGTCTTTAGTGCGTAGAGTCACTACATTTTTTTTTTTTGTTTAATAACCTATAAGTTAATATAAACTATAAGTTTATTTTATGAATTTCATTCATATTATATATTATATTAATATAAAACCGTTTGAATTGCAGATATTAGCTGATGTAATGTGACACAATTGCCTCGTGAAATGTGTTGTAATAGAAACTTAAAATAAATTAATGAACAATATAATATTATACCTATACTTAGCACAAAATTAATAATTAATAACCTAATACAATTTGTTGGATCAAACCTTTTTTTTTAAGTGTCCTGTTTCAGACTATTTAAATAAATAATACATTAACTATTTTAATACATTTGTGCTATTGTATAAAACAAAAATTTTCATAAAAAATAAGATTATAATAACTGAAAATTATGGACGTTTAGACTTTTTTTTCGACCGAGATAATGAGCGGTTCATCCTGTATATTATTATTGTACAAACATGATACTAATATATACTTTACCTGACTATATAGCTGATGTTATACGCATTTGCACACTGCAGTTTTCAATATATTTTTTATTTCATTTTTCGTGCAAAATACTAATCCCCGCGAAGACGGAATAACAGTTTGTTCTATATACATACATTATGTTTATCCCGCAGCGATTGGGAAATATTTCATATCATTATCATCGTAGATACCTATACCGCATGAAAACGAACTGACATTTTTTTTCATTCGACCCGATTTGTTGTATATCATAAACTATATTGCTAAGACGCGTAATGCTCGCCCATAGAGCAGGCACGCAGGTAGTATATCCACATTTGTAGGTACATATTATGTTTCTATTATACTTTCGTGACGAGAAACTGATATTGATACCTAACTTTACAGCGCACTAACGTCGCATGAGCGTATTATGTAGGTATACACGTTACATGTATTTTATCATAATATATTAAACAAAAAAATATGTTGGCGAGATGGGTGGGCCGCGGCAGCGGGTGTCTTTCATAAATTTGAAAGCAGTGATAAATCGTCGACGTACCGAAATAGTTCAAGCGGTGTTCCGTTTATATCCAAAAAAGGTAAAGATTTTGATAAAAACGGGTTTACTGAAAACTATTATGAATAATGCGAAGCACAATCTGTTTATTGCAGCAATACCTACCTACCTAGGTATATAATAATATTATGTTTGTATTCGATTTCCATTCTTTAGAGAAATGCTGCAGCATAAATCTCTTTTCGAAAAATTATTTCTCGAAACATAACATCGATTATATACTAGCTCGGGTATAAGCATGTAACTCTTTATGATAATGAACAAGGTATTAGGAAGTATTTAGGAAGTCGTGTGTGCAAATTATACTATTATACGATGTGCTGCTGAACATATAATCGATTTCGATTAAATAATATATTATACGAAATTAAGTGCGAAACCGCAATGACTATTGGACGTGTTTTTCAAAGGACAAGGTCCGTCTTATGATCTTAATAATTGATATAATTATATTATTGCGTATAGAGACGCTCAAATTAACCTTTAATCACTATTACTTTCATAGAGCTGGTATAATGATCAATATATAATATAATATCGATTGTGCCCAAGGTTCTCCAATATGCGTAAATCGAATTCTTTTTTATAACTCATTTGCGCCCGAAATTGTTTTGATAAAAACGCGTTAAAAGTTAAAACCGTGCAACCGTGCCAAACTGTATGCTTGGAATACTATGCAATTGCAATATACCATTGCGGACTTATTACCTACCTTTTATTACGATTGCGCACTCGTATAATTATAATATTATTAATAGATGTAAATTTCCACCATCAATTCGAGCTGAAGCACCACGATTTACGCGAATCTTTTCACAGACATATTTTTAATTTGCAATTGTATTCACCTCGTCCTTAATTAGGTATAATGTTATTGGAAGCTTAAAATTAATTCAAGTGGAAACTATTATTTAAAAATAAAGGAATTAAATAAAGACACGGTGAAACTTGACGAAATGAATAGAGAAGCAACGTATAGTATTGCAAATGGGAAACTCTGGGGGGAGGGGGGGGGGTGTAAATGGGCTGTACCCGTCGAATCAACACACTCGATGGACGATAGTTAAATAATGTTTATATCACAACGCGCGGGTTTGACGTCATATTATAACGTTAATCAGTTGATTGTATATAAGCATATTTTTCTAATCGATCATTTAAATTGTCGTTGGGTTTTTTTAAAAAGATTTTTTAACTGTTATCACATAAAATATTTTAATAAGTCAACACTGGTGTATGGACCTGCACCGGAACCAGGTGTCGAGTACACGCATATTTTATTATAATATACTGCATTACTGCGTGACATATTATAATATGATCATATTTTAATATATTATTCCGAACAAAACTTTTCGCGTCGATTATATAATAATATCAACTACCTACAAGTGGGCTATACGAAGACGGAGATCGTCGTTTGATTTCTTAGCGCAAAATGTTGCTTTGGGTCGTGTATATTATCGTGTACGTATAATAATCTAATAATTTACTTATTTATTTATTATTTATTTTTCATGTTTTAAAATTTATCTATCTACACGTATAATAAATAACGAAATAATAGCCGTTGCAGTTTATATATTATGTATATATTAAATTAGATGACGTCTCAGTGTTGTTCGCAACTTTCTGCAGACTTACACTATTTGAATATTTATGAAATTACAGTAAATCAGAGGATAATTTATAATATATATGATACGTGTACTTCGCGACTTCAGACGAGGATGAGAAAACGAACGGCTACAGTTATGATCGCACATAATAATATACTTATATTATATAGCGGTTTGAATAATATTTCGTCGCGACGTCATACCCACGATATGTTCTTAAACGGTGACGCGGCCGACTATAGCCTAACATTAATATAGTATATACTTACAATGCAAAATACACATTTTAACACTGAAACTAGACGGCGATCCGAAAGTAGAAAATACGTAATAATTATATGCGGCCTATGGGTCATATTGTACAGATGCGACTATCGCACGTCGTGTTGCAGTAACGACACGTCCGACTGCTGAAACTGCGTCAACTGTTGCAGCAAACGATTATCTCAACTCACGTGTAGGTACATCCGATGACAATAACCTACGATTTAAGAATATTATATTAAACGCGAACAAAAAAAATACGATGACGAATAGCGTCGGAAAAATCAAATATATAATTAAAGTCGTCGTCTTATTCAAAACACGAGTGTTTGTAGGTGCCCGAAGTGATGAGCAGTGGTGCAAAAGACATATTTTTCAGGTGTAGCAAGACATAATTTTACCCACCCACCCCTTCCAAAACTCAAAATTGAATGGTCTATTTTTGGTTACACTATATGACTGTTAATATTAATATACCAAGGAATAGGTATCATCAGAGTTGGAAGTGGTTTGAGCTATTTATAAGAAAGCGATTAGATGACTGAATATAATCATAAAAGTGACCAAAAAGTGACACGTATGAGTATTTTTTCTAAGAACTTCCTGTTATCAAATATTTTTCTTTGAAAATCGTTATTCCCTTATTTTCAACGTGTAGCGACTGCTACACCTAGTCATAGGGTTGGGCGCCACTGGTGATGAGCATGAACTACGAGTACCGATCTATTTAATAGAGTGCAAAAAAACAGTCGGAGCGCGATTGCCTGCTTATTAATATTAGATAGGTACGGGAATACATTTTTTAAATCCGCGGATTTCGTACAAACAATGTCCTTATTTATAATTGGATTTTCAAACCGATATTTTTAACAAGAGTAAATTTATAGAAATTATTAGAAAATTTGTTAGTTGGTATATATATATATAGCGACCGGGCGAACTGATCTGACGGATTCTGCAGAAGTCATTGCACATGTCTGCATCAGACATCAGTTCACTAGCTGCGTTCCGATGTCAGTGAATTTTTGGACAGCAAGTGTCTGAGAATCGACAAGAAAACTAAAGCATAATAGACAATTTATTGCTAGAAATTCAATTTACTAATACAATAATATGCCAAATTCGAAAATTCTGATAGCGTAGATGTTTATTGGGGGAATAGTAAGTTCCTACACGAGACGTAGCAGGTAAACGATTACATACGTTAGTTTCTATAAATGTGATGTGTTAATTCCTACACGAATATAAAAATGTGGTGCGTAAGGTCCTACACAGTAAAAATCAGGTGGTGTGTTAGTTACTACACATCGGAAAATCGATATGTGTAAGTTCCTACACGGTAAAAAAAATTCAAATATCAGTAAGTGTATACTTAATCTATGTTATGGATTAGGCTACAAAATAATAAAAATAGATACATTTTCATAAATAAATAGAATAAATTAATAAATATAACGAAAATCGCATAATGCATTGATAATATACAATATAATAAATATCGAATAATACATTTTTTAATACGATTTGTATTATACCATACACGTATACTCGTATTATCAATGCATTATACGATTTTTATTATATTTTAGTATCATCATCTATTTATTTATGAAAATGTACCTATTTTTATTATTTTGTAGCCTAATCCATAATATAGCTTAAGTATACACTTACATTTTACATTTGAACTTTTTTTACAGTGTAGGAACTAACACACGTATTTTTCTTACCTGCTAGTTCTCGTGTAGGAACTTGCATTCGCCCGTTTATTGTATATCTTGTCCCAATAACAACTAGGTACCTAATATGCATTACAGTACCGCACAGGACGAATTTTGATGAAATCTATTACACATTTTTACTCCGTGGTACATATTGGAGTAGGTAAACGCGTTTTCGTCTTATATCATGAAATACGTATATATTATATTGTACAGTAAATATATACCTACGCGTATATACAAAGCCGCAGCTATATAGCTGATATATTTTATCTTCGAAGCGCTCGTCGTCGACAGCTTATACAAATTAAACGCGCGTTTTATTATTATAATTATTTATAACATTATTATACCTAAAGTGCTGCTTTAATATAATTACTACGATATTAGACAAGATTTATATACGTTTCAACGCGATTCATATAATGCATAATATTAAAACATATATTATTATATACGTGCAGAACACTCCTCGCAGTCCCTCCATATTACTTAACAGTGCGTACAACAGAAACAATACGCCACACTCTAATGCATCAAACATAAACCTATGACGACGTCTCGCGTGTGTGTATGTATAACAACAATATATGTATATATAGGTACCCCGCGACCGTTGCAAGCCGAATACGGTTTGTGTCGCATCACGAGAAAAACGTAATGTACATTATTTCGAAACGTCGTTCACTTTTTTCCCGCATCCGACGTGCGCGCAGACGCCGCTTCAACACGGTCCGAGTTCTCGTCGTTTTTGCCCTTCGTCCGACAAATCGAAAGCGGAAATAACAATTTATATCATCCGTACCTATATACAGGTAGGTACTCGTATATTAATAATACTATAGCCGTCCTACCCGGCGTTGTCCGAGTCAAAGATGAAACAAGTAAGTGATATCAGAATATTAGGCACACGAAAAACATCGCACGGTGGCCTGTGGCAAAGATTTGTTTTTTTTTTATAAATGTATTTGTAAAAATATGTATAATAATATGACATATTCCTACTAATTAGTTATAAGATATGTAATCATTGACAACCATATAAATAAACAGAGATTATTCATATATATCTCATCAAAAATAGCACTAGAATATTTAGCGTATAATATGTAAGTAGGAAAAACTAATACTGTAACTGATAACTAATAATTGTAACCAATGGCGACCATTTATAAACAAAATACAAATTTTCGATTTTCAACATGAATTCAAAAATCCTGGTGTGAGCACATCTTTAAATTATACTAAAATATACTTTTTTTGCGATAAGAACCTTTTTCGTGATATTATCTTTCAGTTAAAAAAAAACTAATATAATCGGTTGAGTAGTTATTCCGAGTACATTAGCATCAAAGGTTTCAATTTTCGGTTTTATATATATTAGGATATATTATGATAAGCAGGCTGTAAGGTTTATTACCGATAATTTTAAAATATTTTCAGTATTTTAAAACACACTACAGGTACTCCGTAATTTAGTAACGACTAACGACCGTGGTTGCCGGAAATATTGTAATTCCGGTGTCGACATCTTAAATACCTAGTACCGCCAGCTCTAGTATATCATTTTGGCTAATATACTATTTTGGCTTGCACCCATTTGTACAAGATTGGACGAGTGCAATAATTTAAGATTCTGAGCTGAGCGACGAATGTATTGATTTTACAATGATGCGTGTCTTTTATTTTTTGTGCCATCATCACATTCAGAGGCACTAATTGTGCTTCGATTTTTAACTTTGAGGTTGCAGGTTTTTGGTAGCAAGTTGAATCTAGTTGGTACTTTAAGGGGGGAGGAAAAAGTTTTTATAATATTGTTTTACATTTGAACTATATTGTAGTCGATCGACGAACATGTGTCTTAAACGTTTTAGTCTAGCTGATTATAATATATAGTTTATCTTCAATATAGGTGCGGACCTACAGCTGCGGACCAAGAGGGGCTACGAAAAAGGTAAAAATCAAAAACGGGACGCACTCGGGTACGTTCCTAAACATAATACCATATAGTGTGAATCCAGCAATATCGATCGTTACCCGATCGCATTGGTAAAATATCATTCAATACGAACACCATATAAAATATTTTACGTTATTCGTCGGTGGCCGCGGCATAGGTTTATACATAATATCACACACAAGTAGGTAATTATTAAAAACAAAAAAAAAAATTTTGAGACGATAACAAATATGGGCGCGCTCGCACATTTGTCACGTCGTCGACGTGCCTATATCATAATAATATATATATATACATAATATAAAAACTAGTAGCCGACGCGCTTAAATACGTTGTAATCGGCGTATTAACGTCGTCGAGCGTAAAAAAAATTGGGTTTTGCGTGCGCGCGAGAGAGACACGGCGAAAACTGTGCGCGCAATTATAAATTAAAATACGACGATGATACATTTGAGCGGTACAGCAAGTGTCTAAAAAAAATATAAAAACAACAAACCTGTTTATCAGGGCCGTTTATCACGCGACGATGGTATCGCGAAAACCGGTGGCAGCTGCCCGGCTTACGAATATATATTCTAATAACAATATAACATTACAATGTAATATTATCATACCTATATTATGTATAGGTACTCCGCATATCATGTGCTTTTGTGTGTAATTTTATTACGGGAAAGTCACCCTGCTACGAGATATAGGTACGCCCTGAACTTTTTTCGGGCATGTACCAGTTGCCCCCAACCGAATGTACCAGTTGTCCTCATATGTTAAAAGTGCGTCTAAGTGGATAGCCATATATATGAGTAACGACCATTATATACTAGGCTTTATTATAACAAAACATAATACTTACATAATATTAGGTATATCTAATTTTTTTACTATTTCTTTTTTTGAACAAATTATCACACGTTTAATGCCACATAATTATAATATTTATTATTTTATTGTCTATTGTATTCATATTATTTCGTTAGTAATTATTATAATATTATATAGGTACCTACTCCGCATATTATGTGCTTTTGTGTGTAATTTTATTACGGGAAAGTCACCCCGCTACGAGATAGGTATACGCCGTGAACTTTTTGCCTCATCCTGCCCGACGCCAATACGGTCACATTCGGGCGCATTCAGAACGAGATACAGGTGCACCCAAAGGAATAGGCCGTATAATTCCGGAAAGTAATATTACCGATATAATATACGAATTTCAATAAAATACAATATCAATGCGAATGATTTAGTAAAAATTCATAAATATTTAAATTAACAGTATCATGTAATATTATTAAAAAATATATATACCATTGCAAATTATTCAGTAATATTATTTCAACTATCATACGACATTATACAACTATGATCATCATAAATAAATATTAAATTACTAATAACAAAAATACAAATTTAGTGAATAAAATTAATTATATTCGTACACAATATGTTCACGTGTTTGTTTGTCCATTGAGTTAAAAGTTCAGTGAAATTAATTATAAAAAAACAATACAAAGTTTACTAAATAATGAGAAAAATAATGAATTACAGAATTTTAGTGTCAAAAATATTAAATAAGTGATTTTTCATTAAAAAAATATATATAAATTATTACACTTACCACTTACCACGTTTAAACTTACCACGAATAATTTTCTTTTTGGAGAATGTTAAGTATAAAATTAATGCACAATAGTTTCTTGATAGGATCATTCTCTCATTTTGAACCTTTACCATGCAGTACACGGTCAAAATTAGTGCACCAGTGATGGTTAATCAACAGTGGCTTTTGTAATTTTTATTTTAAATGATTCATCGTGGTTTGAGCAATGTAATATTGATAAATCATAATTGGTCATAATTTCTTCGATCAATATCACTCCAGGAGAGTGGCATTTAGATGGTAGAATACGACGCTTACATACACCATTATATTGTGAATTAATATTCGAAACTCTGTCACAGGGTATTCCAAAGACATAATTTTATTGCCAATTTATATTATCTGGCATCAATCAATTCGTGTTCTCGAGTCACCTGGCTGGAACATATTTTCTTCAAATATTTATCACAGTTTTTAAACATTTCTCGATTTAACTTTTTGGCAATAAAACCAGCAATTTACGTACGGGTTAAGCTGGTCAAATGATTATAGTTTGAGTATCTAGGTGTTTTTGAATTTGTATGGGTAAATCAACAGCTAGTTCCGCTGGTGTAGGTGGTTCTATAAGTGGCTCGAAAAAAAAATTCCGGTAAGAGATTAATGTATTTTCAGTGAACTCTTCGCAGTCGGCACTTGGCGATTGAGACTAGATAAGATTATTTAGTAATAGCGAGTTTTGTACGCTGACAAAATGAGCTGCATTGAGGATTTTCACAGTCAATATACCGCCAAACAATTGTATGGTTTCACCACAAACTGAACACTGAACTCCGAAGCAGTTGGCCTACGCTGCCCGACTTTGACGACATGCAACGGCGGTTGTACGATAGAACTATACATAATATATGGTACTAACTACAAAACACGCCTATATAAGAGTTGCACCACCCCGAGTGTAGCTGTGTAGCTATAAAGACTAAAAACATATCGATATAGTTTTAATTTTAGAAGCCTACAAATATACGCTCAAATTGGTTATCGGGACTTTATTGTTCCGTTCACTTGTAAATCGGTACAATAATAAGAAAAAGCCCATAAAAATCGTGACATATACGAGCCCGGCTAGGAACTTTAACGCGGGACGCTGTACGAGTATATTAAAAATCAAACCGTGAATGTCCCGCCAAATTGGGTCGTATCCTAACCATAGTTTCGACTGATTTTAGGTCTTAATAATAGGGTTTTAATATTATCAGTTGACCGTAATTTTGAGCAAAGACCACCCGACTATTAGCATATCATTGTGGTTTAATTTTGTGTACTTAAAAACGTAACGACATTATACCTAACAAGACAAGGTGTTGGCTATTATACTTTCTTACGATAAGTTTAATATTAAACACACACAAACAGGACCCTTAAGTCATTAGCTATTAATATTGTATCATCTATAACAAATTGTATATATATATATATTATAATGTAAATAAAAACATAAATAATGATATTTTTAGTTATGTAAGATAGACTTATTATAACACTGTATCCCCTTGTTCATATCATTTATCTTCTTGAAGAATAAATAAAAACAAAATATTATTCGGTCATTTGATTGGTCTACCCGTCTATAAGTACCATATTGCAATGATAATGCATTAATACAATTGTTCGGGGCTACAGTTTATTATATTTAAACGTTTATCAAATTGTATGATGTATGCCAGGTATGGTGGACCACTCGAAGAGCCTTGAGAAAAGAACGGTTAAATACAATACGGATAAGAGAGAAACGACCAAACAAAAAAAATCTTATCATAATAAAAAACATTATCACCATAGATTTTAGGTACATTGCGAATGGATTATTTTTGAAACATCCACCAAAATGTCAAAATCAAGAAAAATTAAAAAAATGTTCAACAGCTCAGATATGGGGACGTCCGCAGCCTTATCTTGTGGTTTTATGTCATAAACTATTATAATGTAGATTTTATTATAAAATATAAAATATGTTTTTTGGTGTGATAAGATAATAATATACACGATATAAATTAATTATTGACATAATTTGGTTAATTTAATATTATGCAGTTTTCGAATACCGCTTGTTTAGGTACAGTATTATACCAGAATGTAAATATAGAATGTAAATGTGAATGCTTACGACCCCTCTCTTAATCTAGCAAAGGCTAAACCGCATTTGATTATATGAATATACGGGGTAATTAATTTAAATTTGAAGGTGTAGGTACTACTTAGTAACATCAAAGTTGTCTTAACTTTTTTAAATCAGTTTTACGCGGTTTGTTAACAATACAATAAAAAGTAAGTATGATATGCAAATTCTAATATTACCAAAATGTTGAGCAAATAAATGCTGAAATTATCAACAAAAAAAAATTTACAAAATTTTGAAGTTTTTTTATCATAACTTCCAAATAAAGTCGGAGTTACTTTTTAGAAAGTAATATCAAGACACATTTTGAAAAAAAAATCGATAGGTTTCTAAATTTAAATTAATCCTTACCTGTAGTAAGTATGCGATATAAGTCATAAAATACCTAATAGGTATTAAACTTACAAATTTATTATATTATTGGATAATAAAAAATTTATAATATTACGTGCTGTAAAAACCTAACATAATTTATATTTGAACGTTGGTATCACTGAATAAAACAAATTAATTAAATCAGTATCAAAAAGTTCTAACTAAATAAATAATTTTTATTTTCAGAATGAAAAAGTTCTACACGTAAAACCTTTCAATTCTAAATACCATATTTTAGTTTTTTATTATTAACTTGATCAATAATTGCGGTAAAAACAAAATCCAAGTAAAGTGTTGTTCTTTGGAACTTTCTTGATAGGTACTGCATCAAATTTTTGTAACTTAGTATTTCCGGTGAAAAAATGTATTCCATTCCTAACTTAGAAACGTTCCCCTGAACAATTAGAAAAATATTACTTTAGAACCTTTTCATTCCGAGACGACGAGTAAATACAATAACCATGTTTGCTCCGATGCTCCCTCACGCAAACCTTCGGATACGTGTATCCCGTGAGGAGTATTATCTCCGTCTAGGAGTAAGCGTGGCGATTTTCACCTACACTCTCGAGTATATAATGATATTCCCTCGCCCTCGCGCCGTCCGCCATAATATTATTGTGGCGTACGGTTTGAAAAAAAATCGTTTTCCAAATCGATTATCGTCGCCGGGGACCGGTTGACCATCATCCATCAAAGGCGGCGGCGGTTCAGGTGAGATATGTTGTTGTTGCTATTATTATAAATAGATTAGATTATGTGCGCGCGGGGTAAGGATATAATAATAATAATAATAATAATAATATAAAACGCATCGTACACACACACACGCGCGCGCGCGCGCACATATAATATACGAACGCGTGTTTCGAATTATGATTAATTATTGTCTTGGGAAAAAAAAGGGTTTTTTTATACAGACGCGCGACGCAAGCGCTTCATTAATAATGATGATCGGGAAGCGGATGTATAATAATATAATTATAATATATATAGGTGCATATATGATGTACAACAGTGCGAGCAGGACGTCGTGGCGGCGGCGGCGGAGGTTTTATTAATGCTCATCGCTAAAACTGTATATAATTATAATTATTATAATCGGACCGCGGTGCGAAGAGAGGCGTTCGAGAAAAAAAAACTCACTCACCAGACGCGTAAAAAAAAAAACAAGTCTCTTGCCGCGCACACTCCACTACGTGCGACGGACCGAATTTCCACGATGCCCCGCAACCATCGTCGTCGTCATATTATCATATATCATCGCCGGAAAATCGAAATCTAACACGACCGAAATATTATTATGTCACCTATTATACAGGCTGCACAATATACGACCGAGAGCCCGACAGCGACCAATGTTCACGACGACGGTACATTATGTGATGGGTGCACGCAGAAACTTGAGAGGACGCCACACCCGCATGTGTTGTCTCCGTCTTACAGACGTGTAACATACCAAATTTATGCTCAGCAGTTCACGTTTTATGCAGTTAGCTTAAAAATTAGAGTGAATTGACCTATTATAAAAGTTGATGGTAAGAACTTTATCTGTGTTTTGTTGGAAATCTTTTTACTTTAATTCAGTTTTTAAATGAGTTATGAGAATTTTTAATTTACATTTATTATACACACGTAACTCACTTAAAAACTGAATTATAGTAAAAAGATATCCAACAAAACACAGATAGAGTTTTTACCATCAACTTTTATAATAGATCGATTCACTCTAATTTTTAAGCTAACGGCATAAAACGTGAACTGCTGAGCTTAAATTTGGTATATTACACGTTTGTAAGACGGAGACAACACATGCGGATGTGGCGTCCTCTTAAGGATGTTGGACTTTGCGCAGGTGAAGTCCTCGAATACGCCCGAATCTCGTATATACTTACATAATAATATCAAAGTTTGTGATTCGCTGCACGTGGCACATAATATTATTATGATACTCTATATAGGACAGCCCCTGTTTTGTAAAAAAAAATAAATCTTTAAATTAAATAATGTTTAAATATGTTAAAATAATTAGGGCTAGCATTTCGATGCACTTATCGCATTGTTTTCCAAAGCTCTATGGCTATGCGATTATCGTTTTATAACATATATACTTGCAGCGTTTCATGTATTTTTGAATCGGAATAGAAAGTTTTTTCTTTGCATTTTTTGACAACTTTCAATATTAAAATCATTTTTTCATTTTTTTTTAGTCTTTTAATGTATTAAGAGGATTTTAAAAATTTTGTTCTTAGGTCTTAACGTAAAAAAAAATAACTTTGTAAAGTGCTTTTAAGGTTTTTATCGACTATTATTAATCGTTTTTTTCGATCGGATTGTAAACAACATCGAGATTACGCAGTGGTGATAGAAAATTGACCTCGAATAATTCGTTTTTCAGATTAAATGTTCACGTAGAAAACTTGAAATTGTGCTGCAATTTTATTTCAATATACCTACCTAAAAAACATTTTTTTGGCTCAAAACTCGTTTACAAGATAAAACAATTTAAGTGCATTTCATATGCGTATTAATTTGAAATTTTTTGGTTTTTTCCAGACATCACATTCCCAGTCCCGGTTATAATAATAATAATAATAATAATAATAAAACGTTATATTATATGCTGCTAATACTATATAATAATATATTTATAATATATATATATATATAAGTACACGACTCTAACCGCACTTCCGCCGACTGCAGCGTTCCCGTTACAAATTTACAATATACATACATATATATATATATATACTGGTATCTCTCTTGAGACGCGTCGTATGTGTCTTCACCGCGAGCACAATATTAGTATAAAATACTCGCACGACATGACATAATGTACATGCATTATTAGATCTTCCATATATTATAATCTGTCCGAGTCGCACCTTACCGTTTTAATTTTCAATCAGTCGGATCGTGTACCATATAGCCGTACGCGCATCATATTTTATATGTATTATAGGCGTATGTATTACTATATATATTATACTGTATAGAGCGCACGATAGTAGGTTTATGCCTCCGAACGTGAGGAATATTATAAAGCAATACAATTATTATTATTATTACACAGACGTATATATTATTATAATAATACGTATAGGTATAGGTATATTATATAATATTAATATAATTAACCGGAATATTATATACGTCGGGCGGCGGCGGCAACCGAAGTCGATGACCAAAACGAGTCTATTTGTGTGCCCGTTTAATATAACGATTTTACACACAGTAAACGACCCGACGAATCTGCTCGGCGAGAGTTCGTAAATTAATATCAGTCCCGCCGAATAATAATAATAAAACCGTCTGTAGATAGCGTGGCGCATAATATGGCATATTATATATTATATATTATTGTTACTGTACGTTTAACACTATTGAAATATTTCGAAATTCCCTCGCGCCAGTCATGCGTGTGCGCCTCATCCGCACTCGTGCAGTTAATACCGATCATACACCGAAATGTCGCCGCGTATCGCTCAAACGTCGTCGCGTGACATAATAATTAAAAATTTAAAATAAATAGAAAAAGAGGGCCGGGGGGGAAGAAATTTAGTGAAAAAAAAACGTACCCACATACAATATTAAAATAATAATAATAATATATCAATATGTAATAAACCCGACGGCGCATAAATTACAAGCCGCGTGTTGGGACGCGGAAGAGGGGGGGGGGGAACTGGTTTTTAATTTCACCGATGCCGCGCGATGTGCCGCGTCGGCGGCGGGGCGGATGATACGGATTGTTTTCGATATATATTTTTCCACCCATCCACCCATCCACCCACCCACCCACTACCCCGCCGCGCAGTGTGTCAAAACGATTCTCACCACCGCCGCCGCGCATATATAATATCACGTGCTATTTTTCCGTACCTCCGTGTGGCAGGAATGCTGCCGGGTCGCGCGTGTGTGTGAGTGTATAGATCGTGATCTAATTTACGACCCGGTCGAATCGACCGAAATGCCATATCCAATTATCTGGCGCGGTTTTGCGGTGCACCAGTGCGATGTGTGTGTGCGTAAGAATAGTTCGCCAACACACGTGCACACGGCGGCGCGTATATATAACAAGACCTCCTCCGCAGCTCGCGAATAATACTAGCTCGTGTACTCGTTGTGCAGCGCATTGCTGCGACAAACCGAGACCCCGAGTGTGTATGTACGGCTAAATATATATATATATATATATATATATATATACACACGCTCGCGGCGTTTATTATAAATACAAATATGCAAAAATCGTCGTCCGGTCGTCCGCGCCGCATAACATACATATTATAATAATTGAACGGATAGCGAGCGACGGCGATGGAAATCCGAGTGATTCGGAATTGTCACGAATTTCGCACGACGTTTACACCCCCCTCGTCGCCCACGCAGCCTCGGGAGACGGAGAGACGCCGTCCGTTTTGTTTTTATTTATTTATTTATTTTTTTGTCGTAACGTTATCCCGGTCGTACGCCGCACATAATATAATATTATGAATATAGATCGGACGATCGCGATAGTGATTTTACAAAACACATAATATGCCTACGACGCGACGTGCGCAGTGTCCGACTACGGTGTGTACAGCACCGAGTGTAGGTCCCACACACACATATATATATTATAGATAAGCGGTGTTACGACTTTTAAATTGCGCTCGTTATTCGCACACGATTCGTCTCGTACACACGCGTCGGACGCGACCGTTTTCTTTTCGATTAATTATAATATAGTTATAATATTATATAGTATTATAACCGCGACAATATCATCAATCGCACGACGAACGTCGACCGCGTGCTTTACGAATTTTCGTATACCCACACATACATGTATATTGTGTATTATTAAAAGGCAGCCTGTGTGTGTGTGTATGTGTGTGTGTGAAAGCCATCACATGTAGGCGAAAATCGGGAGAAGGGGTCTATAGAAATATCAATTAACACGCGTATATTAACATATAATTCAATATACCGACTGGGTTAAGTTAGAAAATATTCGGGTGACCTTCGAGAGTGTTTGGGAGTCAAAGTCCCCTAAGCGAACCCCCTCCCCTATCACCCAAAATGTAAGCCGAAGGATTCTCATCCGAGCAAATGGCAATCTCGTGGTTCTGAAATTTGGTGCATATATAGGTAATCCTATGCCCGAGGATATGCGTGCACCTCGAAGCAATTTTTTTAAATTTCGCATATTTACAGAAGGGCTCACGCAGTAATTTGTTGGCTCACGGAATATTTTTTAGGTTACATTGGGCCCATTGGTAACATACAATAAAATAGTTATTATAATAATTGCATATTATACATAATTTAAGATATGCGTATTTAATATTCAGTCGAAATGGCCCAAAACGATTGTGTTAAAATATGTGTATGGCTTACGTTTAAGTATTTAGCTTAAGAAAGGGTAAATCCAATTTGTCACTGTCAACACCGTGCTGGGTCAGCCTGTATACAATATAATATATATTATTAAAAAATGTCAATGCGATTATTATTTATACTCATCGCTCGAACGCTGTACAGTATATTTTTCGATCATCTCCAGCTACTATCGTTTCTGCGGATATCTGCACACAAATACCAAAATATACCGACGGATACATTATTATAATATATTCAACAAAAATATCGTTTCATACACAAGAAAATATCATGACGTATACGTCTGCGGGACGTGCATCGGTAGCACCGGAAATCAAGACGCCGCGCAGAATGTTTGATTTGTAAATTATTGCCAACGACACCGCAGGATTTCATCCTCATATATGCCGACTGAAAACGCATATAATAATATATCACTTCGCTTAAAGGGCTGGGTGCTGTGCTTTTCGATTTCGAAAACTCGAGATTATAAGAGATGGTTAGGTATATGCACTGCGCTGTAATACCGTATATATTATACCGAACAGCGGTTGCAGGAGCGTTTGGGAACGATGAAAAATCGGTTTGGTAAACGTATTGCAGTCTCGGCAATAATCTCCTAACCGGTAATTTGTTACCGCGATGTTTATGACTACGAATATTTTTTCGGATATTATCGCGTCGTACAAACTATATTATCCTAAGTGAGATACAATGTTATACAAGACGGCATACTAAATCGTATTTTGCATATTTTTACATAATATGTTTTAGACATTTCGGATGGATTTATTCAGCTATTTGCGTGTACCTATTCTTTTTTTTAATACGACCACTTGTCCGCACACGTTTTCCGTGACATCGGTCATCATTACGACTGTCATTGACAAAACGTACATATTTTATATAGGTAGACACCGCGAGCTGCAGCTTTGGAATAATAATATGTACGTCATAATATATAGTCGGACGCAAAAAAGTAGATCGATTACGGTCGTTTTCCAATATATAATTATTACGAATCAATTGCGTCCTGTCGGCCGCAGCCACCCCCCCCCCCCCCGAATAAAATTCACACGTTATTAGGTACCTACGTTTTTTTAACCTATATACACGACTACACAGACAACACGGAGAATGTAGAGACGGATTTTCAACCGACAAAATGACTTTAGTAAATATTATAATATACATATCTAAGTAAAGAGTTTTACGTTTAACGGGTGATTTTAATTTTACAAACACGACAGATATAATAGGTACATGACTGCAAATTAGTGTTTTTATCTCCAACGGTTTTCATAATATTTATATTATACCTATTTATATATTATCATATATATGCGTGCTGTATATATATATATTGTATACTTTATTCAGTTTACGTCCGTCGTAACACGTATATTATATAAATACTGCAAAAATGTAAAACGAATATGCATTATATTAGTTATATACGCACTTCTATATTTCGCTATATTAGTATATATAATATCATAAAAAATATATATTGAATCGAAATCAGTAATCTAAAAATTGTGTACCTTCCTACACGATATAATATAATTATTTTAGAAACGAGTATATAATATTAAGCGCGCACACATTTGATATGTGTCATCACAGCAATAAAACGAACCGATATTGCGTATATATACGACGACGATGCGCTATAACGCTGCAGTAGTGCATTATTTATAAATTTGTAATATATAATTATAGTATTATATTATGCAGTGATAAACCACCTACCTGCAAGACTAAACTGCAGTCTGTAAAATAGGCGATTATATTACTACACGTTTATAATATTATAACGATTAACAAAAATATTATGCGAGTATTATATACCGTCGAGCTTAATTTATTTTTTTAGTTAAATTGAATATAATATAGAAACTGGACGAAAACCTTATTATAAAAATATACGAAGCGGCAGTCCTTTCACCATGAGGTAATTTCATTTAAAAATCCTGATGAATTTATGTCTAGACACCGAGACGTCAACATTTTAACAAGTGGATCCTAATTATGTCTATTCGCCTAAATAATACTAACGGTGATGTTTTACCAAAAACAAAATGACCACATAATAATATATAATATAATACAATATATATAGGCCCACACGTCGTTCAGCACACACACGGCGTAACAACAATATTAAAATAATAATAAAATAATAATAATGTAAGCAGAGCTCGGAGACTTTAATATCATTCACAACTAGGTTAACCTATATGGATATTTAATATACCGACGAGCGCGCGAGCAGTGTCGCTTCAAAATCGCCGCTGACATAATACAGATGACGAACATTATGAAATGGATTTCTGTTGCAATCGGACACCTGCTTACGATCCCGCGTACGCAATAACCTACGCAATTATATCGACGTGAGATTCACGAAAACACTATAATATATTATCTAAAAAGATAGCGTTTTTTAATTTTTAGACGCTCGAAAAAAACTTTTGACATAATATAATATATCGTACACGTATTGTTAATGGCGCAAAACGAGCGTGTGATTATAGTATAAACTTCATTAAATCATCATAAATTATACGATTTATTTTTATCCGTAAATATATTGTATTGTCGGAGCGGATGTGCACCGCAAACGGACGAGGAGAAAAACAAAAGGTCGTTTGTATATATCAGATAATTAGGTGCATTGCGTATTTGGGCTGCAGGTTATAGGTCGTGCCGCGACGGGGATGAAAGACGACGACGAAGCGTATATATAGAAAAAGGTACCTTGGTAGGTAATTAAGAAAGGATTAAATGATCAGCTTAAATGTATACAACCTATATATACGAGTATATCATATATAGAAAAGTAGGTATACGATAAGGGTCGCAATCTTTACGGCCTTGCGTATAGCGAGTGGTATTGAACGGACCTATTCGATTAAAAAAAAATAATAATAAAACGACCGCGAGTATATATGTAATGAGTTTCTGGGTGGTAATTAATATCATTAATAAAACAATGTTTAAATAAAAGTTTGACGGTTTTTCCTGTATACGACCGTGTAACAATATGTATTATATTCGCACGTGCATCCATTATCGTTGTGTAATTAAGACGTTTTACATATTATTATTAGTGCGTACGATAGGCAGACAAGTGTAGGTACTTATATATATACGTATATGTATATCGATGCACCGAGCGAATACTGTTACGACTATATATATAATATGCACCTGCAGGTATATATTACACGATGTATATATAACACGGCGTTTCTCGGTGTAATTTCTGGACGTATACCCGTGTTAATGTTACAATAATAATATTGCAAACACGGTCATCGATTAAATCTAATCTCGTTTTAAATAATAATCGCGATTGAATAATTTGTAAAAAGTAATAACGTTTTTTTTCTTTCTTCGCTCGCGTATATAGATAGATAATAGCGCACTGAACGTTACGTTTTTCAAGGTTAACCGGAGCAGCTCAGCAATATAATGAGCAACAGCTATTTATAATTATTATACTGCATATTATATAGGGACGTTTATATAATTCCGTCGCGATTCACCTCATTTTTTACTCGTATTATATTTACGCTGTTACTGACACGCGCGCGGAAAAGCCGTCCCCGCTCTATAGAGACTATATTACACACGCGTGGATATACATATATATTACACAGATGTAGTTATAATTGCGGTCGCTTATTATGAATAATTTCGATCGAGTGTCTAGATTGCAGGCAGGCAGGTATATGGAGGACGAGCGGTCGACGGATAAAGTTTCCGCGTATGTAGGTATATGTATATATATTTTTTAAATAGCGTATATATTACACGCGTGTTGTTACTTAAGATAATAATAATAATATTATGTATACACGTACTATATATATACGTTACACGGCGAGCAGTGGCGCATTGTACCCATTAGGCATAATAATATATAAATACACAGGCCCCCGCGGTCTAGAGCAACACGGTTTAGGGGCGTCGGCAGTATTATTATAATATTATATTGGTAATACCTATAAAGGCGATTCAAAATTAATGTTTAATGTTTGATTTTTCCCAATCTGCGTATATGATAAAATATAGAGGTACAGTGTACTCTCGATTATCCGTGGATTAGGGTGGCAGGACATCCATACGGATAAACGAATTCCGCAAAATCAAATTTTATAATAAAAAATAAATTGGAATTTGAAATTGAAAATTATTATTAATATATTATTAAAAAAGATACACATGTATGTGTAATAAAAAATCAATAAAAATCATAAATTATTTTTGAGCAAAAAAATCAGTCACAAGTTGTTGTTTCTTCGTTTGAAAACTCTTCTTTTTAACTCATCATTGGCATCACAAATTATCCACTCGTTAATGTTACCTTCGTCAACATTCTCTCCTCCAGTAAAAGATTTCGATAAATTAGCCAAATCAAAAGCAGAGACTTCTTCGTCTTCCTCCCCTGCTATCGAAGTATTTTCCACACTCGGTAAAATTTTTCTCCAAGACTTGACTAACGTAGTTTGCTTAACTAACCCCCAAGCAGTATTTATATCATAAATGCTATCAAGAATCGCTTTATCTTTCCAAAAACTTCGTTATCGAGTAATCGGCTATCACGAATTCACAACCAAATTAAACCTATAATGATTTATAATGGAAAGGTGCAATACCTATATGTATATTTTTTTGGACACATATAGGTATGTAGACGATTCCGCGGAAGACGGCGGATAATTCGCTCGCGGATAATCGAGAGTACACTGTATAGTGTATATGTTCCGATTGCGGGTTGAATGTTTATTGATTGTAAACGATTTAGAAAAAAAAACGAAAAAATTCAACATTATTTTATATCATGTTTACGTGTTTATACTATAAATAATTTGTGTCACGCGACGGACGCTCACCTCGTGCAGATGCTGTTGAGCACTTGCTGTGTGATACAAACAGGCGGTAATTTTGACTTAATATATCTAAATTTGTCGATGCCGGAGTGTGGATGCCCTCGCCGAGCTACACAGAGTTAACTTTAGGGTCCGAGATTTTAGTTCCCGCCACCTTTTCTGAGTTCCATGTCCGTTTTTAGCTGCAATGGTATAATATAATTATTTGACAATCTCCATATTATATTGTTGGAATGCAAACCTGCAGGGGCGCTTGTCAATTGCGCCCAAATTGAGCAGGTAGTAAAAATACTAAAGTACATTTCACCCGGTATTTTTCAGGTACAAAATTCTATGTAATATTTTGCGCCCAATAGAAATATTATTTTTATGGTAGTCATTTAGCATTACACCCAGAGGACACCACGAGGAAGCGACTATCGCACTGTTAAAATTATTCAACAATACAATGAAAACACTATTACGAGGGTGGGGAATATATGATGTGAAGATGATGTCTCGTTAGATAACTATTGTAACTGTATTTTTTATTATTAACATTTTTAACCTAGGTATTTAAAACAACTACCTATATTATTATTAATCCCATAATATTTTTTTTAACTAATTTATTCATTTCAAGCAAACCAAAAAATCATTTTTGGAGGACAGTGATAGTATCGCCACCTCGCGGTGTTCTCTGGGTAAAAAATACCGAGTGCAATTTACTACACAGAAATGTATACCTGAAAATACAGGGCGCGATTAACAATTTTGTCCCTTCGCTGGGCGCAATTTACGTTTGTCCGCCTGTAGGGCCACGGCGAGGATCAATCATTCTTAGTTTCTCGTGTACCTAGTCAAAAAAATAATTATTGTATCTTTTTCAGAAAAACATTAAATGCATGCTATTCTATATGAAATGTTATTGATGTACTCGAAATGTATATATATATATTAGTATCGTGTATTCACGGGTATCGTGTATTATCATTGTGCATATATATATAAATAAAATGAATTTTAATACGATTTTTAACGGTCGTGGAATAGTCTTGTTCTGATTTAGCGAATAGTGGATGTCGTTGACCTATATCGCGAAGAGTGTGACGCATAATTGAATTATGCGATTTTTTCTTTATATGACTTATATAATAATTATATATAGACATATGCAGTCATTACTCGTTCGTCAGCCCATTAGTCATTAAATGAGTTTAACAAAATAACGTACTGGAATAGATTTAATGATATTATATTTTGCAAGTTTGTATTGTATTTTATATTCGCTTTCATTAATAATTATAATAATAGTAAAATAATATTGTCCTTAAATTTTCATTGTAAAATATAATATTGTGTATAGTTTGATTTCAAGTTTGTTAGCTTGTAACATTTTTAATTTTTTTGTTGGAAGATAATGTTTGACTACAGGTTATATAAATGTTATAATAATGATGGAGTGCACAGGAAATTGTACTTTAGCGGACAGCAACAACTGGTAATGGTAATCAGTAGCTGCAGATAAAACGAAAAAAACAGTAGTTTCTGGTGAAACAAAAGTATTTTATTGTTTTAATAAACATTGGTTAAATTGTATGAAAATAAAACAAAACAATTAGAGTATATCGGGTAGACGGTCAACGAAGGTACCTAATAATCACCCCGTATCAACGTAATTTTTACCAATTTATACCGAGTTTCGGAGAACAGGTGAAGGAGAGAGAGAGAGTGAATCGAAACAAAAGAATAGTTATAAATTATTATATCGAATGATTCGTGTCGCTTCCTAACAATATATGAACCGTTAAATAGAAGATAATAATATAATATATTATACGTGTTTAAGGTTTGGGCGAAAGGTCTTTAAACTTATAACATCATTTACATAATATCTATTGGTATTAATCTTCGCGCGGGAACATATAAGAAACAAACGAAAAGTCGAAACATCACGCGAGAGCAAACTGTATAATATTATAACAAAATACAAGGTACGTTACCCTGGCACCACAACTTAATTTTTTTTTTTTGAAATTTGTTCCATGCTTTAGTAACCATTCGTACCCACAAATTTGGAACCTAATTACCTAAATCCATTACCACAAAAAACAGTTTTCCAGAAACGGGTGCTGGCGTAACTTTACACCAGCACAACCGATGCAAATCAACTTTTAACTCGTACTGACAAATTTTGAAATTTAATTATTTAATAGCGACAGTTAACCAGATATACCTCATATGCCAGCACCTCATGCCGTACACCACCGCACTCGTTTTTGGAAAATGTTTAATTTGTGGTGCCAGGTAACGCACCTCAATATACGTACATATATATTATATACACCTATATATATCTATGTATAGACGGACTTAGATTTTAGACAATCGATTACACGCAGATCGCGGGAAGCAGATGTTGCGCTTTTGTGCGTTATTGTTCGTCTACCGGTGGCGGCGTAAAAATATCAGTTTGTTCGAGGGGAGAGGCCCGCGGGGAGGGACTAAACGGATAGATAGCAGGTACTGTATTTTATAAGGTGCCATATTATAACCTCTATACCCGTCAGCTGACTGACTGCGCGGCGGCGGCTCGCGCGCATATATACGAAACGAGATCAAAAGATTGTGCAATGATAATAATTATAATAATAATAATAATAAAAAAAAAAAACCAGACGTGAATGAGAATCGACCGACCCGCGACTACCTCCGTGTGTGTGCGAGCGCGAGCGAGTGTATTGTCGTCGTGTTAACACGATTATTGGATGTAAATTAGTTATCTGCAGCGAGCGCATATCCCGACAAAACTATATACCACCCGAGGCACCGATCTACATTTTATATAATATATTATTATAACGTATATAAAAGCCGGTCGGTCTCGCGCTCGCACAGCTCTCTTCTTTATCATTATTATATTTTTTTTCTGTATTATTATTATTATTATTATTTCTTTTATCGCGCCACGGGGGACGCGCGCTTCCATCCACCCACACACACATACACACACACACGCGCACACACACACACACACACGCACGCACGCACGCACACACACACACACACACACACACACACACACACACACACACACACACACACACACACACACACACACACACACACACACACACACACACACACACACACACACACACACACACACACACACACACACACACACACACACACACACACACACACACACACACACACACACACACACACACAAACACACACGAGAGACGGTGCGAGACAGTACCGCACGCCGAAATCGTGTGCTGTATAATATACGAACGTAATAATATCATACCATATAGCAGCTATATGTATGTTACCATTATGTTATACCCGGTTACTCGCGGACCGGGGACCAACGACCGACAGGGGAAAAGTCAAGAGACTGGCACTGCATCGCAGTCCGTATAATATATAATATCTATACCGACCTGCAGTTATAAGCCGTTATGGCTTTTGGCTATCACCGCCGACCGATTTGAGCAACTAGCGAGGTGTTTGGACTTTGGGAGGGTTAAGTATCATATAGTTTAATTTGAGCACCCCCCAGACGGACAGATACAAAATGTTAAAGAACTAAGAAATGTCTTTTTTTATCTATATAATTTTTATTATTTTATTATCGACTATACTTAACACGCAGTATCTACATTGCTATAATAATGCTGGGTATCTATAGCATGAAAATCTGTAGTACTAATTAATAATTATATTTTTTATAAAATTACTCGACTACGAGTCGATATAAAATCTCTATTTTTATGACGTATGCGAGTTTGATTGTCAGAGACTCAAAATCTACTGAACCGTTTCAATCCATTGATTCCTCTAGACTCGAAGCATGTTTATAGTGAATTTTTCAACTCCTATAGATAACTTAAGAGTGCCTCACATGCTAATTTAGTTTTGGGCTCACGAAAACATTTTTTTATTGTTTATCTAAAGGGTTGCTATTGGTTAGTATTATAATTTGTAAAAATATTGCATATTTTTTTTTTTACAAATATATTTTAAAAAAAAACAAATTTTTGATACGGTCAACGCCGGACGGGACAGCTAGTTTTATATAATAATAAACAGCAATCATTATTGTGTTTCGTGAAAAGGAATGCGATGGTTTTATTAGCTAGATAGGTACATATAATTAAATTTTTTATAACGAGTAAATCATTGATAAGAAATATATTTGTCGACTGCAATTACCATTGTTAAAGACGATAAAGTGGACGACAAACATTATAATATATTATTACATTGGAGCTGAAAAAACAACTCACCTGATTTCGTTTAATATCGACAGCGTACTTTAACACGTTGTTTTTCAAAAATATCCCGTACACAGTAAAATAGAAACGCGTATTAAAATGTTTTATTTTATGTTGTGGCTATTGCTTATTTAGATAGTAACCGAAAAGGATTTCGTTGGAATTCGAAAAAACGAGACAAAACATCTTAAAGGAGTCAGAGTGTGTTTTATTTAACAACCATCTGGTTCGTAAACAGCTTATAAAAAGTAGGTATGCGCTGCTACGATCGATGTCGGAGGCTTATTTATATAATTCTGAACACAATATACATTTGAATATTCAAGCACCTATATATAAAAATAAATTAACAATTATTTTGGTCTATAATATTTTTTCAATGGTTAAAAATTAAAATAGTTTGTGAGAATTTAGTGGAAAATGGGTAAGCAACCAGGGAATAGCGCATAATACAATATTACGTATAAGTGTAAACACGAATTTAATCTGTGAAAGTTAAAACATAAGCTTAAAAATACAAAAATAGAAACATAATATGAATTAATGAAAGTAAATGAAATGTGAATAGCAATTTAAAAATTTATTTTTATTTTTATTTTTAATCTAGAGAATTGTACAATCTGTAGAGTAAGGTTTACAATAAGCACTAGTGAAAAGAGAATCAATATAGAAAAGACAAAATAACGGATAATGTGACAAACAATAAGTCCAATTAAATTACAATTATTTACATCAATTCGGACAGGGGGCTTGGGTGAAGAGGCCATCCATTGATGGAACTTCTTGACATGTGGGGGTGGGGTTAGTCTAAAAGTAGAACACGACACCATGTTCGTTTTAGGCTTCTCTGGGGTCACCAGGAATGGTGGAGGGACAGATAGATCCGAAATCGAGGGGTTGCGATGATTGCGGACATTTGAGTGCATGCGTTTGTAGAAAGTCTTGGCAACGCTTTTTACGATTTGGATGGATAGATTTTTTTTGTGGAGAGTATCATTAGAGACACAGTATGGGGCTTTAGTTATTTGTCATGGGCATTTGGATTGGAAGGATTGGATTTGAGTAATATTGGAATGTTTGGCGACACCCCATAATTGTAATTAAAAAATACGTTTTAAAAATACGTCAAACCCGGTAAAAAAAAAAATTCAACTGAAAAAAATCACAAATTAAGATATCCTAATAATATGTGAAAAGAATTAAAACTAATTCAAAAATATTCCTATTTTTCAAGTATCCACGAATAATATTTTTTATTTACAAAAAATAACTAAAATCGTTATATTTTCCGTTTGAATATTTATTATCATAGAAACTTGAAATTAAAATGTCTAGAAATAAAGTTTTTTTTTGCCTAATAGACTTTTTAGTATTACCACAATAATATGCTGCCCCCGCCCAAATATTAATTAATTATTAATAATTATCAGCTATTGGTACGCAAAATAATTTTTTCGTAGAAGTCTTTAACAAGTTTTCGTATTCAACCACGCATTTGCAGATCGTAAATAATTTGTATGACTACGTCTTGTCCTTTACTATCTTTACTAACCTAACCTTTTACTCGCAGCCAGTCACCGCACTGAATATCTGTTCGCAGATAATAATATATCCGTATAGTGCGTTGATATTCACTCGCGTTCGTATAATAATATATTTATTTTATGGCACGGATTTGTATGAAATTGCATAATATTATTTAACATTTCATATTTTTTAGATATTTTTAAATAACCTTTTCGAATCATAATAATTAGAATTTATTAACAAAATGTTATTTTACATATTTTAGCATATTTGACCGTAATCACATGTTTGAATAAAAATTCCATATTTATTACATATATTAAAATGAGAATTATGCGAAAAAAATATAGACAGTTGTCGAACGGAGCAATAAAACGCCAGCTATCTATATTAATTAAATTTATATAGGATATAGAGGTTATTAGACGTTTTGAGGTTTTCTAAAATCTAAATATATTATATAGGCGATGGTTAACGATATTACTGTTCTTAAACTCTATAAAGGTTGCTTTAAAAACGAAATTAATTTATATTTTTTGTCAAAACTCGGGACTATAACAGTATCACACAAAATGAATGAAGCGTTTTTAGGCGAAGAGATTCGGCTTGATAATATTTACAGAGACCCAGTATAATATTATTAAGGTAATTTAAATGTGCTCCAACAACTTCAGTTGATGTTGAACAATCATTTTCGGTTAACAAACATTGACATATTAATAATAGAATATGAAGACGCTTAAATTATAATTTAATTTTTAAAATAAATGTATTTATTTATTGTGTGTTCGTCTAATTCTTTGTACTTTTATTGTAACAGTTAATATTTACATTTTTTAATATTTTAATTATTAGTATCTGCTAGTAGTACCATATGGATTTTTTTTTATTGCATAATTTATGCATATTTCAATAATTTTTAATGCAATTATTATATAGCATATTTCAATACATTTTGTGTTATATATCCAATATCCATGTTCTAATATTATGGTAGGTACCTATATGAAAAATAAATAAGTTTTGGAATTTAGAGTGACGGTATTGTTAAAATATCATAGATACCAATGTTTTCGCCAAAAATTAATTCAACTCAACCTTATTAATAATAGTAAAACGAATTACTTTAATCGAAAAAAATATATATAAATTATAAATACGTCATAAAAGTATATGCTTAGTAATACATTCCAATAGACAATTTTCGCTCAGAATCGTTTTTCGTTTGCAATTATTTATATTTGAATTCAAATTTGGCTCATACTGCAATATTTCAGTGACTATATAACCGATGATCAATGACCGCGAGGTACACTCGACACCTATACCGTACAGCAGAGCGGTTACCTACTTTCCCCCTTTTTATTATTACCTATTATATTATATCGTTTCGAGAGGAAAACATAATAATATTTAAAAGAGCGATTTTTCAACAGCAGTCTTTGGCCGTTTCGTGCGCACGCGTATATGTATACGCATAGATAAATCGATTGATTTATGGGCTGTGCCGTCGTCCGGAAATGTCAAGGTCGGTGCCGATGCACAGCCGTTAAAATTTAAAGATTTAAATATTGGTTAATATATATAGGTACCTATACCTGTCTATACGACTACCTACTACCGCGGTACACACCGATATCGTATATATATATATATATATATATATGGTGACTTAAATCGTGGCAATACGTCTTGTAAATTATTATTCATATATTATATTATATCATGTTGCAGCAGCGGATAACGTCGAAGCCGCGGCGGCGGCGGTGTTATGTGGAGCACTTAAACAAATCGTGGGATCAGGATTCGGGGTATACCCCCCGGGTGGTTAAAACGAAAGCTATACACCACGGTAACGCGCGCAACGGATGATGATACCAGGTCTGGTCGTAAAATTATTATATCAATGCATATACTTAAAATCCGGTACTCGTCATCAGCACTATATACAATAATATACATAATAATATATAATATACGATACATATATATATATATATATATGTGTATCTGTCCGAGCGACGGGTAGGACACGAGAAAATATATTATATATAGACGAACACTGCTGTATTTATATGTATGGAACCGGGGACGGGAGATTTTTTTTTTTCCATTAAAAATGATTAAACGACTCTGACGTTTTTTTTCGTAACTCGTAAACAAAACGTTTGCCGAATACAATATATAGTATCACACTCGAGCGTCCGAGAATATAATATTATTTTATATGTATTGTGAATGTCTGGAATGAAAAAAAAAAAATAATAATAATAATATAATAGCGTATTATTATAAATAAGATTATATTGGTCGATTGAATTTATCGTTTTAATTCGATTTAATATTCAATTTCGTACGTCTTACCCATACGCGATGGCGGCGGCGGATGGGTTATAATAATGTATACGTATATATTATGAATATATACGACAGCGGCGACCTTCGGGTAAAAACATGGTATATTTGAATAAATATTTACACGGCGTCGTCTCTCGCACGTGTATGTGATATGCAATATTGGGGAAAAAAATTAATTTATATTTCGAATCGATTTTACCGAGCTCCGAAATTAATTCATAATAATTTATTTCCGCCGCGGCGGCGCAGCAGTGATAATAAAATAATAATAATATAATAGTAGTAGTAGTAGTAATAATAATAATAATAATATTATTATGGACGCACACCCCCGTGGTGTCCGGGCACTGCACGAATGCACAGCTCGCACGGAGCTAAATAATAATAACGTATTAATTTAAATTTTGGAATATAATATGATTTGTACGAAATCCGGACGACAGAAAGCGGAAGTCTAAACTGGCGTGTACGCGAGATTTTTTTAATACCCGTGCGCGTATTAAAAACAGCGAGAAAAAAAAACCCAACCGCCGCCGCCCGTCGTCGTCGTCTCGCCGTGTCATCGCAATAATAATATAATATAATATACGCGAGTTATTATTATTTTTTATTAATATTGCCACGTATAGGTATAATATTTATTAAATATATTATATATATTATATCGTATCGTATTGTAGTGTATAGTTGTAAACCTACCTACATATTATTATTATTATATTATCCGTACGGATGCCGTTTTCGCGGAGCGTCGCGCGTTTAATATAAAATATACTCTCGTCACGGTGGCGGAGGCGGCAGACGAGAGAGAGATAATATGATAACGTGCGTAAGTACACGGAACGCATACCTAAACACTGTACCTAGGTATGCATAGGTATACCTAAACACAGCTGTACCTAGGTATACGAATAAAAATAAATAGGTATAATATGTACCCGCGAGCTACGCGTGTGTCGCGTTAACTATAATAATAATATAATATATGATATAGTTCGATGGTCATCGCCGTCTGCGCATATATAGTGTACGTACCTACTTATATATTGTGCGCATGACGTGTGTGTATGTGATGATGAGTATACACCTATTATTTATATACAGGGTGATCCGTTATAAAAAAAACCCGTCGTAATAGTGACACTCATTATTTTTTTTCATGTTTTTGAGCATATTATTTTGCACATAATTATATGATGCCGAAAAACAAAATTAGTCTAAAAAAAAATATATTATTCACTATTTTTAATCGTAATTGATTTTAAGATTTAAATTTTTTTGAATTCCTTATTCCAAAGCAGAATAATTTTTAAAGGATAATCAAATCTATAGTCGACGAGAAGAAGAAATAATAATAAATTAAACCCGTGGTATGTTGTCGTTCGAAAAAGTAAAAAAAAACTTTAAAAAAAAAAACGATAACGATAAAATGAAATTGTAAAAATATAAACCTTTTTTTTCAAAAACGTGTCGATTTTTTAACGTAAATTATGTAAAAGAAATATTTTCTGCAAAAACGATGCAATGACGAGTATAGTGTTTCGCTTCAAACGGATCACCCGGTATAATATGTACCTACGTGCGTTATATATTAACTAGTTTACGGTCGTGTATATATATATATATATATACTCGTTTTATGTGTTATATTCTTGTGTGTACGTCTCGACGAACCCCTTTGCAGCTCGCGTAGGTATATTATGCTGCACGTTCCGCGCGCGGCTAATTATTGCGATTTGTAGAATATTAATAATAACCGTCGCGCAAGCGTCTGCCGCGCGACATGTCGTACACAACTTATAGCTGTATATAATAATAATAATAGGTACGATTTATATATATATATTTATATATATATATATATACGGGGCGATATATATCTCGCAGTTAACAGCAGTGCTGGACGCGACTAATCATTTATCCGGTTTTTGCACGCACAACGCGCGCATGTGACACGTCATATAGATACCTAATATATACGTATTATATAGGTACGCAGTACCTGCCTACATAATATATGATATGAAAAATATTTAAGTTTCCGAAAACGGGTACGCCGAGACAATATATCGTATGTATTATACTTATTATAGGTAGGTACTACATATAATATACTCGGTGCTCGAATTTCGAAAGAAAAAGAAGAAAAATGTAGGTATTAAAAACAGCGAAACCCGTTAATTTTTATATTCTACGCGTAGATGAGTAGACGATACAGGAAAGTGCCATTTTCGACCAAAATCGTACTCTTCTATTTTCGGCCTTAATATTAAATAATATTATTTGTATGTCATAAACCTATATACTCGTAAAGTCTAAACGTATACATAGTACATTCGCGGTGGACGCCTTTACCGAAGAGTTTGTGACAAACTAACATAATGTTATTATTATGTACCTATACCTTGCACGGCGTCCCCGAGGGTTGACTGCATAAAAATTACGAGAAAAATATTATCGACCACCGCTGCAGCGCGACGGTATTTTAAAGCACGATGACAGAATAATATAACGCCACGAATCGACATTTATATTACGCATTATAATATTATAAAACTGCATCGGATTATTCGAATAAAAAAAAATTCGTGTCATCGTTTTCTCCGCTGCAGCGGTCGCAGGCGCAGCAGACGTATCATGTTATATTATTTTATATTATATAATAATAATAATAATTAACATATAATGCGTACATTGAATGCTCTAATATAGTATTTTGTTACACACTGCTATTATATTATACGTATTATAAACTGCAGACACTATATCTATATATTATTGTTATAATATGACGTATATCATATATTGACGCGTTTAGGAGATTTTGCCAGCCCCGCGAAACGGGGTGGTGCATCAGGGTGGGTGGTAATGTTGTTTATCTTTTTTTGTTTTACTCGTGTTATGTGTCATATCGTATTATGTAGAACGCTTCGTGTTCGAATAAATCTGATGACTTCAGCCGTCCTATCCATCGCGGCGAGTGATGTGCGCGTCTATATACATATGCGGCGGCGGTCTCTCGCCGTACCGAGCAATAAGAATTTTGTGCATCTATCTATATACAAGCGCAGGGGTATTCAACCTCGGGCCACATGTTATAATATGTTTTTTAAATTTCGTGGGCTGTACACAGTAAAGTTATATGGTGATAAGCAAAAAAAAAAAAAGTTCTCGTTAATACATATAGAAAGAAAACACGCTATAAACTTGAAACGTGTTTGCGGGCCACACATGCAGACATGGCGGGCCGCGGGTTGAAAACCTCTGCCGTGTACTCTGTCCAGCGAGAGAACGAGCAGCGGGCCGACGAAAATCGGTTCTTCTGAGCATCCCCACGCGGGCCATAGGGAAACCTGTTTCGATGGCAGGGTGACGCGGGGGATGAGCATAATCTGCACGTTCTCTCGCCGGACAGAGTATATACAGAGTGATTCAAAATTAATGTTACAGCCATTTCACACATATAAATATTGTCAATACAGAAAAATGTATGATACAAACGTTTTTTGATTTAGAAACATTTAAAATGATTTGTGCATTTTATAATTTTTTACAATATATTAGGGGGTTTTAGGGCGTCAACTTTAGAAACTTAAATGGGAACCTATACTTTTTTTTGCAAACATTATACGAAGACATTTTTTTTAGTATATTTATTAGTACCTACTTAAATAGCATTAATTAATGCAAAACTCTATACTTGAGAGTTGAGAGATAAATAAAGTTTTTATACATTTCTAAAGTTGACCGCCTAAAACCCCTCCAAAAATATTGTAAAAAATATAAAATGTAAAAATTATTTTAGATGGTTCTAGATCAAATAACTTATAATATCGTACATTTTTCTGTATTTTGAATATTTATGTGATAAAAATAGCTGTAACATTAATTTTGAATCATACATTTTTCTCTATTTTGAATCAATAAATTGGCCGTAACATACATTTTGAATCACATTTTATGTATACATAATTGCCAAATACCACTCATTCACTGGTCTCTATTTTTCAAAAACTACCAAACGTATATGAACTTAAAATTTGGAATAATGGTTCCTCTAATGCTCTAGATGTGCAATAAGAAAGAATTTTTAAAAATTCTAATTTTAATAATGTGCTCACACAAGAATTTTGTTTCAGCAAACGGAAATCAAATATTTTTTTATTTATTTACAAGGTGATTGTACATACTCACCCCCATTTTTCATTTAAAAATAAATTTTTTCAAATTCTGATTTTTGGAAGTTTTAAATATACTTATGAAGACCATATTTTCAAATTCTTGAGTTTGTTTTGTACTATTTAAGGAGTGCCCCGTGGAGATGCAAACTTCTGTTTTCCAAATGAGAATTCCCCCCCCCCTCTCTTTTAACTGTAAATAAATTACTAAGTGAATAATTTGTCTGAAAACATTGACGTATCAAGATTAAAATTTGAACTAATAGTTTTTGAGGTATATTTTAACTTAGTGTACATGATAATGGGTTTAGAAGATCAGAGCTATGGACATTTGAAAATTTTAGTAATTAATATGAAACTTTATCAATATTTTTTATAATTAGATGGAAAGTTGTCTATCCAATATATATATCGATATAAGATTCGTTTCTGATGTTATTCTACACACGACTAGCTGTGTGTAAAATAGTATGATTTGATACGACGCTGCAGATATTATATGACCCGACATCGTTGGCCAATACACTCTGTGTGTTACGCGATCGAGACTTTTGCGCAACATTCTGTTTTTGAACTTATAATTGCAAGCTCGAATATCGCGCATGCCTATTATTTAGGTATACCCAAATTACCTACCCGTTTGAAAACACGAAAAGTGGATTACCGCTCTGTAATACTCCAGCAATGTATATAACGAGTATATTATTTAAACACAATATAATAATGACATACATTAGTAGATAAATTATAATACACATAATATTATAACATTATAGTCGTCGTGGCCCGTGGGTCATAAAATAATGGCTCGGAATTGACGATTTCGCTCGATCTATAATATATGTACTTAAAACGGCAGTCTGCAACGGTATATATATAATATATGCATGTATAAGTATAATGGTACGGCTGCACGCCGAGCTCGTATGTGCTACATATATGTGCGCGCATCATATCGTACGAATTTTCTTGGGAAATTCGACGATATATATACGATACGCGTGTGCTATATTCACCATCGCCCGACCACCTTCGAGTCATCGTCGCCGCTTACTCGCAAGACTGTGCGCATATATAATATACATAATAACAATATTATTACATAAAACGACCTGCACGCACGACGTATATATTTATAATACTATGTACGAAACGATCTCTCGCGCGCGCCCGCTCGCAAAAGCACTGCGCAGCGATATACGTAGATATACCAGGTACCAGGTATGAGTGCGTATACATATGGACGGACTCGCGTGTACCCTGTAATTTGGTTTTGTCCGGCGAAAGAATATTAGAAAAAGAAGAAAAAAAAATAGACACTATTATATTATATTGTTATATATATATATAAACGTCGCAACAGGTCGTCGCGTCCAGTTCACACGGTTCTACCGCCGCCGCCGCCGCCGCCGCCGCCTCAGACTCTGTAGGTACATCGCAGGTATACCGAGGTATATACCGCCGGTGGACGTGTTAATTTTACGATTGCCCGGTAGTCCGTCTGTCATATAATATGTGTGTGTGTGTGTGCGCGTATATAGTTTACATCGTACATATATATATATAATATATTATTATATTTATATAATAATATAGTCGCGCGTCGTAATAATAATATTATTATATGAACCTTTTCATTTTTAAACGCGCGGAGGCGGCGGCGGAGGCGCTACCGTTCGCGCCCCGAGTTCCGAAAAATATATATATGTTTTATAAACGACTCGTCGTCGCGGCGGTCGTCGTCTTAGGTATTGCCGCCGAATCGCGTTTTTCTCTCGCCGTACCTTTAATATTACTGCGTTATTATATACCCGCTAAGATATTATTATATTATGTGCACGGTGAATGTGCATGCGAGTAAGTGAATATTGTGCGAGTATATATATATAATACGCCGCCGACTGATGTAATATTACATTAATATATTATATGCTTCTATATATATAATATATAGCCACATCGCCCACGAACGCGTCTCGTGCTGCCTATTGAGGAGGTATCGTGTCGAATAATACAAATGTAAATTTGTTTTATACCTCCCGCAATGAGTCTCTAATATAATAATATACAGACCAGAGGTGGCCATTAACTATAGTTAAAAAGTTAAAGTTAATTTTTGTTTTTAACTTTTTAACTTGACTAGTTTAACTGGCAATTGAAATAACTTAGCTTTTCACAGTTTATTTAAAAATGATCTACCAAGCTAAAAAATTGTTGACATTTTTCGTTTATACGTAAATATTAATATAAAAATAAAAATTATCCGAATAATAATGATAACAATTTCAACTATAAAGATAAATAAATACAATACTGAGTGGCCCATTGATGTTCAATGTCATAGTATTTTTTAAACACATCGGCGCCACTGCTGTACATTATGATAACAAATTCAATAAAATTGATTATTATAATATTTAGGAAATTCGATCCTTCTCAAAAACGCAGTCACTCTTAACTTGAGTTAATTATTTTCATTGACTTGCCCCCCTTTGATACAGACTATGTTATTCAGATATAATATTGTAAGCCACCGGGAGTTATTAAATTATAATATTATACGGTTCGACACGTTTCTGCAGGAAAAATAAATAACGGTCTGATTTCGCTGCGATAATCGTTTTATCAACATTTTTACGACAATTCGTTTGGCGCACAACATTTTTGACAATGAAAACCAGCTTGTAGGTACCAGGGTTGGGCAGTATCTTAGATACAATTGTATCTTGTATCTTGTATCTCGATACAATTATATGAAATCTCGATACTGCTTTTTTAGTATCTTGCCCTTGGAAATTATTTTTCAGTACCGATAAACCATAAAATATAGTTATATATGTGATATATATATATCTGCGACACACACACATTGAATTGGATTTTACGTCTGTACCTTATTGATATCCGTAACTTTACATTATGTTATTACTAAAATTATTTTTATTGTATTTATATAATTTTTAATGTAGAATTATTATTATTATTTAATTGTTCTGTAATTGTATTGTGGTTATTATTGCATCGTTGACGACAACGAGATTACGTAATGTCACAATTGATTTGTTTTATTATTACTGAATAAGTGTCAATTTTTATTATTTTATTTGCCATATTTAACGAAGTGGTCATCCCCATAGTAATAAACATATTTTTTTTAAAAACCAGTGACTAATTTCATTAAAATGTATTGAGTATTTAGTATCGAGTATCTAGTATCGCGATACTCCAAAGCCAAGTATCGAGTATCTAGTATCGCGATACTCTACAGCCAAGTATCTAGTATCTTGTATCGCGATACTCCAAAGCAAAGTATCTTGTATCTAGTATCTCGATACTGCTTTTTGAGTATCTTGCCCAACCCTGGTAGGTACCTACAGTTTTTCAGGGTGTACAGGGTGTACAGGGTGTACTATACTAAGATGACATACACTGTTATCATATCTTAAGCTGGTCCCACAAGGGTCAGAGACTCATAAAGGTACTCGTAAAGTATAACGATTATTTTCACTCATGGTTTACCAAGAGATGATAAATACTGATAATGCTGGGAACAACACGGAAAGCAGTGACTTGAAACTGATCTGTCGTTCAATATAATATTATTGTGTACGAAAACAGTATTTCCCCACACTACCATTCAGCTTTGATGAATCTTTAATGAAACTTTTTGAAATGAAATAAACATTGCTGTATAGAGATATAATCGATTTTGATTTTCAAGTGACAATATTATTCTGTTATTTTATTTTCCTGCAGTAAGGATGAGTTGGAAGTGCTTTGTATGTTAACTGTAAAGTCATAAACCTTATAAAGGAAATGCTGTACGAGTATCATAGTTTTTCATCGCTGGTAATTACTAATTCAAGCATTTAGAGCTACGCAGGCCATGTACAGGAACATACGAGTGATGGTCTAATTTATTAGAGAAAATATTATTGTTCGTAAATTGTGCGCAAAATAATGAGTTGTTGTCTAATTTCGCATACGTTATTCTCTACATATTACGCAGTGGCGGATTGAAACAAATTATCTGGTGGGGTCCTATTAAAGTATATTTGTTTATTTAAACATTTATACTTAATATGTTTATATTTAATAATATACATGTGAATTGACGACAGGTGGATTTAATATTTGTAATAATAATAATATGTTAACAACCATGTATGATAATAAAGTGTATCTAAATTATATGTAACAAGTATATAAATATTTATATCTACGTCATGGGCAAGGGGGGTCTAGTACCCCAGCACCCCTGTAAACCCCCCCGCTGATATTATGTTTACCTATACTGAAATCCTGAAGCCTGAAGTGATATTATAATAGAGAACGAATTACGTATATTATAATATAATGCATACAATTATGAGTGTACTTATATTATATAATATATATATTATTAGATAAGGCGAATCTAATATTAGATAGATTTAATAGAATTTAATATATTAAATATTTTTCCAGAACACATTATTTGATTTCCAAAATGTGTAAACATCGATTGCTGAGTGCACATGCATGGAATGCTGTATAGGTCTGTAGACATCAGACATAAATATAGTTAAAGGATTTTTAGTTCGAATAAATATTTGTACTTTAGCTATCGTATAATGCAAAATAGCATTCGTGTCAGACATTAAAATATATACCTACCTATGATGTGTTTAACATTTAAAATTTGAACAAATGGTAAAGTTTTTTTTTAATACCACGTATTTTTTTGCGTTTTATAGTGATTTATGTATTACCGTTATGAAATGGTATTATGTACATTTATATAATTACATATCTGAGATAGAAATATTATAAGAAACAATATGAGAAAAGAGAAGGTACAATATGTTTGGACGTGACCGATTTGTGTGTATATATACGAATGCAAGTACCTATATAATATAATATAATATATTGTAAACGGAAGTGAAGTCGTGTGTCAAGATAACAATGGCACGACGATCACAATATATTAAAATTATAACAAACGAATCTTATAACGTTGTTGTAGGTATATAACATATATTTAACTTATTTAAGAATACCTAGTATATGATATATATTTATTACTATATATTATTATGTTGTATCGCATTTACGCCGGAGGCATATTTTGTAAAAATTGATAGGCAGATGTAGTGCAATCGGGACATGGACTTAAATAATATAATAATATATTGCAGGGTAGAACACGATTCCGTACGTTTTGTACCCAAGCGTTTAGTGCAATGTTGCCAGATTTCCATGAGGTTATACGTAGGTATTTGACTATTTGACTTAGTTATAGCGTTTTACGTACGTTTCACGCATACTTAACGATAAGTAAGGGTCCAAAGCCAAACAGACGATTATATTTTTCCGGCCGGTCGCCGTGTTACTCCAAGAGTACAGTATGCCGGAGTCGGCGCCCGGCGTACTGTGTGAACTTACAGAGTTCCGAAGGAAACACAAGAAGACACCTGCACAAAAACAAGATTCGCATCTAAAGAGCGTTTCAATAAAATGGCCTTAGCCGACAAACAACGGTCAGACCACAAAATTAACGAATACGACAACTATTTGATTCATAAAAATATAATAAAATATTTGTCAAGTATTTGTAACAAATACCGAGGTATTAAATTATAATTATTTTTTTACATTTTTACAATTTTACAATTTTTTATATTTTAAACAGATTGACAATAAATGGCAACGGAATCGTTCTTTACCGAATATATTCCACGCGTAAAAATGTGACTTATTCAGTAAAATGTTTACTGCGTAGTTACAAAAACACTAACTCAATTAATCTTATGTATATATTAGTATAGGCGGCATATATGCTATAAGTTCCATATTATAGGCGGTATAGGTAGGTAAGTAAATTATTCAGTATTTCTGTACGCATAAGTCATATTTTAGACTATGCATTTATATAGTGATACAGTGACTAATATATATATTATAAATAATTATATTTAATATTAAGTTACAAATTACACAGTGTGCAGGCTATCATCACTATATATACAGGTAGGTAGGTATATGTACAGGTGTTTATATATCTACGAATTAAATTTTACCCAATTAATTTTCTTGAAGTACGAATAATGAATGCCAAGATATTTTGTACGTGGGTATATTTTAACATAATTTATAGTATCGTTACTCACACACGAATTCTAACATTCCCCGCGAGAGGCTGCAGCAGAATGTATACAGCGTGCGCATCATATAGATATATCCATAATATATTTTTATCCTGCGCGGATGACTTGCCGAAGACGCAATTCGCCAGCGCATCAGCTCATAATTAGAGAACGGAAGTTTATGCGTTTGCATGTTTTTACTGAGTGCATCAAAAAAAGTTGCTGGACGAGCTACAAATTTGAATCACAACTCGTTAGAGTTCAGAAATAAAATTTTAGTTTGCATATTTTCGCATATTTTTGAGGTTTTCCCATAAATGTGCATATTTTAAAACAAAATTGTATTTTATTGCATTTCACTTAAGTATAATAATATCTCAAAATATATTTGTTCAAAAATCATGTCAGGAGAAGAAACAACAACAGCCGAAATCCCAGAAGATCTTCAAATTAATGACTTCATACATTTCAAGTATGCGCCAATTTTTTTATTGAAATTATCTTTATGTAAATTGTAATTCTTGAAGTAAATACAACATATACCATATTAATACAATTTTTCATATTTTCCCCCAACTTTTAATTATTATCTTTACCAAAAACAAAAAAAACTTACTGTAATTAAAAATTAAATGCACAAATTTAGCGCATATTCGCATGCATATTTCGATATAGTTTCAAGTTGCGCGGACTTCCGGGCCCTAATTATAATATAATATTATATTATGTGCACCGGCCAGATTTAGTCTATATATATTATATCATATACACAATATTATATATTATATTATTGTACTCGCTGTTTACCTCTCGAGAGTCGGCAGCTGACACGCAACACTACAATACATTTACAATATAATATTATGCATTACAATATAATATATTTTATGCATTTCACGTATACACATTATATTATATTATAAACACACACAGCTAGTATTGTGATTACGAGGAACGACGGAAAGTAGAGGGACTGCCGAAGGATATTCACGCCCCGACCTGGACCTGGGCCTCCGTCCGGCCGAGATATCGCGCGCGCTCGCGCTCGCGTCATTAAAACGCGCGGCGGAACACATAAATAAAACATAATATACACCGCACCTCGCGAGTATAATATATTATATTATTCCTATTTATAATAATACACGTGTATATACGGTATTGTTCTGTTTTATTTTTTTTCTCCCCCCCCCCTACCTCCCCCACATCGCCCTTCGCACGACTAGCATTTGAATTTTTATACCGGTCATATTATATATGGGTATATATCTCGAGATTTCCCCAAATAGAAACGCATCGCACCCGCGACTTGTATATATACGCACGACGATATAAATTAGGTAGATTTCAATATTATATATACAGGGTGATACATCCCGTAAGACAATATATTGTTATTTCAGAAGACATTGACGTTTTTCGAAAATTTATGGTAATAATTTTTCGAGTTTTTTTTACTCTTTTGGATGACAATACATGTACATTTTTAATTTCTCATAACCTGAAGCCAAATAATTGTTTATTTATGTATTATTTTAAGAATTTCGATCTTGAAAATTCAAATTTAGGCTTAGTAGTTTATATTATAGTGTTATAATATTATGTATTTTAAGCATAGATGAGCGGAGTAGCCCCTTGAGTAACTTTTAAAAAAAAAATAGAAAACTTATATTTTTTATTGAAATCATATTGTCCTTTATTATCATATTACAAAAAAAATATAAAAATTTTTTTTCAAAACTCAGAAGCACTTAAAAAATGGTGGTTATAACATATAACCACCACGACTCTAGGGATATTAAATTATAAGTAATTATAAGTATTCAAATGTCATTACAAGTTTATTATTTTGTGTGAAAAGTTGAAAAGCAGGTTTGATCTGATGTTAAGCACAATGCTACATTGCACCTCTATAACATTTGTAACATCCTCGTCAAAATCAGATTCATCTCCAATTATAGATTCACAGTCGCTCGGTATTGATTCGAATATTTCGAATAATTGATCGTGACTAAGGTCGTCAATATTTATTTTGTCATTCATCGTAGATTCGTGGTGGTATATAATTGTAACCACCAACAAATTCAATAAATAATATAAAATGAATACATTTTCGGTAAAATGAATTGTATAATTATATAATATGCATACTTTCAAGTATAAAAACGTTCGGTGAAACTTAATTCATTAAAAAATGTAACAGTAAAAAAAAAAATTTGAACGAAAATTTACGTAGAAAAAATTGATTAACATTGATAACATAATAACGGATTTTAATATCAATAGCGTAGTTTTGGTGGGAATTTTTTTTTTTTTGGATACAGAGTGACCAACTGTACCGATTAATGATGGTTTCAATAAAATACCACCACTACGAAAAGGGCAAAAAAAAGTATAAAAATGTGGTTTCAATAATATACCACTACGACTCAACGGGGTAGTGGACAAAAATGTTGAAGAGTACCTGCAGGCTGCAGCACCCGTATACCACTCTACCCTGCTAAAATAAACTTTAAATATTATATTATAACTCATAGGTTATACCATATATGGTCCAAAATGCGATTTTTATGCATCGAAAGTATCGAATAAAATATTCTGCTTTGAAATAAGTGATTTAAAACGCATGTTGTCATAAAAAATTATGTAAATACTAAAAATACATTTTTTTTAGAAAAATGTTGTTTTCGAACGATCCAAAATTATCTAAAACCAATATTTTCAAAGTTATTGAAATAATGAAATAATGTCTCGCGTTAAATGGATCACCCGGTATATTATACTAGGCGTACTATTACATTATAATATGATATTATTATAATAATAACTATTTCGTCGGCTTCGATGCACATAATATATATAGATACTATATACTTACTATAGGCACTTTTTTATTGATCGATCGCCATCGACGGTGTGTGCACGCAGATTATATACGAAATGTATATAATAATATAATGCTTCGCCACACAAACGGTTTATGTACATTCCGATTTTTTATTTACTAGGAAATTAATTTTTTTCAACATATCTCTTTATCTCGCATGCCAGTTTGCATTATAATATATGATATATGTATATTATCGTAATAATTCACAATTAACCATTTCCAGGGATAAACCGTCGGTGACTATATAATGACATTATGTATCGTGTCAAAAACCAAAACTCGAGCAAAATTGCAATTATATCAGAAAACGACGAGTGCGCGGAATTATTAGTGTCGTACACGCAGGCGACGACGCGTTATGATGCGACGCGCGGATAATTACGAAACTAATAAAATGTACTGAAAGAAAGAAAGAAAGAGAGAAAAAAAACCAGTAAAAAAAAAAATGTAGGACGTGGTTTTTGCGATCTCCTGCGTCGCAGCTTATAATTATTATATTATATTGTATAGTGTTATATATTGTGCCGTATAATAGTCTTTGAACAATATTATTGCAGCCGAGCGATACGCGTAACTCGATCCGCGTCTCTCGCCGCGTTCAAAAAAATTGTTCGTACCCAGGCGGGGGGGACACTGTTTAATGTGAAAACAAAAAAACAATAATTATATTATCGCAACCGATTTCACGTCGAGATCCGCGCCGCACGTGGAGACGAAAAGTCTCCAAGAATACGCTATAATAATAATATACGAGTACCTACTACTGGCTACTGCAGAACTCGAACTCGCGCTGGAGAAATCGCCAACGTCCCCGCAGACGGCGGCGCATTATCGGTCGAAATTTGTCATATTATAAACGAGGAGGTTGGGTATCGACGAGTTGAAAAGTTAAATTTAAACGTAATTTAGTTTTGTCTATTTAACCTATATAGTTAGTATTAGTTACTTCTGGGTTTCTGTTAGTTTATTAACTATGCTCACTAATTGATTGTTTTTTTATAATTATCTCGAGATCGATTGATCAAATATTCTAATTTAAGTCAATTTAAATTTCATTTTATTACGTTTTAATCAATTTTGTTTCCATAAAATATTTTGAGTTTTTTTTTTGACTCAATGGAATTTTTTTAGTGACGAACATCTTCATTGAAGTTTAGAAACACTATAATATAATCACTATAATTGTATAGTATCGAGTCGCTAAAAAAAATAAAGTTAGCTAGTACGATGTAAACGAAAAAAAAATTTTTTAACTTATTAATAACATGTATATAATATCATGTTGTTAACTTTTAACTATTGACTAAGTTTATCAAAACAAAACATAATGATATTATTGGTAGGTATACATATCGCAGACATTCGTGTTATATCATTAGACGTATTATATCATATAACCAGCTGTCGTCAGCCACACTCCCATCATCGAAAACGGGCGGGCATAGACACGATGTGTTTTTTTCATAAAAAACTATTCTACGATATACTCCGCGGTGACACGCGAACTGTGCAGGTCTTCGCCGATATACATAGGTGGGCGAGCGCGCTCGCGTTTCCACGTAGGTATATATAATGTGCTCAGTGCGCGCATCTGTTGAAACGGCCACGACGGGTATTCGTATCCGCATAATAATATTATTAATATTGTAATGTGCATATTATAATATATTATATTCGGAAAAGAGAGAAGAGACGAAAAATAAATAATAATAATAAAACAATTTATTAGCAGGAATAATCGTTTGGAGCGCGCGCGCGCGGCGTAGAACCTATATATACATATAATATTATACCTATATGTAATATATAGAAACTGCTACAATATATATTTTAGAATATTACAAAACGGCATTCCACACGGAAAAAAAATAAAGAAGAACTCTTCTGGCAGATGAACCAGTTTGTGGTTTAATGCCACCGCATCTTTTTGTATCGCTTTTTCCACTTTTTTTCGTGTGACATTTAAAAAGCGTACCAATAATATACTCGCTCGCACACACTCGCACACACACACACACACACACTGAACCGACGGGCGGAGACGCGTATACGGCAAAGAAGATCGAGTAAAAACGAGCAACGAGCGCCCGCCAACTCGACTTCTTCTTCTTCTTTAAATAATTGATTGACCTTAAATGTTACATCCATTTTTGAACGACCATAACGGATTCAAATTTCATGAATAAACATAATATTATACATATTATTATTATATAGATAGGTATATACTCCGCGAGCGCGCGTATATATTATAAGAAATCTGGTTTATATATCGAACGGATTATATCGTCGTTATCATCGTTATTATAATATATATTGTATACATCACGACGGCGACGAGGAAAACGAGTCCGACTACACGGAGAGACACGACGGACACGATGAGTCGGGTAAATTATAAGGAATAAGAAAAAAAATAAAAAATTCTAGTTGTAATACACGCGCAGTATGTAAAAGAATTTCGCACGAATACACCTACCTATATAATATTATTATTTGCGTGTAAATTGTAATGTCTCTTGCCCCTCTCCGGCACACGGCAAACGGAGAATATTATTATTATATGAATGCAGAATGCGTTTTAAACGTTAAATAGATCAACTGCGACTAACGGGCGTTCCAATAGCAGCTATCTCTAATGAACACTATATTATATTCCAGAAATCACTCCGCAAATGATCAACACCTCCAAGCCCTTTGATCCACCTCCACTCTCGTGTAATTCTCTCCCTGGAAATCCCGCTTGAAACGTAAACACACAATATTATAATATATTAATCCAATAAAAACATAAACACGCGCGAGTTCTTTATCAACGGACATGTTTCAATCTGCGTGTGTGTTACTATAATATATGTTATTTTGTCATTTTATTATCTTATTTACTTATTGTGTTTGTAGTAATCCGCATAGTTTGTAAGTTTTTCCAATAAATAAATAAACAGATCGACTTTAACTAGTTATATTATATATACGTCTTACGTCAAACACATAATATTATACACGTTATACAACACGTCAATAATCATATGTTATTTGTTCTTCTTTTCTTTTCTTTTTTTAAAACACTATACTCTTACTATAGGTATTGTATATTATTATTATTATGAATTGCACCACAAACATATTATACAGTTATTTTTAAACTTAACGTATACAGTGTAACATTTGGCTATATATACTATACGTCTTGTGCACTTGTGATAGACCAATTACCAATACCAATACTCAAGTTAGTTCTCAGACTACAGCCGATGCAACGACTTGAGCGGGTACGACGTAAGTTTTTAAGCTTTATGTCCTGTAGTATATCAATTGCATTCGTCATTACTATAATATAATATATACTCTCGTTCTCTCATATTCTTTAGCTGACCGTCGACATGCTGTCTATCATAATAGTCTTTATTTTCTTCGTAAGCTACTCCTCAAGGGTTCTGCTGACTCCCCCTCTCTCCTTGCACTAATTGACTTAAGGGTTCCTGTTTGATGCACCCGCGCCATAATTTTACGTTTTTCATTCCGTATTGCACAACAATATTTGTATTTAAAAAACAAACCAATCACCCATATGGACCGCGAGGTTAGCCAATGATGATCCGTCATTTCATCTTTATTATTTAAGATTTTATTCATTATTGTATATTGCATGTTAATTTGTATCTTTATTTATTTATTTATTATAACAATACGGGCTGAGCCCAATTAACATAATATGATAGCATTAATTAAATTTAACTATGATAACAACAATAACAGTAGTAACAATTACTAATTTACTAAATTAGGAACATGAATAACATAATAAAAAATACAGAAATTCTATAGAAATAATGGATCACTATTTGCCATACGCATCATTCTAAGGATTGGCTGGTTCTCAGAATAGTTGGTGTTGCATTTAGGAATAAAAAATGGATAAGTTTGACGGACAGAAGAGCAAGGGACTTTAAAGTTAATCATGGAAAGTAAGACAGGAGAATCAATACAGCCATCTATTAGTAAGCGGAGAAATTTCAGGTTAGCAACTTTTCTTCTATCAACTAATGATGATAAACCAAGTTTATTTAAAATTGGGGTATAATCATGAGGTGAATGGTCGATCTTTAAACCATTTTAGTAACTATAGGGGCTACGCCCATTTGTATTTAATAAATAAATACATTAAAATACTCAGTGAGGTGGAAGAATTTCTAGTTGTATCTAATCGAGGGACATATCAGCCACAAACTTTAGAATTTCACTAAAAATTATATTTATTACTTAATTACTCGTCTTCCACATTTCATACCCGCTCGGTCAAATTACACAAAGAGGGCTCTCTCAAAATGTCGTCGAGTTGTACAAACCACGTTGTTTTTGTTTACCATTTGTTATTACAACTTTATATATAATGTATAGTAAAATATCTATAATTTTATGTATTATGTCATAATGTTGATGCCACGAACGAGTTTAGTTGTTTTTTTCGCATGCATTATTTGTTTCGTAATAATCATCGCATTTGTTGATTGTAATATTTTGTTAGGATCCGATAACGATGAGATTACAAACTGCAGAGTTGTACACTCACGCATCATACGTTTGCGGTTTAGATCCGCGATAAGAGTTTTTCAAATGCCATTATATTCCGGTCTCGTGATTAATATCTATATAATATACCTGCTATGACTTATATACACATCAAGCGTATAAAGTTAAATGGGTTTGTAATGTTTATTACACACATATATATATATATCTACATTAAGTTAATATTTAATTGTTTTGCTGTAATGCTGTCTGACTGTTAAGGGTAGGGTAGACCATTATTATACGCGTTGACGTCTTGTGTGCATCAATGACAAAACATTGCTTATAGCGACCTATTGTTTTAAACCGCAAGCGAAATTTCTGTTCACTGAATATTATCATATTATACTTTTGCGGTTTAACCGTGTGATTTTACTGTCGAGAAATTTTTTTCATGAACGATCGTTATGTCTTCATATAGTCTGGATATTTGGAAAAATTATTACGGTATACATTGTATACAGTATAATATATAGTTATAAATGTATAATAATATGTCAGTGGCGTAATTATAGGATGGCAAAGGCTTGCCTCCCTGATATTATTTTAGCAGGAAAAAGGTATTATTTTGACCCCCCTCCCAGCCCTCGGATATGCCAACAGTAGAAATATGGAAATCTTCTAATACAAAGAAAAAATGAAATACATGAGGTAAAAATTTATTTTTCCTGTAATTATTGCACAAAGAACGTTTATTTCACGTTCAACCTGTTGAATAATAATATGTCGACTAATCGTCAACGTTATCGCATTATCTAGGTTGCAAAAATAACCCGATTTATATTACCAATATAATTTTAATCAATTATTAATATTATTCAAGAATTACAGAATATTATATTGTCATCAAATTATTTTTTCAAACGAGTTATAGCCTCTTTTTATGAACTCGTATAATATACTGCAGTACATACCTTCTTATAGTATTATTTATTATTTAACGATACGGGTACCTACTCGCGATTTATTTTCAAGTCGTAAAGTGAGTTTTAAGACTCGTGTGTAAAAACAAACAATAATAGGTTATTATGGTTTCAATTTTGGCGAATAAATGATTTGCCTAGTTTTTTACCCACTATTATTACTGCACTGTACTATAAAATACTATAATATCATGGACCTAAATAGTGTTATTGTATATATACGAGCTGGTTCGAGCTGATATATTTCATGCTATAAAACTGCAGTTACTCAAGAGTAAAAAAAAAAAAATACGCGTAACAAATCACGGTGGATTAAGGAGCCCCCGGTTGACGGGCCGAGATAGGCGAGTGTATAAAATAATATTAACTAAAACGAACGCGGTTAAAAAACGTATAAATATATAATATTAATTATAACAAACTTACGGTTTTTTTCTGTCCTTCGCCAAATTTCTCCCCCACCCGACACGTTTTTATCGTCTCGATTAATATACCTATACTCAGTATTACTCGTTATTACTCGCGTGTACTTCCGCCCGTGTTCTAAACATATAAGTTCACATATTATATTATTATATTATAAATATATTATTATATGATGTGCGCAGTGTATATCATAATATTATTATGTAATTTATACTCGGGTACTTATATCGATATGTAAGCACTAAGCTACCTGCAGCCTATGATAATATGTATAATAATATATACAGGTCGAGATAAAAAAATATTCAACCGTTTTATTTAGTTTTCAGGTGCGAGGCGCGTAAAGTCATTCCGTCGACCGGACAATATATTATTATATTATATTATATATAGGTACCTTTATACAAATGGAATACTAATTACATTTTTAGTATGCGTCGTAAATAAGATAAATACCTACTACTCCTCGAAAATTTAGATTTATGTCGTTTGCTGGATCGCGTAGAAACTCGCACTGTATACATACCGCGACGACGACGGATGCACTGTACCTATTATAGCTAATTTAATATATAATATTATACCTATTATAATATATTATTTTCTAATAATATAATAATATTATATTAAACCTCATAAACACATTATAATAAACCTACGACCGCGGTAACGGTCGAGGGCTCGCGACCGAGTTTACTTGTATCGAATCCCATAAAAATAAATCAAACCTTAACTACTCGACCTGCGTTTTTATGGCCGATGTTTAAGGGAAAATGTGTAACTAAAACGAGCCTCGCGTACTTTTTATATTATGCACGAGCCCGCGCGATAAGTGATAGAATATTATTGTGCGCACACACTATAAATCATGATAAAATACGTTATAATAACATTATACGAACGCGGTGGCTCCGTTTAACTCGCATATAAAATATTATATAGGTATGACTATATATAAACAAAAAAAAAAAAAATTGCAACACCACAACACGCACCCGTCCAAAACTAATTAAACACTCGTTTATTGGCTCGTTACCTTGGCTTAACAATGCGGGAAAATTTTAAATGGAATATTCAAGTTTAAAACGGAATAATAAAACTAAGACGACTTACTATCAAACTTTTTCACTATAGCGAAAAAAATAAAATACTAAATACAATAAATGTTATTGGAATAACATATTTTTCAATGGTTCAATATTTAATTTAATGCTGCATTATAGTTTGAAGTTATTGCAATACCACCTTAAAGGTTAATTTATCAATTAGAAGACAAAAAAACATAATCAAAATCATTTTAAACAAATGCCAACATCATTCCTTACTTATGAATTATTTATAATATCAAGAGTAATAAGTACTATATATTGAAAATGTATACAAAAAACAAACTGTATGCTTTATTAACAAAAATAGTTTATTTAATACAAAAAACCAAACATATAATTTAAGAAAAAATTGAAATGCCATTTTTAAGCATCAAAAAAGCTTCGATGTCAAACTTACTATAGTTGGATTAAGGTCTCCAAATATAAGTCCAAAATAATTACCAAATTTGGTTTTACAATATTAACATTTAAATTCTGAGTGGTTATGTATTTACCAGGTAAATCACTTTTATCATATTCATTTTTTTATACTATTTTAATGTAAGAACCGTTTTGGTTTTCTTATTTTTTTTCTCTTCTCTTTTGTTTTTAAAGATAAGTACTCTTTGCTATACAATACGAGTTTACGCTTCAGTGTAGTGCAATTAAGTTGCAGTTTAGTAATATTTCACTATATATTTGTTATACTATATGTATATTTCTTGGAACTATAGAATTTATGTACACGATAAGCGATATGTGTGCAACGAGAATACGTCTTATATAATATCATGGAAACGGATAAACGCGCTCAATGTCGGGTTGCGCAAACAATCACTGAATATTAATAATTTATTAATGAATCAACAAAATGAGCTAATTATATGAATATAATAATATTATGGTCTTTCGGACATGATTTAGTGGCCCGTCGCACGATCGCGCTCAGCTCCACTAAATCTTAACGAACCGACACTCGATTTTTTTTTTTTGATTTGGCGTCGAAGTCATAAAGTCCGCGTGAAATTAGTAGAGTCGTTAAGCATATATCTATAATACTTATAGGCGTAAACGTAGTAAGGTACATAGTAAGGCGATGACGTTGCGAGGCTTTGCAGATTGTATCTCATATAATATTATAATATTGTTACGCCGTTTCGGCCGATTTCTCTAGCCGATTTGTCGCTAATTTTTAAGGAACCGTGTATTTTTTTAATGTTTTTTTTTCTTTATCGACATTTTGTGTGAATAGTCTACTTTTAATCTCGCGTGAAACGAAGTTTGCGAAGAAATCCTAGAGACACGTGGTCCGCAAAACGATCTGCATAATAATAATACACGCGTATAGCGTATTATATACGTCATAATCTATATATATAAAAATAAGTGTACATTTTGAATAAATTGTATAGCTCAAGATCCACCGAACCGATTTCGATAAAAATTTCAGGGCATATTAAGATTGATATGTAGATGGTTTCTGGGAAATTTGTACGCTGCGTGATATGTGGTTCCGGAGTTATGGCCTCTTAGGTTAGTACGATGTTTCGCGCACGCTGAATTCCTCCTAAACGGCTGGACCGATTTGAATGCATTTTTTTTGTATAAGTTAGAGTGACGCCCTGGATGGTTTAAATTCACAAAGTGGTGAGGTGAGGGGGGTGATGTAAGGTGCTCACACAGGGATTTTGTGATTTACGATGGAAATAATTGTTTATAAATGGTTGCTATTGGTAACCATGGTTGCTGTGTACTGTTTATTTATAGGGTTGTCAATGGTTACATATTTTATCTATACTATACTTAATATTATAAAGAGGAAAGATTTGATTGTTTGTTTGTATTGAATAGGCTCCGAAACTACTGAACCTATTTAAATTAAATTTGGTACATAGATAGTTAAGACACTGAGAAAGGATATAGGCTACTTTAATACTAAAAACGGGCTGTAAAGGGTTGAAATAGGTTATGGTATGTATTTTTCCCTCAACGTAACATCATTATTAATTTTTTTAATGGGCAGCGAAGTGCATTTGATCAGCTAGTATAATATATAGATATCTCGATCCTCTGGCTTGCTGGTCATCGCCCATTATCGTTTAGGTATACCATACCTACGTCATACCTAAACTTGAGTTATTACGGTTTGCAAAATTATCAGCTGTTATAATAGACGCATAATATACACCGACCTACCTATAATATATTATGTTAAGTAAACGAGTTCTCGTTAAAAAAAAACAACGCGTTTATATTGGGTAATTAGCCGACTGTAATGTGTTTTTTCCCGACAATTCTATTGCGCGGTGGTAGAGTATAAAAACATTATAATCGGCGCTCGTATTAATTATTGTTTTCTTTTTAATAATCGTTTCGGACGATAACAATAATTCGTTTTGATAATATTCTATGGTCGCGCGACCAAGGTCAGCAACGAAGATTCGTACCTATATAACAATTAATGAATGAATAATGGTATTATAAATAGGTAACATTATTATAATATACATTACACATATTATTCTATATTATACTATATAGGTATAGGTATTAATACAGAATATTGCGTTTGTTGCTATATAAGATATGTGCTCGGGCACGCTGACAGACCCGAAAATAATAATTATTATCTATTCCGGAACCGGTATTTTTTTATTGGAATTTAAATATGTTACTTCTTACTCCCAATTATAATATTATCATTATTGTTATTACTTATATATAGTTAATGCAATTTACAAATCCCGTCGTTTATTATACACATACATATATGTTTATAATAATACTATAATATTATGTAGAATATGTTTATAGGCACCATATTATCTCTAAACGTTCTGAACGATAATGATAATATGCAAGTACCTCTGAAAATGGAAATAATCATTTTAATATACTTTGTGATGTGAGTACGGACGTTAGGAGGTGTTTCACTTTAATTAAATATCACCGTTTACACCGTTTTTATGCACAACTCGTCTCGGTTTAAAGGTTATATTTATACTTTTCCACGGCTGCAGCGATTGTTTTTAATTTTTTTAAATATTAATCTGTACAGTATATCCACGCACGGTCTCGATTTCAAAAAAAATAAAAAATATTTTGACCTTATACTGTATTATAACATAGTGAATAGCGAATTCATCGAACGACGAACGATTGAAATTCAATATTATGTTATTTGATTACAGTGCAGGCACGTTGACACCGTCCGTCGAGTAAGTCCTTACATATAATTTATTAATAAAACGCAATGTTTCAATTTTAAGTAACTACTAAACAAATAAGTCATTTGCAGAACAACAGTAGTCATAGGTAGGTTAGTTATTACTTATTATTATAACTTGTTATATAACTCTATGAATGGTGACTGATATGATGTAATATTTTTATTTCAAAACAATAATGTGTTAGGTTTTTACTCAGACGGACATACAAGTACTTATATAGATACATAGAAGTTATTAAAAACCCATAACTATATATTTAAAATGTCAAAAATCAAACTCGATGTCGAAGAACATATTATTCTATAATATAATCACTCCGTACAAAAAAATCACGACCATACATCAAATATGTTTAAATGGTTTTAATAGTAGCTTATAAAGAATCGATCTTATTCGCCATTTAAATTTCCCGAAGAGATAAGACAGTAATAATGGACAAAATTACCTGAAACTTAAACTGATCAAAAAAATAATATTTATATTATCACCAAAAATCACCGTGTGTGACGTTTGAACGAAGGTTACAACCATATATATCTACTATATGGCTAGCTGTGTTCTGAATTTAAAAAAGCAAATTAATATAGTTTTATCGTATACGTCCGATACGATGAATAATTACATAAGCAATCGGAAAGAAAAAAATAATTTTCATTGTCAATATTTAAAGATATTTTCGTTGCAATTTACAATATTTGTATTCCGTATGGATCGACAGTCACACCTCACACTTGACGGTTGTTTTTACGAGTCTTTTCCTGTTTTAACACGCGTAATATAATCTATATATTAATAATGTATAGGTAATATTAATGATATTATATAATAATAATACAAAAATAAATTTAAGAAAATAACTTATACCTTCGTATAAATGTTTTTCAATTATTTTTATATACAGGTGCCGGTCGCTGGGTCGCGAGATAAGTGAATTCATCCTATTCGGATTAATATCAAGGAGGTATAAAGATGGCAGATCGATGTTCTTTAAATCCGATCACTCAACTAGGATGTTCTTCATTTCGCAATATTTCCCAATCTAATTATTATAACTGCATGTGCGGATTGCCTAGTCAATTCGATTCCGTTTACGATATTATCGTCGAATTAGTTTCCACAACTCAATGACGTCTGTACGTAATTTTTGGCACTTATAAGACGTTTTCGTTTTTCGTCTGGATGAAAGTAAATGATTAAGTACTCGCATTCAGACGTACTTTTCGTTTATATATGTATTATGACGATTATATCGTGCGCATTTAGTCGTGTACCGATTAGAAATCAGAAATTAGAAATATGCGCGTATATAATACGCGTAGTATTGACTGCGCAGAGTTCGCTGGAATAAATATATATCAATCGATATAGTACATATAACAGTAATATATATATAATGAATAACGGTATTATTACAACTGCGCGATCTTCAGTCGAACACTCGATAGGTACACCTATACCTGCAGCATTGAACAAAATTAAATAAACATCGTTGAACCGCGCGCATATAGATAGGTAGGTGGTATAGGTGGTATATACCTGTAACATAATAATAATAATATACGGTCCACGATTAAACTTAACGAACCGTAATAGTATGCGCTGCCGATTATATCGTCGTCGTCGAGAAAGTCGCGCCTAATCCGTGTGCTGATTATTGGCACGGCGGGCGACTAATTTTCCGAATGAAAAATAAAAATGATGATGATAATAATAATAATAATAATAATGATATAGTAATACTATCTCGTCTGACGATCGGCAAACATCGAGAGCTTATAATATTATAATAATAGTAATAATATTATGTGTAACGTTCGGAATATTATTCGGTACATTAAACACTGTATATATATACACACCTACAGCTATATAATTATTATGTACATAGCATGTTATTATATATTATTACGTTTTACTCTGCAGCAGAGACACTTCCTCCTAGATTTGGTCTACCGAGCCGAAACTATTTATATACCTACGGTTATACGCGTATATAACGCATTATCCTTTATGACTCGTGAATTATTATGATTATGGTTTTTTCTGAAAAAAAAAATAGAGTTTTCCTAGCTCAAGTACCTATATATAATATTATAATATGCGCGCGTGGATGATAGATGAAGTATTGTCTAATGCGAGTCTCTATACAATTAACGTGTCGTATAGTGACGACGACAGCGACGGAAAAAAAAATCGTGCATAATAATAATAATAATAATAAGAAGAAGAACCGCTGAAACGATTATTACTGTGCACACATATTTAAACAAGTGACCGGAGGCGTTTGGTTTTCTGGTTTTTTTTTTTTTTTTTGGTGCTCGGAAACGAGCTATATCCGCCAAGTGACATTTACGCGTGACCCGACACGATATTGGGATTTCTTGTGAAGTCTTGCCGATGGACGAGGACAAGACATAAATTTGCCCGAGCTTTTGACCGAGTATGGGTTAGAAAAAAATTGGGATTTTTAAAACGACCTTATTAGGCTATTCTTACTGTTTCGTTTAAAAATTGAACAACCTATAATTAATAAAATATTATGTTCGCTTTATTATTTTTTTATTTTGAATAAATCATTAAACTTTATTTTATATGTTTAAACTTACATCGAGCTTATAGATACGCAGGTGGATAGCTTGGCACTGCAAGTTCATAAAGGTACTAACTAAAAAAATTATAATATGTTAAAACACAACGATTGACTGAACCAAGAGCTATAACTAATCAGCAGGGCCTTGCACCTGAATAAACTGGCGGTAAACCACGATTGAGTATATTATACCTTTTTAGCAACACGATTGAGCGTTGAATATCTTATCCAATGTTGCCAAATTCACGTTGCCGACATTTTGTGATTTGTTATTTTTGCTTATTATTAAACCAATTAGTATTATGACACCAAACTTACACGAGCAACTAGCGGCGAGCCACATTTAATAGCGACTAATAAATAATTATATAGTTCCGAAGCAATATTATAGTTTCATCTGTAATACTGACCATTATATTTTATATATTAAAAATAAGTTTTTAATTAGAAATAAATGCTCCGCCCTAAACACTAAACTATTAATCTACAAAGCTCTACTCAAACCAATCTGAACTTATGGATTTCAAATGTGGGATGCGGCAAAAAAACTATCAGAATCCAATAATTCCAAAATATATCGCTCCGGCGATTATCCAATGCTCCACACTATATCTCTAATCTAAATCTTCATAACGATCTCCTCCATATGAGAACAATAGAAGAGGAAGCTCGAATTTTCTACACACGTAAACGACTCCAAACCCATCCTAACCCTCTCATAAAAGATCTTTCCATCCTTACTTTCCCAGGAAATCTTAACCGCAGATTAAAAAGGATGTGGTGGCGTGACCTTTTATGTAGTGGGATCAAAAAAAAAAAACTAATTAATCAATAGCCAAGAGTCACTAATGGGTGGCTGCTTGAACACACCTTTCGTGTTATTTTAATTTAATTTAATTATTTACTCTTATCATATAAACCTATTGTGCTAAATTGTATAGATTGTTTATGTCAAATAAAAAGAAAAAAGAAGTTCATCCGAGTACATTGAGCAGCAGTAATTCGAACAAATATGATTAACAAAAGCACTACGAATAGGTAAACATCGCTCCCACACGTTAAAAAAAATCCACTCGTATGCCTATATACATAGTTTAAAATATTTCTACGTACAAATGATTGTTTATCTATTATTTTACACCTAGGGTTGTAGAACAGTACACGCACAACGTCAGCAAATATATATGGGTAGAAGCGAAATCCAAGAAAGCCGTACGTGAATAATAACACACACACACACAAACACATATACGATTATAAACATGTTTATAATCGCGGCATAAAGATCATATAATATTATTATATCATGTTTATAAGTATTTATTATATATACGCGTATAAAACAAGACGTGTTGGATATTACGTACGGGGCAGGCAGGCAGAGGTGTATATACACAATAACAATAGGGTGGTAGTGCGGCGGTCACGTTTCCGCGCCGCCGTCGCGATTGAGTGTTGGAGTTAATTGTTAATTATTGCAGGCGCGCGCCCGTCTTCTTGATTGGAAAAAATGGGTACCCGTTCGGAACGGAAAATAAGAGAGAAAAAAAGACATTAGCAACAAAGTGCATCTGCACCGACCATTTGTTGACGGTCGTGTAAAACACTGCGCGCACACATTATAATAATGTACACTGCAGCAGGTACAACACATACACATACTGCAGCGACAGCGACTATACGGCTGCACCGCGTACACTGCATGTGCAACGAGCGTATTATTATAATAATATGTTCCGGAGAAATGACTTCACGACGACGATGAGTCCTGCCGATACGCGCCTTATAATAATATGCATGTGTGTACCTACACCGGTATATATATATAAGTAGGTATGTAATACTACCGCGGTCGTCGTCGTTACCACACGAGGTTTTCTTTCGGGGGCAAGACCGCGTCGCGTGCGTTTCTATATATTATTGTGCAGCGATCGGGGAAAAAGAGTTGGAAAAAAAAAAACACCCGCAGAAGAAAGAAAAACACATAATCAACCGCTCTGGGTAATTATTAAGTGTATACACACGAGAGACCATAATAATAATAATAATAATAATAATATTATACCTACGTACACTGCAGTAGTATATATGCGACGACGACGACGACGACATTGGATCGGAAAACGGGATAACGACCGCGACAGCAGCAGAGTTCGCATGGATAGGAGCATTTAGCGTGCGCTGCAGCCGTCTCTCTCGCAAGCGCGTTATCGATTGAAAAAAAAAATAATAATAATATAAATCCGAGTGCACACACACACACGGGGAGATTATATATAGGTACGTGTATATTACTGCGGTCGGGTAATTGAGTTGTACTCGCGCTCGACTCCTCGGCGGCGGCGGCGGCGGCGGCGGCGGCGTTACTTATTGGACAGACCGTGCACGACAACTGTTTGCTGCTCCTGCAGTCCTGCGCGAGTCCTCTCGCCGCCACGCCGTTTAGCGGGCAATATATATATATATATGTATGTGATATCATGTGTGCGCACAGACGATATAATAATATGTGTACGTGTATAATACGAATATATATATATTGCCAAGAGATAAACTGAAACTTATTATACGTTTTTCTTATTTCTCATTCGTAATCGCCCGCCGCTTAATTGGCACGACGTGGATATTTGTGTGCGAATTTCATATTTCTCTCTTTATCTTCTCTTCTATATATTCCCCGCATGGGCGCACCGCCTATTAGGCATGTATCGCTCGGTCACTGATGCTGCGCAACACCAGCTGCAGACACCTCGTAACCTATGACCACAAGAATATATATGCGTAGGTAGGTATATAGATAATATATATACACGACTTTTTTGGTTTTTTTTTTATCGTCCGAGCGTTTTACGATGTTATTTGTCTTAACGACCCGGGTAAAAATCTTTGACCTTGTAGTGGACGATATATAGAACTGTCTAAGTATCTATATGTACTTAAAAAAGTAAACTATAAATTATAGAGTGTGTACAATAGTACATAATATAGTACCTGCAAAATTTCAATTTTCGCAAACCTAACACTTAAAATCATATACGACGACTGTACGTTTGGTTAACACAACAGTTTTCGTTTTATTTAGCAGACGCGTGACAATGTACGCTCATTACCGTCATAGATGATCATCTGTCATATAAGTCTCAAACGAGTCAACGGGGTCGTTCGCATGTATATATCTGCAGATATGCCATCACACGGCGTGGATTGTATGAACGATAAGAGCGACTTTTGTTAAAGTAAAAAGAGAGCCATATACCTAGGTATGTTATATTATAAATAGGTATAAACACATTAAATCGTTTCCGATTCGGCGGCGGTAAATCACTGCCGATGCAGCAGCAGCAGCAGTGGTGTGGGAAAAGTTATATCGAGGTTACAGCAGCATAGAGAGGTTCTCGGTGAAATTTCTAAAAAGCCGTAAACGACAGTCGAAATGGAAGAAAAAAAAATATAAATAATAATATTCCGAGTACCTATATGAGACGGCTAGCTGCTATAGGACTAGCTGTTGTATTATTATTATTGCAGTGGCCTGCAGCAGCAATACAGTCCTCTCCGACGATTAGCCGCCGGAGCTATTGTTCCGCCGCCGCCGCCGCGGAGAAAACGGCGCACGTCGTGTCCATATAATAATATAATACCTACATATAAGATGCAATCTCCGGCGAGCGCGCGTCAATCATCGTACGACGACGACGCCGGTGCGTCTCCGAACGTGATCACTCAATTTTGATCGATCCTCGGCCGCGGAAAAAAAAATATCCGCAGAGGGTAGCGGCGGCGGCGGCGGCAGCAGCAGTTCTATATAACGAGCGCGATTTTTTTTTCATAATATTTTTTTCGTCGCACGCGATGCGAATTAAAATTAATCGATTCGACGCGTACATTATATATATATTTATATATATATTTACACATCATAACATCGTGTACATATATATATATATATACACATAATCTACTATATATATAGGTAGGTATACACATAATAGCTGCAGGTCGCGAGTGACGTGCAGTCTGCCCGTGAGAACCTATCGGCCGTCGCGATAAATCTATATACGCCGCGCGCACTATCGCCGAGCATATAGGTACACGCGGTATTAATAATAATAATATATATTATTCCTTACGAATATAGGACGAGGGAGAGGAGGAAGAGGAGGAAGAGGAGGAATATAACGTCGCGGTTATTTGTCACAGCGTCGCCGACAGCTTTCTTTGTGTATATATATATATATATATATATATCTTCTATACGCGAGACCGTGTGGGCGGGGTATAGCGCTGCTGCAATGTACGCGACGCTCGCGAAGAAAGCTCACCTCTCTCTCGCCGAACGTTTATGTGTACTGCGGGACAACACTGCAGGTACACACACATTCTTTATTATAATAAAATAAAATAAAATATAATATGGGCAGATAAATAAGTTTGTCACCGTCGGCTAAATATAATAATAATAATAATAATAATAAATAACGTGCCTCGTACTATATCTCTGCAGTATAACGCCGCGACTGCTGTTCGCGCGGCAATCTCGCGCGGCGATTTGATAGGTTTCGAATTTTTTTTTCAACGTCGCGCCTTTGCTCCGCGACGGAGATCGACAAGGGCCGATAATATACGTAACATCTCAACGTGTAAATGTGCGTATAAATATTGTGTTCGATGCCATGTTTTCCGACGGTCGTCGTATATTATAATATTATAATCGCCACTTTTCGTTCGAATCGAACGCTAAGCGTAGTAGCTGTATTATTGTTACACGCGGTGTGTAGAAACAAACGTGTCGAATAGCGTATGGCAAACACGACAAAAAAATCCAATTTCGTCAAACAAAAATCAACGCAGGAGCATCTATACTTTATACACGCGAGGCACAAGTGCAGGATGCATCGATACGTCGTATAAGATAATATTATGTAGGCATGAGCAATGATTCGTTGAACGTCTGCACCACGTATGATGCACAAGAGTTAATTTTTTTTTACAAATTTAGTGTAAAACAATATGGATATATTATATATATATAATTTATACCTACGACGATTTCGAATGAGTAACAATGCGAATGACTCTTTTTGCGTCTCATCTATAATATGCTTATAAAGGTGAAAACAACGCGTAACGACATAATAAATAAAATCTCATCTAGAATCGGTTTTCAAAACGAGTTTGAATATATGATTATATACATTCGAAACATATAAATATGTATTTCGCGCTGATCTCTCTTTTAAAAATATAAATTATGTTTTTTGGTCAAATACGCGTAAAGGTCACGCGATTCGTGAACTATTATACTACCGCGCGTGATAAAATATGAAGTCGCGAGAGACAGAACAAACAACTCAATTTGTATACAATTATTATAAACCACGTAAAGTGTCCGAAGAATAATCGTCTGATGTATATTATGCTGCGATGGAACAATATATCGAGGACTTAAATTTGTGCATTTTACTTATGAGCTCAGTGTATATCGCACTTACGAATAGGCGATAAAATGACGAGTATCGGATTTAATAATGCGACTTGGCAGAGTGGAAAAAAACCCATTACCATACATGAAAATGCCAAAGTATACTGCACTGGTATGCAACGCGCTATTTCCTGTATTATTATGACGTCAATATTGTCCATACCTGCTACATCATAATATATCATCATAAATCATTTATTTTTTCAGTGCTTAATTTTGGAGGGAGGAGGTACAAGGGTACCGAGTACTCCTATATTTTTACAACTATCACCCACAGTTATATTTATTATTTTAATTAGGTTGAAACGCAAATTTGGTATGTGTCATCGGAGTATAGATATTTCTTTTTCAATCCAACAACTGCGTGAATACTATATTATAATAATTTTTATAAAATACTAGCTACTTTGTGAACCGAAAATTAAATTCACGCGTGAGCTACCCTTCAGTGCTATATGAACACCCTCCAAGTCTCAAGAAGTCTGTTGATATAACTTTTATTGAAAACGGTAAAGTCGTTCAAAAGTTACACGATCATTTAAAAAAAAAATACACTCAAGATATATATATATTATAAAGATAAATGTTTTGTACAATAATATATTGCATATTATATGCATCATCGCCATCGTCGTCACAATACATGTATTACAATAACGTAATATAGTAGAAAACTACATATAATTTTCCGGGGTGCATCATTATTATGCGCCATTGCATTATGTAATATTGTATAGTTGTCAATAATAATACTTAATCTATCAGGTGTCACGACGGCCGTCGTCGGATTTGGAACATTTGTTTTCAAGCATTTTTATTTTATTTATTGTCATTCCGATTCATTTCTCCTTCTGATATCATACAATACGTATTAGTCAAACGACGAACGTTTGCATTTTATTGCTAATGATGGTATTATAGGGCACATAGGTACGCAATATCACGATTTGCATATCATTAAAAGATTCAAACTGCCTGTTTTATACACCTACAGTACACGATGATACACTGCAGTGTATATATAGTTAACTTTAACTTTAAGTTTAAGGTATAGGTAACAATAATAGGTACATTATTTCTACGCCGGATGACCTCGGATTAAAATTGCGTTCTGTGGAAAAGTTAGAAGGTATTATATGTACGGCCTATAATGATTACAAACAATTCAATTTTATGAAGTATTTGTCAAGAACACACATTATTTTGTACTATGTAATTTCTGACACTATATTTCGATGGGCTTCCGACAGGCGAAGAAAGTAAACAGAATGTTAAAATATATATTATGTTTGTGCCTATTTATTATAAGTATCTCACCAACAATGTATCTCTGACACATAATTATGGAGTGATCGCTTTTGGTTTAATTTAAAATGAAAATGTTTTGCTGGATTATGGAAAAGTTACAAACAATCAAACCAATCGGTAAGTGCGCGGTAATTATACACTTTTTCATGAGCATATTATCATATAGCTGGTAGTTATACTATAAGTCTATAGATACTAAGTTTCAATGTGTACTTACATATTTATGTATATAGAACTATAATCATACTTATATTTTAAATACGTCTAAATATTAATTATAGCACAGTATAAAATATATTATATTAATATGTAGTTAATAGTCTTGTTAAAACCAATCCAAAACAATTTAGGTAATTTATTTTTTATTATTTTTGAGATAAAAGGATTTGACCACAGAGGTTATTTAGCCTATATACGTTAGTGCTTATAGTTGATAAAAATAACAATATATATGTATACTAGCTGATCAAGTGCACTTCGTTGCCCATTAAAAAAATTAATAATGGTGTTACGTTGAGGGAAAAATACATACCATCCCCTATTTCAACCCCTTACAGCCCTTTTTAGCCTATGTCCTTTCTCAGTGTCTAAACTATCTATGTACCTAATTTCATTTAAATCGGTTCAAAAGTTTCGGGGCCTATTTAATACAAACAAACAATCAAATCTTTCCTCTTTATAAATATATGTAACCATTGACAACAATATAAATAAACAGTACATAGCAATCATGGTTACCAATAGTAACCATTTATAAACAAATATTTCCATCGTAAATCTCAAAATCCCTGTGTGAGCACCTCACCTCACCACTTCACCACACCACTTTGTGAATCTAAACCATTCAGGGCGTCACCCAAACGCCTACAAAAAAATTCATTCAAATCGGTCCAGTCGTTTAGGAGGAATTCAGTGACATACACACGTACAGTAGAATTATATATATATAGAAAGATTATACATTCAAATATATTGTGAAAATACGACAAAATGTAAGGAAAAATTTACGACTTTTGATTTAGATTTAAGTGTCTTGTGTGGAAAAGAGTACAGATGCCCCGGCGTTCTCATCGTTGAAGGCTTGAGATGTAGTGAGAACTGAGATGTATAGGTATATTTTAATAAATAATAACGTCATACATATAGTTTACATTTTAAACATACAAGAATATCATCAACAGGTCGTCGCTCGATACGCTCGCAAAACATCTCCATCACGAAAGTAGGAATATAAAAACGTAGTCGTCTGGGAACAACGATTATTATATATTATTATATACCTATAGTTTGTCTCCTGCAGTGACGGCCATAATATAATATAATATACTATGTACTCGACGTCGGGCTATATAGGCTATGTATATAGGTATATAGTTAGTAAATACTGGCATATGTATATTATATATGTATAATACCTATATATTATATGTATTTATAAACAACACGAAAATGTGAGCGAATCAGCAGTAGACATATATATATATATATATAGGTACACATCATACTGCGACCGTCCTCGTGGTGTCATCACCGACTTTACGACTGGGCCCGGTTCGCGTGCTTGGAAAACAAGTTTTCGCATCGTTCTGCCTCGGATGGGTGAAAGTTCTATCGCCAGCATTATTCATTATTATACGGCTCGCGTGCGCCTCGTACATTATTAATAATATTAAATTATCTGTGCGTTCTGTTCGTCTCGTCTTGTCGTCTCGAACGCGGATCGGTAACATAACCCCTCCCCCCCTCGCTTTCAGAGAAGATATCATACGCGCATTATTATCGCAGTCGATTTCCAAAAGTCTATTTCCGTTTGCAGTCTGTTGTTAATATTGGTGTCTGCGGGTGATAATTTTTTGTCTCCCGATTGGCTCGACACGTCATAAAAAAAACAATTTATTATAAAAAAATATTATCGATAAATTCAGACCGCCGTTTCCGAATGCACAATATAATATTTTAGACATTTTATTGCAGTCTCCACTGTAATAATACGATCAAATTTAAATTTGGAAATTTGGAAAAAAATATATTTTATGTAGGTAATTTAGAGTCTAAATATTTATAACACTAGTGATCTGGTTTAGGTTTCTAAGTATAGGTATAGATAAAATATGAGAAACTATATTTTGTTTATACTATTATAATCGAAAGAATCTAATATTTTTCTTATATTATGTTTAATGTTTATCAATGACATTTTTCTACATTTCAGTAAATAATTTTTTCTGAGTTTAGACGAACGGAATAGCATGCCTGCAGTAGACCAATACGTATGAAGTATAAGTATGTGTTTAATTTAAAATGCTACAAAATTCTGTGCGGGCCAATGATTCTATATACTTTGTTTTTTTCCCCTGTACAATAATTAGCATTGGACATGCGACAAAGAAAGCGAGTCGTTTTAAAAACGCGGCGATTTCGACATTTTTTTTAATTAGTGCTAAACTCGACCTGACACACGTTCGAAACGCGAGTCGGCAGGCACATTAACTATAACTAACTACTGACTGCAGCAGGCCACAAAGGCAATAACTCGTTTCGTCGCGACTCGCGAGACGCGCTTCTCGTAGCCACGCGCATGACAATAAAAAGATAAAAGAAAAAAATATTGAACACCGATTTTTTTTTCTCTTCTCGAAAGTAGTAAATTTGTTGTATTTTTTTTTTTTATTATTATTATTATTGTTCCGACGGCTTTCCGCGCAAATCTATATGTGCGCTCCACATAATTTATACTTTATTATCATCCCGGCGAGTATGTGTTTGCACGCGCAGAAGGTATTTTAAAAGGTGCATCGAGTAGCACTAAAACACATTTCATCGCCATAAAACGACGCGGAGATTGATAGCCGGTCGTTGAAAAACGCAATCGAACTATAATGATACGCACGCATCCGTACTATATTATTATTATTATTATATAAACATCGCTATAATATAGCCGCCTGCAGTTGTTACTATAATAATAATAATAATAATAATAATAATAATAATAATAATAATATAAGCGAGCTGCACGATTGCGCACTGTTCAGTCGCGCCGGATAAATTTAATCGTTTCACATGAGCGTAGGTCTTTATATTTTTCAGACCGCCTAAAATCAAGCTCAATATCTCAGCCCTCTCCACGCCACACCACTTTGAAAGTCAGATAACTTGCAGGAAATTATGGGTCGAGCACAAAATGACGGAATTAAAAGCACAAACCATAACACAAACGAATAGTACACAGCACGAATGGAGTTTTAACTCGCTGTTTCGAAATTCTAAAGTGTGGGGGGGGGGGATATTACTTTTTACCGTATTAAAAGAAAAAACTTGAAAAGACAATTTTCTCATATAGAATATACATCACGAGCACATGCGCAGCAAAACAACATTTTTTTGAACTGTAACCCCCTTATGAGTTCAAATTTGAATGACATTAGGTTTTTTTTAAATAAGTTTGTCTTATACATTTGTTTCTATCTCAAAAAAGGACTGATCGATTGCGAGTTAAAATGTATACAAATATCATATGGGATTTCATAGAAATTTGTAAGACCACATTTAAGCTGTAAACAAATATCACAAATCGAAACTTTAATTCACACTCGGTTAGTCGATCTTTAAGACTGAAAAAATCGTTATCTACTTTATCTACTACCTAAACTATAAACAGCTAGGGTGATCCATCTACAGTAAGACACTCAATATTTCAAAAAGTATTTACGTTTTTGATAATATTTTTATTACACGGTATCAAGTCGTTACAAAACAGCATTTTTTCAGAACAGAATATTTTTTTAAATATTTTTAAACATTATTATTTTTTCAAATTACAACATACAGCTTTAATTTTATAATCCACATAAGATTATTATTTTTCGTAGCTAACCATCCCCCATATTGATGTTGATTTGTTACATGATATATGCTGATAAGGCTCAGGAATTTCCTATTAGGGGAGGGGGATTGACCAGACATTTGTAAATGGGGAGGAGAGTATTATTATGTATTGCTAATATTTATAATTAAAATTAAGGTAATATTATAGGTAATACATGTTTTTTAATATAGAAAGTATAAACAATTTGTTAACTGTTATATTATATGTATAATTTACCAATTGTTTAAACTTAGAACATACGTATAGACAATTTAAATACTAAAATCAAGTTTTCGTGGCATTTTGGTCAGTTAATTTATAATTTCGTCAGTGGCAAATATAAATATTAAAACAATTAATAATATGCGATTTGTTTTGGCAAAAATTAGTTCAGCCTACTCTGTACTACAAGTAAAAACAATAAATAGGCAATACTATAGTAATTTTATAAAAATATATCCTTAGAAATATCGGCCGATGACACACCGCCGTATCCGTTCAGAATCTTTATTTGTAGATATACGACGACTCGTCAGTTATCATCAAATGTATATATTTTTAACACTTTCATTAACCAGCTAACTCAACGACGAGGATTACTTCGATATAATATACCTGCTGCTACTATGCAGCAAAGCGAGTTCCCCGGTTTTCAAACAGATATATATTTTCAACGTCTATAACCGCGACAATATGTCTGCGTTTTCGACGCAACGCAGCGTTTATATTAGCTTTCAAAGACACACATTTAAATATTTTAACGAACGCTATACGATCTCTCGATGACGTTCGAATAATAATCAGCAGCGATCGAGCAAAAAAAAAAAATGATCGAGTATTTACTGACGTGCCGGTGTCATAAAAACCAAATCAATTTACTGAATCTTAATAGCATATATATATATATATATATCAGTAACCAGTTCGTTCATTGTACATCGTCGTCCGGACGTAGATACGTATAATATATATTTATTAATATTTATAATCTAATTTCACGCACCGGATGCGAATATATACATAAAAAAAAAAAGTATACCTATATAGTATAATATAATATAACCAAACGTCAAACGGTAACATCATACTGCTAATTTGTTTATACACAACGTCCAAAATCGAGAGTATCACTTATTAGATTAAAACATGTTGTACAAAATCCGAAGTATATTATCTCTGATCGTGTCGGTCCAGCATGTCAATACTATATAATATTTTAATATTCGTCTATAACATAATACAGAGACCGTATATGAATATAATATAATACTATATACATTATATTAATACGCGTTTTATATAATCTGTTTTTTTCGATCTATCTTACGTAACAAATCAAAACTGAGATATTTTATGAGATAGACAACCGTAACCGTGTAAAATTAAAATTAAATATTCATCTGATCGAATATTGTACGTAGGTAACGTAAATATTTTAAGAACTGTATTGGAAAACAGTATATTAGACGATAGTAATTCGTATATTTCTGTTTCTATTTCTAATATTATACTCGCGTATATTATATGAGTAAGCTTTACTTTTAATATACAGAAATCTGTCGATATATAATCCTAATGTGTAACATATTGTCAACACAACACCTCCACTTAATCGCAACACAGTAATACTGTCGTACTGAAATAACGACGTTTTGCGGTGAGTGGGCCGTGGTCCAGCGGCTATTGGAAACACATAAAAGTAAATTATTTTGGGGGTTTTCGATCGATTAATAAATACACACTCGAAAATAATATGTTCTCGTATACAAGTTATTTGTTTCGTTAATGGTTAATGGTTAATGATGATATTATAATATACCTATTTTGTAACTGGTAAACAGCATAAAAACGTAAATGAGTTTTTATATTATTAGGATGGCGAGGGGGTAGTCGTGAGGTGGCTCACTTTTTTTTTTTTTACCTATTTAGATTGTCGTGACATTAAAAAGGTTGAGAAACGCTGGTAAAGCCGATTTTCATCATATGATCGACCGACGCAAGCACACTCGCGGGTATAGTGACTAAATAGTAAATAGGACGAACTTGTGAACTATCGGTTCGGGCGGTCATCAGTTCATCACCAATCGGAATAGAAGCGGAAATATGAGATTATCCATTTAACGTACGACACTTATTATTTCAAAAAACACTAGAGTTTTTTAAAATACATATAGTTTTGTCAGGTATATAAATATATAATTTTATATGATTTTACAAAATAACATTTTTGGAAATGAATTATGTTTTTTATTATTTTTTATATTTGTTAAGTTATTTACTCTTTCGAATGACAACATGCATTATTAATTTCATATTCCGAAGCAGAATATATTATTTAGAGTATTTCGATCTATAAAAATCAAATTCCGGATTAGTACCTACCTATACTTTACAAGTATTTAAAGTTTATACGAGCTTCCGCTAGTGCGGACCAACAGAGGCAGGTCCTAACCCCTGTACCACTCCACACCACTCATCTAAACATTGAATATATACGTATAACTCATAAATTAATATTCTTCCGAAATTGGAAAAAATTTAAGCAACAATTACGATGAAAATTAGTAAAATATATATTATTGTTTTGGTAAAATGTGGTTTTTTAAAAAAAATATTTTCAATTGAGATAATGCGATATAGTATTGAGTGTCTCGAGTAAAACGCATCACCCGGTACAGACACAAAGTTCGCCTGTCATTACTGATGCCAACGAAGTCCATGGAACGAATCGGCCGCATTGACGAGTCCGTCGCGGAGTGCCGCGCGCGATATTGCATTCCGGTCGGCGGCGGCGGCGAACAAATTGATGGGATACGAATCGCGCACACACAGTATAATATAGCGCGCTGTTTAATGAACGCGATTCAGTCTATACATAATATTATGACACGATAAATTCAGTATATTATATTTATATATAAACTATAAAATCTATAATAATGACGAGTGTGCGTCGTATATACCTATACCTACCAGCTACGATATGTGACTACGCCGCAGCGGTTAGAGGTATTAATGGCAAACACGATTGGTGGCGGCGGCGGCGGCGGCTATGTGCTGCAACTCGGTTACAAATAAGTGCGCGCTCGACGAAGACGACGACGACGACGTCTAAAAGGAAACTTGCTCGGGCGTATTATTATTGGACCAACAACAATGTTATTAGCCGACGGACCATTTGCAGCGCACAAAAGACACACACGTACGCCGCACACATAATATATATTTTATATATATATATGTGTATTACGCACATCAGGAGATGTGTAGTGTTCGCGATACATATACGAGTGTTTATTATGTGTTTTTTATACGCGTATGTGTGGATATTATTATTATAGAGCTGCGCGTGCCTCCTCCTCCTCCTCCTCTAGTCGCAGCGGATCTATGGTGCTGCAGTCGATGATGATGACGATGATGACGGTGTTGATCGGCGGCGGCGACTAAATAGAAATAACGATCTGGAAATAAAAAAAAACCATTTGAAAACGCGAGCGCGCGCGTCGGACGTCTGTACCTATATAGTTTTGCTCCGGTGTTGTGTCTACTGACCCGCGCGAAACCGTGTCAATAATCTCATCTCGCGCGACCGTCTTCTATTGTGCTGCTGCTGCAGGTACATAATAATAATAATAATATATAATACGCGTGCACACGCATAACGCGCAATATAATATATTATACGCCGCACGCCGCCTCCGACGGTCGCGGTTCCTTATATAACGACGTCCACGCGTGCATCACGCCGCCGCCCCGGCAGACGCGACGAAGACCTGTAATAATATATAGGTACTCGGGGGCGTAATTAAGGGGGGGGGAGATGAGGGTGATAAATCCCCCCCAGATACCATAATAAATCAATTGTACTAAATCCTGATGACATGATTGACGAGTTGACCACTGTACTTGAAAATTTAGTATTTTGTGTGTGAAAAAATGTCTATTCCCCCCTAAGACAAATTCCTAATTACGCCACTGTAGGTACTCGAGTAATAATGACCATAGGCGCGTTTTGTAAACATAGGCAATAATCACTGCCGAAACGCGTATATAGTGACATAATGTAATAATCGGGGTTGGGATTTTATAGCATTTGCATATTTCTTTCTTATGAGATGCTTAAAAAATAGCCGAGTAAGCTAAAAATGTGTTTCGTATGATACAGAGAACTCAAATTAAAAATTTTATTTTGCTTTTTTGGACTTTTTTGCATTTTTACCTGCTTTTGAATCGAAATCGGTCATGTTTTATGAAATTATATTTTAGTGTTTTTAGATTTTTGTCAATCGAATTATCAAGTAAATTGTAAATATTGTATAGATTAAGTAAATAGACCAATATTACGCTGATGTAACGCCGTACAATTACAGCGATAATTTATGGGTATAATATTATGATATTACGATAATTTCGTATTAGGTATTTGGTTTTAATTTTTGTTATCTGCTGATTTTATTGGGTTTTTTTTGTCGATTTCTACTGTACGATTTCCTTTTTTTGCATATTTTGTTGTTTTTATTGCATATGTTTAGCGCATATTTATGCAAATTTAGGTGCTATAAAATCCCAGCCCTTATAATAATATTATGTGTAAAGGTGGGCAAGTTAATGAAAATAATTAACTCAAGTTAAGAGAATACTAGATCGATAACTGATAAGTTAAAAGTTATCAGTTAACAAATCATTGATTTAACTCGATTAGTTAAAAGTTAATACCAAAAAAAATATTAACCTAACTTGCTTATCTACTTTTTAAAATTAGTATGTAAGTAGATTGTAAGTAGATCACATAAAGAATGACTGCGTTCTTGATGAAAGATCTAATTTACTAAATTATAATAATCAATTTGTATTGAATTTTTTATCATAATGCACAGCAGTGGCGCCAAAGTGTTTGAAAAATACTATGACAAGGGGTGTACCACTCACCCACTATCGTATTTATTTATCTTTATAGTTAAAATTCTTATCATTATTATTTTTATTTTTATATCAATATTTACTTATAAACAAAAAATTTCAAAATTTTTTTTAACTTTATTGATCATTTTTATCAACTGTGAAAAGCTTAGTTATTTTAACTGCCAACTAAACTATAGTTACGTAAAAAAGTTTTAAGAAAAATTAACTTTTTAACTTGTTAATGCCCACCACCTTTGATTATGTGCAGTAGTTGATAATACGACTCGAATCAGATCGGGCTCGCAGCATTCGGCCGAAAATCTAGACGAATACATGTATTTTTTATGACGCTCATCCCTCGACAAATAAAGTGCAAAATCGTATTAGAATTTTGAAAAGAAAAAACGGTAAATAAAACGAGTTAAACGGTTTGTATTACCTACGATAGTAATATATAAATACATTGTATTCGAGTATGCAACGAAGGTGGGTTTTTTTTCGCTAGCTTGCGATCTAAAAAATCTTCGGACTACGCAAACGTGCAGAATGCACCACAACGAATAACTAATAGATAATTATAGCTGCGATGTACAAGATATGATATTATTATGCGAGTGCAATGTCGTAATGATTGGCATATTATATTGGTATAGAAATACTATAATATAATGCAATAATAGCGGTAGGTATATGCATATTAATTAAAGCTGGTACACAGATTTGAAATGTAATTTAGGATTATAACATTATATATATATATATATTATGTACAATTAATGTATACGTCGTAGAATAATATAAAATATATTGAGTTTAAAACTACGCATTGACGATGGCCATATTTAAAATAAGATCGAATTATGCGATGGCGAGGGTAACTCGCTTGTGATAACTGCGTGTGGAGATGTATACTCTCTTAGCGTTTATAATATAATTTTACATTCGATGTCGTGTAGGTATGGTAAGTGAAATAATTCACCGTTACTGATTAGTCGCAGCGACTAACAGGTTGTAGCGACGGGAAAAGAGTTCATAATAATATATAGATACGAAGAATGTTTAAAAACTGAAAGTCTTATTAAAAAATTATAGTTAGTGATACATTTTTTTTTTGTAATCTTATTTCTAATTTTGAAATATCTCATAGACTTGACTAATTTATTGTAAAACTAATCGAGTTATTAAAATATTAATTCAAATGGGTTTAGTTATATCTATGTCTAGAGAAAATCCATATCATGATTATATTTTTTGTTTGAATTTTAATAAATAAAAAACATAATGGTATCAACTATCAGCATCAGACTGTGATTTAATCATTATTAATTATAAATAATAATCAATATTACGAATTATAGTTTTCAATTTCTTTGTTTTTCGTATAGGTGAAGTATAATTATTGTTCAATCAAAAACACCATCAATATGAATTACGTAAAAATTTTTATTTTTCAAATTACTATTAATTCACATTGTCGAGTTGATTATTTAATATAACCGCTTAATGGATACACCGATGTCCAACGAAAACAATCGTGGTTACCCGCCCGAAAATATTATAGTCGTGCACATACATGTGGTGAATTTCTAATTGCACCAGAGTCTACCGTGGTAATTGAAAGTTAACGTGGTCATCGAGGTACCTGCGAGTACGTGTGAATATTTAAGCAAAAATCCGCTCAAAAATTGACGCGTGTCCATCACGTTGCCTATATCGAAAAACTCCGCGAAATTATGTAATGAGGGCGAACTGCGACGGCGTCCTCGTCGAAACCGATAACGCCGTACATCGTCAATACAGAATAATAATAATAATATAATGTCGTAATGTTTTTGTGGAGCTTTAATTATAAATAAAAAGCTAACAGAAAAAAATTAATATATATAATGCTGTACACGCAACTTTTGCATACATATTATGCATCTTTTGCACTTTCGCTCGTGATTCGGAAAGTCTATCATTATTCCTATACGACAGATTTGTTTCGGCAATATATTTATGACAATAATATAAAGTATAAACGTATAATTATATTATATTATAGACTTACATGGTTCTTCAAAGCAATTCGTCTGATATTAAACAGAATAGAATAGAATTAGAATTTATTGGCCAAAAAACAGTTATAATACATCACGTGTTGTACAATTTTAATAAAATCATACACATTTACAAATAGATTGAGCCAATTGTGACTGAGGAAAAATGTAAATAAATTTTTATTTTTCATGTTTAGAGTAATATACAGGGTGTCCCAGGTCTATTTGATTAATGCAATAACTTTTACAGCAGCGTAACAGTGATTAGCAAGAAATAATTTTGAATTTTAACACACTTTGAAAATTGTTTAAAAATTAACGACTTAACCAAATTAAAAGTTTTAAACTCCAAAATGGTTTTTAAATACTTATTTAAGAAATAGCTATCTTGGATTATTAGAAAAATATTAAATACAAAATTTAAATTATTTATTTTTGTTGTAAAAAAATAAAATAAAATATAAGATATACAATTAATTATAGCGCAGAGCTCTACAAATCATTACAAAAAAAAAAAAACTTAAAAATATCGAATAGAAAAAAAGTTCTTGCATTAGTCAAATAGAAATGGGATACCCTGTATAGTATGCAACTTACACATTCTATAAAAGAATAATGATTCAAATTTATTTAATGGTACCTGAAAATGTTTTACGTGGCTTCCCTTGGTCACACGAACAACATCTAGTCGAAACTCGAATTCATTCCATGCATATCTGTTGTAGTTGAATCTGCTAATATTGTTCACCTCCTGTGAACGTGTCAGATCAAGTGACCTGGGAAGCCAGGCGAATCGCGTCGGATAATTCGTTTTGAACAACCCTGTATAATATAATACTAGCTGACATGGTACCTATATGTTTATTGAATTATTGCAGTAGATTAATCGTTATTTAACTACGGTTTGAGTTGGACATTTTAATTTTCAATAGGCAGTTTGAGTAGAACATAATATAATATATTAGAACGTTTCGGACCGGTTGACGAGCAAACGGGGGCGATATATTATTATGATATGCGACCAGGAACGATCGATCCCGGCGATTAGACGGTTGCGCACCGATATACATAGTAACCCGCAGTAGGTGCGTATTATATTATATTAATATAATATTCTATGTATATTATAATAGTGCGGGAAAAAAGTGTTATGAAAAAAAAAAACTAGTAGTCTCATATATTATTATGACTATTTATAGCCTCTCACTCGCGGGCAGCCACTTTGCCGACGAACCCCCGAGCTATATGTATAATACGAGTACAACGACTTTATAATATATAGCGTACAGATATAATAACATTATATTATATTATATATAGTGACGCTCCGTGTTATTAATGCGTTCTGATTTAAAGTGTTTCGGTGTAAATTTTCATCTGCAGCGCGTGCACACTCGTAAAAATGTTAAGAAATTAATGTCGAAATAATTGTACACAAATATAATAATAATATATACGCGCATCAGTGCATCATTATATTATACAGTACGACGCGTATAATATAAAAAAACATCGCCCGTAGTCCGCGAATATAATAATAATAATAATAATAATATATCAATAATTACTCTGTTCTGGGGTGTTTGCGTAAACGAGTTGTCCCACGCTCGGGGGTTATAAAAAAGTCGCAAAGCTATTAAAATAAAAAAATACCCATAATAAAATGGTTTTTCTTCGGCATCCGCTCGCATAAAATTCCGCGCTCGTCGAACCTAATCCGATCGATTCTTTTCGAATAAAAATCGATCGGTTCTACGCCTTATATATACCAGCGTACCTCCTCATCCTACCGCAGAGGTTACTCAGATTTAATGTAAGTTTTGCGCTGTGTACGCGCGCATCGTTGACCACAGTTCTTGTAGATCGTCGCGAATAAATAATAATAATATTTTGGGCATCAGCACAAAAAAAAAGCGTAATCGAGATTTTATTTTTTTCATTCGTCACTATATCATATATTAATATACCAACCTATAATAATAATAATATATACAAACGGCATATACAAAGCGCATATTCGGCCAACGACGACGACGTTTGCCTACGCTCCCGCGTACCCGTCTAATTTTTAATAATATTTTTTTTAATAATTACTCTGTTCTGGGGTGTTTGTGTGAACGAGCTGTCCCACGATCGGGGGGGTTATAAAAAATTCGCAAAGCTATTAAAAAAAAAAAAACCTATAAAATGGTTTTTCTTCGGTGTCCGCTCGCATAAAATTCCGTCGAACCTAATCCGATCGATTTTTATTCGAAGAAAATCGATCGGTTCTACACCTAATATAATATACTCCTACTGCAGAGAGTTGACTCAGATCCAATGTAGATTTTTAACGAATAAGATGTATAATAATATATTCGCTTGCGGTATCATTTGCATTTGGTACGCGCTCATCGTTGACACAGTTTTTGTAAATCGTCGCGAATAAATAATAATAATATTATACATAATAATATAGGGCAGCACAAAAAGAAGCGTACGCGAGATTTTATTTTTTTCATTCGTCACTATATCATATATTAATATACCAACCTATAATAATAATAATAATAATAATAATAATAATATATACGAACCGCATACGAAGCGCATATTCGGCCAACGACGACGACGACGTCTGCCTGCGCTCCGTACCCGTCTAATATGCCTTCGCATTAAAGTGTATCATCCACCGTGGAATAAAAACCCGTCCCGACCACTGACCAGTTATACACGTTTCGTAATAACCTAATCGCTTATTATTATACGGTATACGCGTATTGTTATATATATGTATACGACGGTATATATATGTGGTATACCTATACGGATTTAATTTTTTCTCTCTATATATACGCAAATCGTTTATTTATTATTATTATTATTTTTGTTACTACTGCAGACGTCCGCCGATTGAAAACTGTTTTGAAGGTCCGTCTCACAGCTGCTGTCAGTCTCGCCTATATATATATAATATAATTATTATTATGTACAATATATATGCTAAACATTCGTTGACGGCGCCGTCAAACTATATGTGTATTGACTGTGCTTGTATTATCTAATAATAATCCACTTTTTCATCCGGCCAACGGGTACCACCACGTTGATTTGACGAGAGTTGTGAGCATAATAATATCATATACGACTCAATCCGCCGACGAGCCGATACATACGCCTAGATTTAATATTATAATATAATAGCAGAACACGTAATATCGTGAATAATATAATTCGAAACAACGAAAACGGATAAACGCCACCGTCTGTTATTATAACAGTAGGCGGTATACTATAATAGTGTCCGCAGCATCGATGACGAATTAAAAACGTACTTACTCGAGTATAATAATATAATATTATAATGGATATGTATTTATCGGCAGATTAGTCGCAGATTTTTGATATTATTTATTTCAAAATAATTGATTAATTAACGTTTAAGTCGCGGTGCGCATAACGCGTCAAAACGAATAAATTGAAATTCTTGCGAATAATAATATTATGTATATATTGAATATCCTGTACAATAGTCGCCGCCATCTGCGAGCTTACATATTATATAGCTGCAGTTAATCTATATTATATTATAATTTTGCAAACGAATGGCGCCGTATGGCAGCAGCCAAACTAGGTATAGGTTTCAGCATAATAATACAATCATTTATATTAACCATGTTTGAGATGGTTCGGCGTAAATGTATGACGAAAAAAAAAAACTGGCGAATATTTTTGTGGGAGGTGCAGATGGCAATACGCGCGTAGGTCCGACGTTCCGCATCCGTATTCGATATATGAATATAATAATATATAAGCACATTACACGTGCTACAGCATAATAATATAACGGTATATAACTGCAGTGTCGGTCGGGGGGGGGGGGAGAGAAATGAAATAAAAAACCGTCACCGCCACCGCACCGCAAAATGCAACTCGCGAGCGACTGCTGCTGCTGCTGCTATGTGTCATCTGCCGACTCCGCCGCCGCCGCACGTCGATTGTCACACACAATTAGCGGAGACGCACGCTGCTCTCGATCGATTTACGAGCACCGTGTTTTCACGTCTAATAATCATCACAGGTTGCGACCAGAATTTATTTATCGCGCTACTCGAAGTCTTTCTCTCTCTCTCTCTCTCTCTCTCTCTCTCTCTCGTCCGCCCAATATAACATACATTATTATTACGACGATGCAGGTACGGGTGGGGGGTATGCGTATGGGTTTAATGAATTAGGTACACTTTGCAGAGATAAATCATTTTACCCACGTTTGTGAACATAATATTATAAGTATACGTATATCATACATTACGATCTGAAATGAGGCATCATTGTGCGACCTCTATACGGCCGTTTATAACAATATCATGCAAGTCGCGGCTCGTCATTGCCCAATTACTGTGTATACACCCACCAACCACCTGCATCCACTGGGACTGAAACTGTATAATATACTCAACGTGTTCTGACCATTGCAGAGGATCCGATCAAGCTGAAAATACATCTCCGCGATAAAAAAGTACAACGAATGTGAAAAATTGAGTAAATACTATAAAAGAATATCATTAAAAAAAATGTTGAATAAAAGCGATTGAAACACCAAAAACGGATATAGGTAATATAAATTATAGATCGTAGGTAATAAAACTTAAATGATAAAAGTATTATTGGTTCAAATGAATAATTATATAAATATTTTATATAACAAATGTGTCTTGTAAATTGTAACAAACTATCATTCGTTTTACTATTGTTTAACAACCACCTTCTGTATAAATATATTTTTTTTTTATTAATTTATGTTTGTAATTACTTACTTAAATAAGAAAATGTACAATCAGTAACATTTAAAATCAATAAGTAAATCTTGTGTGGGATTCCGGATTACAAAAACTGGATGAAGTGACAGATGGGGTCAATGGGGCGTCCAGTGATACTATATTAAAAGTTTAAACAATATAAATCTATAACAATTTTATAAATTTCAATAAAAAAAATGTAATAATTTATTATGGATCTAAGTTTATAGTGGTTTAACTAAATTCAATAATTGGATAGCAATTATTATTTCTTTATACAATTAAATTGTTTATGTATGCAAACAAAATAAATATAAGCTCTTAATTAAAATCTATAGGCTTAAAATAATATAAATTCTTTTCACCTCCCAGTAATTCGTTGGCTTTAATCTATTATTGTTCCTGTTAAGACTCGGTAAAGTATACGGTTATGTTCCCTAGTCGGTGTACTTCAACTACAATATAAATTGTGTGACTGAGTTCAAAACTTGTTGAGCGATGTGCTTATCAAATATAACATTTAATCATCTACATCCCAAACAAAATATATAATAATGTTGATAACTAATTGTTTTTTATTTTAATATATCCATATAGTTTATATTGATCTTGGTCTCGAGTATTTGCATCGATTTATAAGTGGCATAAATTTATTTCGGTGCGTTAACTAATCGAAATATCTATACTGTACACATACTGCGCAGTATAATATAGCCTGAAAGATAGGTAGGTATGTGGATTTCTTACTTCTATAGTAGTTAGTACAGAATATAATAAACGATTTTGAAATAAGCAAAACTTTGTTAGTTATTCTTAGAGCGTTGCGTTAAATCAGATACAATGTGGAAAACACAAATAGTGTTTATTTATTTTTTAATTGAGCTATTGAAACAACGCGCATATATACTATTGTGAGTTTGTTGTCGACAAATACAAACTATATAATCAATTAAAATTGTTTTGCTGCTCGGCACGAAGAATTTATGGAAGATTTTAAATTGTTCGTGTGCACATTTAATGTGCATCCTCTACGGTCCCACGGACTAATAGCGTTCGCGTTCCAGTTTCTACTTGCAAAACACGTCTATTGTCCTAGTATGTGTCCGCACGGTTTTCGTCGTTACAATCGATATTTGTCAATGACTTTCGTTGCGATAGTCTCATTGTATATTATAACATACTGCAGTAACAACTACACTGCAGTAGCTGATTTATACCGATGTTGACTTTTGAACGAATTGACACGATGATATAGTATACAATAATATGTAGTGCAATTATTTATCGAGTGGTTTGGTCCGAGTGTATTATTATAATAATAATAATAATAATAATAATAATAATATTAGCACACAATAATATAATGATAACAATAATACTACGATAGCTGTGACCGCGTGCGATATATTATTATAATACGCGTAAGCCTGCGGTCGGAGAAATTGTTTCTCGAATAAAAACGTCAAAACCCGATTATCTATGTACTTCTATTATATATTATATTATTTCTTATGCACGCTCGTGCACACATATTATTATTATGCGTTGTCGCAAATGCTAATTTGATTAAATTTCCATCGTCGCGGCGATGGGGGACTACGATTTATACGGCGATTATCAGCGTACGGGCGCGTCTACATGGTTATAAAGTGTTTCAAAAGGTTGTAAAAACGACGACGGACGTGTAGCAATTGTGATGGAACTGCATCGGCTATTATACTACTACTCCGCGATGCGGCTGAAGAAGATTCACGTACTTTATTTTCGAGATAGTCGTCGTCGGACAAGACGTATAGGTACATCGTATATACCTAGGTACATCGTATATACCTAGGTACATCGTACTATACCTAGGTACATCGTACTATACGCTCACAGTGTGTCGTGCGAATTAGCCGGCGGAGGACGGCGCATACGCGCATCGTCGACTGCAGGAGAAACGCCGCAGAAGACATCACCCGTGCAATAACTGCATCGCTATATATATTATAATGTCGACTAATCATAATATAGTTCAGCGTATATATAAACCGTATTAAAATATATATTATAATTATCACATCGTTTTTAGATTAGTGTGCAGTAGGTTTTCTAGGTCGTGTGCGTGTGTAGGTATATTATACCTATACGTACGTTATCCGCGGGATGGGAAACAATACCGTAATAATATTACTGCACAAGACAATCGATTCTGCGAGATATCAATCGCGTGCGTATTTATACTCTTGCGTATACGCGCGAATTTTTCACTATAAAAACATGGAAACCTGCAGCACCGCGATTACGTAGGCATAGAAAAATATCACGCATATATATATATATATATATATCGTTCTCGCACACCGTCTCGGAAAAAACAATATTATATACGAATAAAAGGAGAATTTCGTTTGTAACGAAGGCGTATGACCTTATACGCGCGTTGTCGTCGTCGTCGTCGTCGGCGTCGTCGTCGTCTGCGCGTGCAACGATTTTCGCTCGAATATTATCCGTGTCGGATCTCCGCGCGCAATCTCCGTTCGGGGATCGCGCTCGGAAAACCCGTAGAAATCTCTGCTGCTGCTGAGCGGTGTTTGCTGCACAATACGATAATATAACATACAATATAATATAAGATGTGTACCTACAAACACACACACATAATACGCGCACACACACGCCTGCAGTGCGGTGCAGTCTCGGTCGATAAATACGACCTGAAGTCAAAAACGATGTATAATATATACCTTTCGCGTGACGTGTGTGTGTGAAACTATACGACTCGGCGACCGTGTACGTATGGAAATGGCGACGGAATACCGATCTATTCCTCGTCTGCGCGGCGCGTGAAGGAGCTCTGGTGATGTGCCGGCGGAGAAATGATGATGGCCTGCTGCGGGTGTGTGATCGCGACGGAGTGCGCGGCCGCGCGGTTGACGAGGACGCCCAGCGAAGAGCCACGCGGACAGTCCGAGCATTTTTATGCCTATAATATATTATAATATACCGGGTGATCCATTTCACGTAAGACACTCGATATTTCAAAAACAATTATATATATGCATCGTCTGTGAAAATATTTTTTCGACATATATTTTTATCGAGCCGTTAAAAATCAACATTTTTCGAGAAAGATATAGTATATATTATTTCTCAATACTTTTATCGTTATCGTTTTCAGAAATTATTTACTTTTTTTTGAGAACATGTATTTTTAATACCATATATACCAATATAAGAAGAATATATTACTCGGATTATACTATATTCAATACATGAAAACCGAATTTTTGACTAGTTATTTGAGTATTTAAAGTTTTTTCTAGCGAAGTGGAGTATAGTCAACTTCAGTGATAGGTACCCCATAAAATGTCGGTACACTACTCCGCTCATCTAAACCATTTAACTATATAACTATATAATGAACTACTCGTATGAAATTTGATTTCTTCAATTGACAACACGCCCACTGAGAAAAATATTCCATTTTGGAATATGAAATCAATGTATGTGTGACGTCATTCAAAAGAGTATATTAAACTTTTATAAAAATAGTAAAAATATAATTTTTTCCAACAACATTCGAATTTTCTGAATCTTAAGATATAGTGTCTATATCATGGTAAACAGATCACCCCGTACACACACGCTCACGCACACGCACAAAAACATAAACATGTGTAGGTAGACACGATATACGCTGCGTATCCGTGATGACGTATATACATGTATAGAATACCTCTGTGTATATACATGTGTACGTATTACGAGAAGGAAACTGAGAATACAAAAAAAATTGCCGGTCTGAATATAATACTCCCACGCCTCCCGACCGTTATTATGTCGGTGCGCGTACGTCAACGTCAGCCGATTGTGTCCGTCGTCGTCGTCGTCGTCGTCTCCGGCGGAAGATCATATCGCTGCAGGTTGCTGCGAGGCGGCACGCTGCAGCACGGGGGTACCTCCAACTACGCCGCCGCCGCCGCCGCCGCGGAGACGAATGCGCGACAAAACCGGTCGACCGAATCGGTAGAACACGTCAATTTACATATTGGCCGGGACCCCGCGACTCGCGGTCGCCCATAAAATACGCGCTCATCTCTCCCAGGCTTTCACCGCCGCCGCCACATCGGTCGCCGTTTGGCTACCGGCTATACCGGACGGGTATATACCGCGCGGGCGGTAGCCGGTGGAATAGCTATGTGGTATACGCATTATTATTAGCTACGTACATATGTGTATAATACGCGCCGACCCCGGAGACGACCGCGCTGTGAACGATCTGCACGTCGCGATTACAATAGTATAATATATTATATCAAAATGTTTTCAAAGCTCCACTCGCGCAGTGCCATACTTATGCAAGGACAAATGGGACATTTGCACTGGGCCCGCTTGGATGAGGATCCCGTCGACAACAGTCAAACAAAATACGTTTTATAAGTATATTTATCATAATTTGGGAGAAAGTAAAATTATGCCAGATTTACAAAAGCGGGAAACCACCCAAGGTATAATAAGGCACCTTAAAAAAAGTTATAACAAACATTGAACTCGTGTTTTATTATTTTTGTATATCATATCGTCATATAATTACGGTCATTGTAAATATCTAATCTGTAGTTTATACCAATAAGATTACTCTTTGGTAACTATATATAGTACCTACCTATCCGATAAATATCAAATACATGAATAAGTGGTTTAAAAAGGTATATACGCTATACCAATTACAATAACCACTGTTTATAACTCGCGTATGGTGTATATTATGGATTTTGCTTGGATATTTTGGTGGCTTACATAACTCATATAAAATTAAATACAAAATTTTAAATTGTACTGGGCTCATGACTTAGAAAATTGGAGCCCGGCCCCGCGTGATGGTACGCGGTACACCTATACCGCGCGTTGTCGGTACACCGCGAGCCGAAGGATAAAGCTCGAACGACTTTTATTTTTCCCGACCACGCACGCCGCCACAGTACCTATTAAAATATATCAAATATTATAATATGACGATCGATTTGCTCGACAAAATTATATAATATTATGTTATCCGTCATAATACACAATAATAATTGTATCGACAATATAATGATTATTATTCCATAGCAAACGGTGAAAAATCGTTTTTGAAACCTTCACTCGAGCTCGTGTCACGTTATACCGCGCGGTAATACCGCGTGGTAATAAGCCAATATCGCTATGTAACATAATGCGAGTACCTACCTATATAATATATATATATATATATATATAGTTCGTTCGTTCTAAAATTATTATACTTGCAACCACGACTGAATTGATTGAATGTATAATATATTTAGTCATGCGGTGTTGTAACGTTATAATTCTGTGAAGTATTAAATAATAAATATTATTGATTTACGACAATAATGGACGTCAGTGATGGTTATACGCGCGTTATACAATCGTAAATATTCTTGATTATCCCATAAATCCCATAAAATATGACAATCAACATTCAACAAATTGTTAAGAAATGTAACGATGATTGCCTAATAGGTTTTTATCGTCGAACCGCATTACAATGTTGAAATTTAATAATATGCAAATAAAAATTAATAATACTACGGGGCAAAAAGAAAATAGAGGGCAAATAAATCAAATAATAATATTATATGGTTTACGTTAATTAATTAACTATCCAAAATAGGTGTGCGTTCTTGTTTACAAATTATAACCACCAAAAAAAAAAAAATAATACGTTTTGATACGGTATAATATGAACTATGAGTCACAAAAAATAGAATCACGATTACAATGATTAATTAGGTGTAGGTACATATGGTCAGGTTACATAAAATATTATATCGCCATGCAAATTTGTGGTTTGCCCGAAACCCATTCATTATTTATAAAAGTGTTTACCCAAACAGTCAAACTAATTTGCTATTAAGTGCTTTCTAAAAACGAACAAATACGCTACTATATACTATCTCTGCAGCATCGAAATATTCAAAAACCGTCTGCATGACCTTAATTCATTGTTCCGATAATTAAAAATAAAAAAGGTATTTTATTGTCTCTTTTGAAAATCGGATTCGGCAACCATACTGGAGTCTGTGCTGCAGGAAGACTCGTCGAATTCGATCCTTAATCATTCGCGCATATAATATATTATATAATAAGCTAGAAACGCCGCACGCGCGCGCGCCCAACGAGTATAATGCCATTATGTTGTTGCATTATTCAACCTAATTGTTTTTTTTTTTTTTGTTTTTACACTCGGTTTTTAGCACCATCACGAGAAATCTATATTGTTGTGTTTTTAATTAAATTATTTGCTGTGACTCGAGACTCCAGAGAGATACTGGCAGGTGGTGGCGGTTTTATTTATATATATATATATATGTATATATGCACGTAAGTCTGTCTCTCCTCGAGGAATTCCGAGACAGCTACCGCTATAATAATGGTCTGACTATATATAGGGTTTTGTTGTGCGCGATTTCGTTGGACTGCACGCGGCGCGTTCGGTGCTTTCGATTGCGCGTCTTTACGGCTTCCACTGCAAGTTATCGGCGGCTAAACGCGCACACGTTTCGGTCGCTGTTCGACTCTAATGAACACGCGTCGTACGTATTGTCGGACATGGTTCAGGTTTTCTTTCATCCGCGTGCGGTATCTGCCGCGAGTATATAAACGGCCTGCGCGATGACCGCTATCCGAAAACGATTTTACGCATCATATTATGCCGGCCAGCCTGCCTGCCTGCCGCGTCAACGGGTTTTCGTGTTATTTCATATAATATCGTTTATCTGCGTTAATTTCTATTTACGTTAACATATAATATAATATATTATATTCAACGCATTAATGCAAATATCGTCCATCTGCGCCGGCATGTCGTCCGTAGGCACCTAAATATTATATTATACTGATGAACTGCGACGAGCGAACTCTGCAAGCACGCATATACGCATAATATTATAATAATATAGGATAGGTATATATAAGAAAATCAAACACAATAATATTATTATTTTTGTCCGAGAAAAATTCTGGTTACTTTCTACAGAAGAATGCGCGATGCCCCTACAAAATATTCCGTCCATAAATCAATTTACAATTCAAATGTACATCATATGATCGGTTTACAATATTGCTGTTGAAACAAACGCCTGCATTCAAGTGATTTCTATTAAATACTCATCGCAAGACAAACAGTATTACGCACAAATGTCAGTCGACCTGCATATTCAAATGCCATTCGCATGGATTCCATTCAATTTAATTCTCCGCAGGAACTTTGATATTCAAATGCATTCAAACGATTACCATTTGAAATATTATATTAGTCTTATGGAGTATATATAGACGATTGTACTGGGTACTTATAATAGTTGTCAATCGGATATTGTTTCTCGTAAATGTAAAGGTATTTCAAATGATTTTTATTTAGTAGCTTGACGGGTATTTAGTTTAATTTGTAAATGTTGCTTATCTGATGCTTCAGAAAATAAACCGACTATTTAAGTCTCTTCATTTATATACAGATCTAGCGGGCATTTTATAGATATCATTATGTTTAATAACGGTTAATAGTTTAAAGAAATTTGATTAAATATATTATACATTTGAACATTTTCCAACCGTTTTCTAAGAAAATTTATCTTAATATACATTTATATTATGAATTAATAGTTATAATACTTATAATACATAACATGTCAACGTCATAAAGCTATTCATTTTTTACGTACAATTTTTTTCATTAAAGATGAAATATTTAACTTTAAGATTAAACAATATCAAATATCAGAACACCTACTAAGAAATACCTATATACAAACATAATATTATGCTAATTTACTATAGTGTTTAGAATATTATAGTATATTAGTAATTTTATTATCCTACAGCCTAATCGTTTATCTTTAATATGGGTACGCTTTGATTGAAACTCGTAGTTAAAGATATTTCGCATAATTATATATTATACTTAACTGTTTGAATGCGTCTCCTAACACTACTATACAAACCAGCTGATGTATTATTGTTATCCCGTGTAGTGCATCATACGCGCTCGTCTTTTACAAATTCTTTTGTTAACGATTCCAGCGAGTACCTACTCGTCTGCAGCGATTCGTGTCATATAATTACATAAACCGTATACAGGTAATAAACTGGAGAAATATCTAGGGCAGACGCAAGATTCGCACAGTTTTTACGGTACAGAAACAACCTTGACCGCAAACAATGTATTTTAATGCGTTGCATTGTTTTTTTTTTTTTTACTCGCATAATATATATATATATATATATGTATACTATATGGTAAACACGTTAACCCGTAAAGTAATTAGTTTTCTGTACACATATATATGCGGAACGTATATTATTATTATTGTTATTATTTTGCCGGTCGAAGCCGGCGATGGTAGGGCGCGCACGCGCGGTCGGGTTGCCATAGGACTGGTATATTATAATAATATACGCTTGTTTAATCGGATTCGGATACTAACAATAGCTACGGTAAAAATAAGACTGTGGGAGACGAAATGGCGTTAAGCAAATATAATATAATAATATAGGCTATAGCAGTTCGGCGATTATAATCGTACGATATATGGTACGAAAAAACATCGTTTGCGCTGCACGCGTCGAACTGCCGCAGCAGTATAATTTATAATATATTGTTTCGGATTATCGCGGTTATAATATTATTATTATTATTATTATTATTATTATTATTATTATAATATATTGTCTGTCGAATTGTTGGTTTTTTAATTATCATACCGACGGCGAACCACGTTTCCGCGTGAACGGTCACGTGTTGTATTATATATATACTGTCTAGCTATAACAATATATGTATATAGGTACAATATACATGTATAATATTATATACACATGAGATATATAACCGCGGCGGCAGCGTCGACGGTATATACACAATATTATATTGCAGTAAAAGGAAATCGACTCCGATTTCAACACTATACGCGCGTCTGTCACGGCGAGCACCCGCGGTCCGAGAGCAGCGCCGATCTAACAATATATGATATAGTACATATTATAATAATATCATAGCCGACGTGCAGGACTTGGAATCGAAAACGTATATTATATTGTAATAAAATGTCGGCGGCCCGATGCAGCACGAGTTTCACCGCCGTTCGTATAGATAATAATAATAATATTATATACCTATACCTAATAATAATAATCGGCGGCTGTGGCGTCGACAGACGACACGATCGTTTATGTTATACGGACGGACGTATTTAACGGACCGACTGGTCATCGAAAAGCAAACATATTATATATATATATAATATAGCAGCAGTTAGTTATATAGTTCGTCTGGACGAGGCCCGTCCGAAATCCGGTTGTTTTCGTCTTGTGCGCATCCACACATATTATATTATATGCGGGTACGCCGTCGTTTGTTTTTACGATCCTCGTAATATATTATGTATATTATAATATCATTATATTATATTATATATATATTATGCGGTCGAGAATATATTAAGTATATTGTTATTATCGCGTATATACCTACTAATAATACAATATAATATCGTGTCCGGGATAAGGCGCTGCAGCATTACCTATGTATAGCTGCACACCGCAGCGGGCCGACGGGAGATGATATGAGTACGATACAAATTTTATGTCGGATTTATATAATAATAATATATAATATTATAATATAATATAATATTAATATGCACGCGCATATCGACGATCGACTCTATCGGATCGTCGAGATTCGCCCGAGACAGAAACCGCATAAATCCGATGAATATGGTAGTGGGACGACCGTCCACGCCGACAACGACGATATTACACGCGAACCCGCGCGCCAGAGTGTCCATCTCCCTCGCGCCGTCTCTCTCTCTCTCTCTCTCTCTCTGGAAATAAGATGGGCATTTAAAACGGTATATGCTCAGTGTATTGTTACATAAAACGTAGGCAGGCCATCAATTGTTGTTGCGAGCGACTCAAATTGGACTTACCGACGTTATTTATCATCCGCACGGCCTCTCGGAACTCTTATGTAGATCTTATCGTCCCGCTGTCCTTATTCCCTCTCAGTCTTCCGATACGTATATACATATGGCATAATATGCGTGAATGTGATACGTATAATAATATGCCGCCGCCGCCCGCGAAATCGCGTCCTTATATAGTTAGTGATGTCCGCCTCGTGTTATAATTTTATGACAATCCTAAAACATCAAATGATGTACAACGTAATATGATCGATAATAATTGCGAATTTCCAAACCAAACGTACGTCTACGCACATATCATACGCATATTATCATCGTGTGTGAAATGTAAAACTTAGATTAAATATGTTGAAACGTAAGCATTATTTTGACAAAATGCGTTAGAATCACGAATATTTTCAAAAATTATAGAATTCATCGAAACACTTTTGATATTTTATACAAGGATACCCATATAAGTTGTTCTCGATGAAATTAAAAAAAAAAAAATTTAGGTCGAGCTATAGATGGTTTTTTACTGACTTTCCACGATGACTGTTTTTTTAAATATTTAGATTTCAGAATAATTTCTAAACGTAAATTTATTTGACGATTGTCAGGATCTTATATACACACAATTCTACATTTCTGTCGCGGTAGTACTCGGCACTGACTAATTTATGCAAATATATTGGGAAAATAATGATATTAATAATATAAATTAAATTGGAATAAAACTAAATTTCCAGTTGGAGGCTGAATAGGCTGATTTACACATCTCCTTTATTCAGAATTATTTATCGTATAGTGGTAAAATGATTTATCTTTGAATTCAAATTATCACATGAACGATGCGCAAGTATCCTATAACGGCTTGCATCTTACTCCGAAGTTGTGGCAAGTCTGGTCTAAAATATTATTACAAAGTTATGAATAACTTAATTGTTTAACAATATAATTTAAAATGTATTGCATTTTCATTTGAATACAATTCATAATATTGAGATCCACGCGGTTAAAGTTATTCGTGGGCATCATAACATAGTTGATAATAATTATTGAAAAAAAATACTTTGCAGAAAAGTAAAAGGGCCGAAAAGAAAATCGCATATCGTAAAATACTCCAATCGAATTGATTATTATAAAATATAATATATTTATGGGCGGCGCATATACCGTTTTCTGCGACAGACGCGATGTAGGCAATTCCGTGTTCTGTTCCATACCACCGAACCACATGCGGGGCGCAAAACCGGCGTACCGGAAAATCCCTCGTTATTAAATAGAAAATCTACCAGGAAGAAACGGATTTTGTTAGACTTTTCCCCTAGGAAACATTTCGCAACAAAAATACGTTGAAACGATACGCTACGCCCTGCACGGGCTGCAGCTATCTATTGATTCGTTCAATTGTATTTTATTTTTATTGTAAAAATGACCAATACCTATTATACTATTTATGGTCTTAACATAATTTGTTATTTACCTATTAGCCGCCTATATTATTATAATATGTTATGTTCAATAACAGAGCGAGTAGTGAGAGGTGGAGTCGATCGGGCGCGCTGGCCCAGCCGCACTCGTAACCCGAACTGGGCTATTATAAAACGATGATTTTATGAGGCGGGTGTATTTCGTTCCCGCGAGGCCAACATTAAATAATAATAATAATTGTTATTAGGTACTTTTTAAACATAATATCCGAGTTCAATTTAGCGATATTTATTAAGTTATCATACTTATCGCCGCATGCATATATATTATATGAAATCAACACAACATTTTTTTCTACAAAAAGAACAATGTTTAATAATCAATTAGGTTTGTTTAATCATTAAACAGTTGCACCTAGTTATTGCTCATTTTTGAAAATTGTTGTATTAGCCTGCGAAAACAATATTATGTAGATTTATAAACGTAAGTATACGTGTTGAAAAAATGTTAGTGATATTATTATTGTTATTATTTGTTTTATAGTATTTTAAACTTATCATTAATGTATACATGGCCCTTTTATACGATACACCTATATAATAATGAAAAAAATAGTTTGTTTTTTTTTTAAATGCATCGTAAAAGACCAGATGGTAATACATATTTTAACGTTAACCATTTAAAGCAGAAAAAAAACTCTTATGTTCCCCGTCATTGGATATATTACGTGAGTCCACAAACGATATTCATTCATTGTTCCATCTGCATTTACGATGTCCGAGTCAGTTTGAGACACCTGAATCCTGTCTACGAGATAAATCGTATTTTATACGGTAAAAAACGGGTTTATACTTTCATCTCAGCATAGAACAATGATTCAGGGTGGAAGAACTAACGGACACGTCGTGATTTTACAAATACAAACATTATTGCATATCAATTGTTCACCATTTCACATTTATCTATAATGATATTTAACATCGTATATAGAGGTATATTGACCATAAAATATAAAAAACGGGATATTCATTCCTGATTTTAAATACCAGTATAATATTAGGTATATATATAATATATATAGATAATATAATTTATTATAGATAGTATATTATATAGATAGCCCACGCTGGTGGCATTTAAAAAATCCACTTTTTTCCTAATTTTTGCAGGTTGGTTTTTCCTGATTCTTTTGAAAACTACTGGGGATTCTCAACTTTTGACCTCCCCCCAAAGTACCAACAAGATGCCATTTGCGACCCAAAACTAGGGGTGAAATTCGGATCATTTTTACTGCTCCAAAACGTGATGACTGCACAACAAAAAAACACACATTGTAAAATCAATACATTCATCGCTCCGCTTAGAATCTAAAATAATAGTAAAATCTATGGACAAATTATACTATTTTATTTATACAGTTGACTTCAACTTAAATGTTTTAGGTGTTTTGTATAGTTATGCATCTAACATATGAATAACAATAACTAAACGAAAGACTAAAAAAATAATATCTTATACTATAGATTATAATTTAAATTTAAAATTATCAACTATTTTGGTTATTGTCATTTCACATTTCAATATGAACAAATCGTAAACACGGACCTCTTTGATATCAGCTGTGAAATGTTCATATTTTCGTAATATGTATCATCTATGGCAATATTATTGCGTCTATGGCAGAGAACGTAGACTATTACCGATTATAAAATTTCATTATGCAAAGCTAAATTAATAAATGGTCATGAACAAAAAACCAATTGAGTTTAAGTACGAATTAATTTTTCATAAATCAAAATATTTTCAGTTCAGATGAGTTATTAAAGCGTTCCACTTCGGCGCAGCGGCGGTGCACTATATATACGGCACGGGCGGATTTGCCAAAAATGCCTATGTAAGTTATTCTTTTCATATTATTTTAAGGCTCAAATTGTCTTTTTACTTAAAATACATATTTAATGATATCCAAGTGTCGTGAACGCATATTTTATTTCATAGCTCGCAACGTATAAAATACGCGAACTCGCGAATACCTAACCCAAACGTCGTCGCTGTTTCGTCGCGTCCCGGTTGTATAGAATAATAATAATTAAGACATGGGTACGCACACGAAATAGAAATAAATTTTATTTTAATTTTTCAGAAATACACGTCATAAGTCCTAAGATACAATTTTAATTTTAATTATTAGTTATTATTCACTTATAACTCAACTGCACTGGCCATATCGCATAAGTATAGTTGTGTAAATAAATTCATAAACAATAAAAGTTTAAAATTACTTTACATATTTAAATAATTGCATTGTGTAGATATCTACATAATATTATACACTATGAATAAGCATATATATTGCAGCTTCAAGGTTTTTTGATAAAAAAAATTGTATTTTAATATTTATCTGGAATAAGCTGTGTCTAAAAATTAAAACATTTCGAATACTTTTAAATAGCTTATAATTATAAAATATAACATATTATATTATGATATAAAAATAATTTATATATTAAATAATAGCAGTCATTAATTTCGTGATCAGCAATATCGGAGTAAATGTTTAACTTAGAATCTTACAAACTTCTGGTATGTCTGACACCGTAAATTTGATGAATTAATTGTAGACCTAAACATGTTATAATATTATATTTTTAACTCTAATAGACAATAGCAGTTGTTATATACTATTTATTCGTAGTAGGTAATTATAATAACATTTTTTTTTCGATTTTTTGATTTATTCAAATAATATCATGTCAGATATCGATAGTTGTAATATATTATATCTGTGGATTTTCCATATTGACATAAAAATATAAATCCATCATCTATGTCAATTGGAAATCGTTGTAACAGACGTGGACGGCATTAACGATTCTAAAATTTTAATGAAAAAAAAATGATTGTGTTCGGTTTTATTTTTTATAAATCACAATGTTTTCATTTCAGAACAGTTTCCTGCACTTCGGCGATGTGAGTACGACACAGGTTTCGCAGGAATAATCGATATGTTTATGTAAAATTGTTTTCGTATTCTTTTCAACATAATATTCATTCAGGTCGTAGAACATAATAATATAATATTCCTAAATGAATAGAGTACATACCCGTACATACCCGTGGAAGTGCTTATGTCTCGTAAAAACAACAATTAATACTTTTGAGCATAGAAATATTTTTATTATTTTTCAATCGATCAACATTGAACATTCCTGGTATAATTTTATTTTAAATTCAATATTTTTATAAATTATTCATAATATTTTAATTATTTTTCTATTATCAGTTACCTTATTTATTATAATAAAGTAAATTCAATATATTTCCACCAAAACGTATAGGCAGGGTCGTCGTTATTAGAAATGTTACACCCATTTTCAATACATTGTTTACAGAGTACAGAGGTAATCAAAGAATTTTTACAAAAATTTGAAAACTTATAGAAGGTCTTTCATAAATTGTATTATAATTAATTTTTAAAAAAAGTACAAGCGTTAATTCACAATAGCTTTTTATGGGCGCCTAAAGTTAAAATGTTTAAACAACTCGCCAAAAATAAAAACATTTGCAAATTATTTTGTTAGTAATATCATTGATAAACCGTGAATATATTGTTGATAATATCTACCTCATTTGAAAAATCGACCTTTCTATAGACTTCATTATATTAGACACAGATACAAAAACTACTACCTATACTAACATACCGATAATATCGTCATATTTCACACGTGCATGATGTTTTATGAAAAAAATTAACTAAAATTACGATTTTTTCATTTCTATATATTAATTTATAATTTATAAAACCTATAAAATAAAAATTAGGTATCAAATATCATTAAAACAATTAAAAAACATCCGTAAAACCTAAACCACCCGTACCTGTTGAAACAATTAAAATACAACTAAACCAAATACTTTATAAACAAACAAAAACCGGTAACGTGTTTTTATCGGATAAAAGTTAGAAACTTATAAATCTTTACCGTTTATTATAACGTTTTTTCAGAACGGCTTAACTGAATATTTTTACTATTTTGCTTAATATTTTAATGTGTTCAACACATTTTATCGGTGTTTGTTTGTATGTCCGTGCATAAATCGATCGATTGCAACTCTCCACAATATGATTTATTGTCGCAGTCTATATTATAATAGCGGTGTGATTAGATTTGGTTCACTAGGATTATCCACTGCAGTCTTAGATTGTGGTGTTGGTTGAACTTTACTTTCGGGTAGACATTCAACAGGCATTTCAGAGGTATTCACCGGAATGACGGTTTCTCGTAACGGTTCCTCATCGTATTCATTTTTGACCGGTAGTTTGTCACACAACGGCTTTGAATCACTTACTTCACTGCAGGGAGGGTTTGTATCAGTCAAACTAGGTTGATTTGTTGCGGCTGAACAATCGTTCGGTGGTTTATTCTCACTCGCGGGATATGTGTCGATAAGATGATCCAATACACCGATAATACAAGAAAGTTTACCGCGTATTATATTAATAGTTTTGGGTTGTTCGCAATGGTTTGATGAACAAATGTCAACCCCCTTTTTACTTTGTACTTTTTTACTTTTGTACTTTTTACATTGTACTTTGCAGCAGTGGGATTTACTGTTTTTAGTATCACTGCATTTATTTGATACATTTTTGTGTTTAGAACAAACATGACTAATGTTCGGTTCTGATGATTTTTCACGACGTTGCATTATACATTGATATTCTTCCTGGATTTTGTCACATACTTTAGTGTTCTTGACCGATTGCCCTTCATTTACAAATACCAATAACAAATTAAGTTTGTTATCGTTATCCTTATTCTTCATAAGTCTAATCTAGCACATTTTTTAAGCATCCAAATATATCAATAGTAATTATCTATAATAAGTGATTGATACATACCAGGGCCATTCATTTCTTTGATTTTTTTTGATGATGGGTTAATTTCTTTTAAATTTTGAGATTTTTTTAAATTTATATTACTCATTATCATTTAAAAAAATGTATTTATTTATTTAATATCATATTTTGTTGAATTATTTTCACATGTCAATGGTTACATAGAAACCACTTTGTTGATCTATGTATTTTAGTAGACTGTATAGGTTTTTATATATAAATATAAATATTTTATTATTTTTTATATTAAACAATGTGTTTTACATTCGAACTATTAGTGACACGCATATTTTTACGGTTAGATACACATTCAAATCTATTTGAACATTGACCCGGTAGGTATCGGTATGTCGAAAAATACGATATGACAAAATGTATAGATTATGGATGTAATAATATAATGATATTGAAATTATAGAATATAGATATTACACGCGTCAATACACTTATAATAGGTATAACATAATAAAAATAATAATGATAATTTTCTCAAAATGTATTTAAAAGTTTTAATAACTAACGGAGAAATCATTTACCCATGCAACGTTTAGTATAATATATTGCAGTGTTCAAGATATTGTTTTATGAAATAGGAATGTAAAGGCTTACTAAAGAGTAAAGGTTAATTCCAGAAAAATTTTTAGAAATAGCTTCAGTGATAGACCTAGCTCCACGTACATTTCCCCACCCCCACCCATTTGACTTTTCAAACTTTTTTCAACGCAAATATTTAGCGCTCAATTCCTGCCAATTCCTGTCATAAACTCCGGAATTCCTGCTCAACATCCGCCCCCGCAATCGCTAAAAAACTGTGGGTGTGGCTGGAGAAACGTTTCCCCCGCCCCACCCATTATAAGTTTTTGACTTTTTTAACTTTTTCCAACGCAAATATTTAATGTTCCATCCCTGCATTTAATACATTGAAAATAAAAGAATTTACATAGTTACAATAAGTTGTACTTAAAGTTAAAATGTAGACAAAAATTCATCAAAATATCGAACATTAATTGAAAACTATTTTATAGTTAAAAATTAATAAAATATTTAATTTTTATAGCTAAGGATTGAAAATTTAAAACAAGGTTTATAAACCTACTATAGTAAGTATTTAATTGTTTAATCAAAAAATTAAAAAAATAATTTTTATAAACATTTTAAGTTCAAATTTGGACTAAATTAGATATATAAATGAAAAATAACGATGTTACAGTTATTTCATTGTAATTAAAAAATATGATTCGTGGATGCTTGAAACATATATATTTTAAATTAAATATTTTCGGAAAAAATTAATTCAACCCATTCTATTACTATAGTAAAGTAGTAAAATAAATTAATAGTAAAATCAATTACTTTAATAGCAATAATATCATAAAATATAATTTGCCATGTAGGCTGACAGACCGTCTTCTCTCAGAATCGTTGTTTGTAATACAATATACAAATAATCATTATAATATAATATATACAATAAATTGTTATAAATCAAACAAACTGATGCGGAATTTTGTATTGCATTTTCAAATCTTAGATATAGTAAGAAAATTAACAACATAATAATATTTCAGATTATATTAGTTTAATAATAAACAGACTTTTGTAATAAATAAATTATAAATATAAACATATTAAAAGGTTAAAAAGTTTAATATATTATTAGATCATTGTGTTGTGTTGTTTTGTATAATATACCCAATGAATAGGTATCAAAATTAAGGTAACATGTAACCACCAAGTTGAATATATTTTGACTTGAACCAGGTGCTTTTTTCATTGTAAACTCAGCCCGGATATTGCAAGTATTAAAAAAGGTCGATTTATCTTGGTAATAAAATATGTGCATTGATATCAATTATTAAAAAAAAATTATATACCTATTTATTTATTTTTTTCAAAATTGTCCGCTAAGTTTTATGAGTAGTTATTACAAAATACATACATTGTTTTAACACAAGACCGTGTTTATACGTAAGTCACAACAATTCATAATTGATCATTGCTAAATAATATTATGTTTCATTATTTTACACGTAGGTTTATATTTTAATTTTAGTTCATAATATTCATCTCTGTATATAGTTAATTCTGTTTCCTACTACTAAACACTAACCTGATTTAGAAGCCAGTTTATTTAAATTATGTTTAAAAAAAAATTGCAAAAATACTCGATTTGGTATAGGTAAGTTGTATTCTTATTTAAATTGAATAGGTATACATATGAATATAAATATAACATAAATTATTATTTCGAAAAATTATTAAAAAACTTCTTCAACTAGACTTCTCTGGACTCGACTGCCTCCACAGGCTCGATCTCCGCCACCGCCGATACGGGCTCGCTCTCCGCCGCTGGCTGACGGGTCACAACACCTACCACGGCGATGGATTTTCCGCAGTCGTCGGTGTGGTCGTTTCCCGGGATTCGTTCAAGCCAAACGATGTCGACGATGAGTTTTGTAAGGCAAATTGCAGACATGGTCAGGCGCACCAGCAACACCGCCAATATCACTGCGACAGTCGTGGCTATGCGTACCAATTCCACCAACATCTGTGAGCAATCTGTCATGATGTCGTCCTGCAGCGATATAATTCGAATAGCGAAATCAAAAGTCTTAAAATTGTATATTATTATTATATTTTACACTAACTAATAAGTTAGCCGGTACAACTCACGTCTTTACTGGACCGGTGAATGTATATACTGCGACGATAATATTCTTTTTGATTTAATAACACAGTAGACTTATTTTCAATAGGTATAAGTCACTCTTACGGTTATTGGAATTAAAGTGATGTTTATTATTTACAATTGTTTATCGAACAGAATGTTTGGAACAACAACTATGGACAACGGATCGGCTGATTTTATTACAGACCAGAAGCGTGTTATTTTTTAAAAAGTTTTCGCCAATAGAATAATATTATATGATATAAAGGCCACTCTATATATATTATTATATACATATTTTACCAATTTAAAGCAAGCTCGGCATGTGAGTCAGTACTCACATGCCGCTCTGGCTTCATTTGGTGTATGGAAATGATAATCTTATAACGATAATCTATAATTTTTTTATTGTTTTTCCCGACAAAATTATTGGGATTTTTTTACTTTTGACCTCCCAAAGTAAGTACCCAATAGATTTACTTTTCTATCAGAAAAGAAGCCGATGAAGGAAATCGCAGCTTTCTGCTGCACTAAAACGTGATAACAAACACAAACAAAAAACCATACATTTGAGAAAAGCGATTTGAAGTTTATATAATATAAAATATTTTAAAGAGCTCTTTACTTATGCGTTTTAACTAAAAACTCGAACACTAGCAATCATATACATTTTGAGTTGTAGTCGTCTTGTTCTGAAGGTTCCATGCTCAAAAATATCAAATTTAATAAATTCGGTTTTCGACGAATAATAATAACAATAATATTGGAGAATCTGATTTTTAAACGTCGTTTCAATATAGTTATATGCAAACAAAAAAAGATCGGCAAGTGGGTACCGATTTGCTGTACAGTTGGTGTCGAGTGGGCCACTGTAACGGGTGGTTATGAATTTGAATTCAATGATAGAATATTTTTTGATTTTGAGCGGAGACGGTCTGTCAGTCTAGTATAGTTATTTAATATTATATTTATATTGCCATTATTAATAATTTCAAACGTTCATAAAAAATTAGTTGGACTTAATGGTAAATTATTTTTTTTAAAAAGATAGAAAAACTTATAGAATATCTTGTGTTGAATTTTAAAATCTTATACATAAATAGAACATTTTTTATGAATTTACTAATCAAAGCAAACTGCAAAATATTGTGATTTGTACGTATTTTTTTGAAATTTCAACTTTCGATGCTTATAAAAAACTATTAGACTTACGCTTCACTTTTTTTTTAACTACCTCTTACATAATAGCTTATGAGAAATCTTGTATTACATTTTTAAGCCTTAGGTATAAGTTCTCAAAACGTTATAAATTTTTCAATACAAAGTAGTTTGAATATTTCCTTGATTTTGACGGATTTTGTAAGAATTTTAACTTTAGACGCTTATAATTTTTTTAAAAAAGTTAAATGTTTATAAAAAAAAAAAAAAAATCGAAAATTAATTATGTCTTTAAATAGCTTAAAAAGTCAAAACATATTGGAAATTGTATTGTGTATAGAAATTGCTTACATAACCATTTTGTGAAATTTGCATGTATTTACGGTCATTATTTCTTCTGTTACACCAAAACTAAAAATCAATTTTGTTAAAAATTGTCTTAGCGTACAAATTCCCGTTTTTCCTTAATTTTTGTTTTTTTCCCTGACGCGATTAAAAACTATTATTTCCTTTAATTGTGGTCACAGATACAAAAAAAAAATACACATCATTGTAGAATCAATACATTCATCGCTTTGCTCAGAATCTAAAAAAACATATAATCAATTACGATTAATCATTTTTGTTTTTGATAAATCAATGTGTATAGAAAAAAAGTTGGTCACTGACTTGGTGTGAAACAAGGAGCAGTTATTCAAAACATTTTGTAAAATGAACCAAGATACAACAAACTATGAGATCTTACCAAAAACTGCCAACAAACTGTAATAAACAATATTGAATGGTTTTGGTTTAATAACCTATAACCGTGGCCGTGGGTGGGGCTGGAGAAACGTTTCCCCAGACCCAACCACAGTTTTTTAGCGACTGCGGGGGCGGATGTTGAGCAGGAGTTCCGAAATTGATGGCAGGAATTGGCAGGAATTGTGCACTAAATATTTGCGTTGAAAAAAGTTAAAAAAGTCAAATGGGTGGGGGTGGGGAAATGTACGTCCTAGCTCCCTGTCTGACTTCGACACTGCAGATACCTAATACGTTGATCACTTAGACCAGGTGTCGGCAATTAATTTAACTGGCGGTCCAGATATTTAAAAAAAAAAATTTCGAGGGCCAAAAAAATCTCAAACTTAATTTTATCATTAATGTATTTATTTTTTAAGCCGTGACTGCGGCACGTTCGACAACAACACATATACCTCTAATCATAAACCGTTATTATTGTCTCAGCGCCTAATGAAATCGATTTCTATATTATTTAATTTTTGTTATGAAGGGAGGGGGAGTGATACATAGAATATATATGAAAATTAAGAAAATTTTTGGCGGTCCAGTTATTTCCCTTCCGCGGGCCGCCTATTGCCGACCCCTGACTTAGACGATAACGATGGTAATCGAACATTTTTAATCTTGTTACAAACGTCGAAAGATTTTTGAATGGAAATATGCGCACTGTTCTTATAGTTATGTATACACATTTTCTATTTCACGTCTTTTCGATATCATTTGGATAAAATCGAATCGCAGTGTATAGGCACGGTGTTTTGCATTACGGTTGGCCAACTATTTTTATTTACACAATCCGTAACTGTACGGTTCGTCGCCGGTGGCGGCAACAGGTGACGTTTGGTCGTTTGACACTGATGTTCCGGTTCAGTTTGTCCGGAAGGAGTTTACAAACACGTGGCCTTGGACGGAATTTTTCTCTCTCGCTCGCTCTGCCTATTACCTATTATTTATTATCATTATTATTGCACTAATCAACCAGTGGGAAGGTCTTTTCACTTTCCGAATGTAGTAAACCGGCAAACAGAGCGGAACCCCTGTGGAAAACAACGGCTCCGTCATTGTCAGCTGACATGCAAAACTACCACACATCCGATGAATATCACTGCAGTACAGTATAATACCAAAATGTATATTTCACGCATCATAATTCATACAGAATTCAGTGGATAGTTGCAATATTCTATAACTGTCTAGTGGAAATAAATAATTACTTATTAGTTATTACTTATTTCTTAATGTATATAAAATATCTATTACGCAATAACCTGTCAGCTTAGATTAGTGTAGTTATGACTTATAAGCCTAAAATAATCGACTTAACTTAGTGTTTTTTTCTATTCATCTAGATTCAATAAATCGACGGAAACAAAAATTATGAAATATTAAATGTATTTAATATCTCAATCTATAGGTGCATTTTGATATTCTCAACAATGCTTAATATTAGAATCCTGAAATCGTGTTCAAAGAAAAATATAAAAATAGAAACATTGTATATACTAGACACTATATATATAACACTATATGTTATAATCTTGAACCATATATATGTATATAATATATGTTGAACTTCGTTCAAAATCAAATTATTGTTATTTGTTTCTAAAGATATACAACATAAGTGATAAGTCTATACATAATAATATTAAATAGTACCAAATGTTTTAAAAAAAAATACTGAATAGTTGTAAAATGATTAAGTACTCACTTCTAAAGTCTTGTGGTACATAAATAATTATAATAAACATGTATGGTATAATGTATTGTTTCATCATCATGTAAGTGTGTCTAGATATATTGCAGTTAATTTAGATGAGGTTTAGAATTTACGGCGAACAATGTTTCGTTTTATATTTCAGCATAGGGCGTCATAAAGATAGTTTTGTAAGTATATTATGCGGGCATCGTGCGATGATTAAAAAAAATTCATTCAAAAAAGATACTTACTGAGAGTGGGCACAATAATAAAAACGAGTGTGTGACCTATAATGATATAGTCGTAACAACGTTGTAATAATTCAAAAGCAATGTAAGATAATATTACGTTAAATGTTAATGCGGATCCGAGTATTTTTTTATCTGTGTTTTGATCACTTTAGAGTGTTCATAGAACTATGGGAAGTGAATATGTATTTTTTATTTAATGTTTGAGTGAAATATTTATTTATGACATTCGTCGAATTGACCCGCTAAGTAAGTGTATTGTATTTTGATAGAGCTGTGGTATATTCTTTTTAAATGTAAATACTAAATATAATATTTAATAATATATAGATAATAGATACGTTTTTAAATGAAGAATTATAATTTATTATTAATACTATGCATAAGAGTAAGCTGGTGGATGCCGAAAGGGGAGCACCACCCCTCTCATCAGAGACAATATGCATATTGTGATTCGTAATTAATTAGAAATATATACTATCGAAAACGCATTTTAGATTTGTAGGAGTTTTTAAGTAGGAAATGTACTATATTTTAAACCATTAACTGCAGAAAATGTTTAAATTCCATATTTATTGACTTTTTTTTCAAATGAGAATCACCCCTTTTCTTGCAAATTGTTAAGCAAATATTATTTATTTGAATATGTTGATGTATGTATTTAAATCAAAATCTGAATTTGTATTTATTGAGTTATTTAACTTTTTATACCTACTAAGAATAATAAATCCAATGGTAAAAGTCAGAACGTTATATGGGGTTGGGTTATATGGGGACGATGATAAAATTATAGTTTTAGTAATTAATATTAACCTGTTAGCATATTATATATTATTTGTAAAAACAAAAAAATGCCCGAGTATAATAACTACTATAGGTATATTAAAAATAACATATATTTTATATTTTTGTGGACCTTATAGTATACATAAAAAATATACATTTAAATAACTCAGAAACTATTAATTCGAATTTTGATTTAAACAAATCAACTTTTTCAAAAATGCTATCTACTTATTGATTTACAGTAGAAAAGGTTGGTTCTCATTTGAAAAAAAAGAAGACACTAGTTAATGGTTTCTTAAATGGTACAAAAAATCTAAGAATTTAAAAATAATGTGCTTATTCCTTAGTATGTTAAAAAATATGAAATCCAATAAAAATATTATTAAACGAAAATGAGGGCAAGCATGGTTATAGTGAATCACCTTTGTAATATTATATAATCACATAAGATGAGACTGGATGCCAGAATGTTTTCATAAGAGATACCCCATTGGCCATCATGTTACGTGTCATTGAAATTGTATATTATATTATTATATAAGCATTTAGCTCAACTATATATTATTATGTCATAAAATAGGTGCACTTTAGTCTTTATTAGTAAATTATTAAATCCTATATTATGTGATAATGCCGACATAAAATAAATCCCATCTCGGACCTCGTTAAAATTGCCCATAATATATTATCTACTATGTACATTGTACACAAATCTAAAATATTTAGGTACCTATATATATATGCACTCTATTAAAGTACTTGACTTATTATGCATACCTATAGTATAAGTATTATAATTCGTGTTGGATACTTATTTATGAAGGTACCTATCACCTTTAATATATTATATAGGTATTAATGCAATATTAAATCTTAACCATTTAGTAATAAGTAGTGATTATAAGCAAATATTTTATATTGCATACTGAATTATAATTATCATCGAGCTCGTATCCATTAACAACGAGTTTAAGTATTGAATGGTCTATTATCCTTATTCTTTAGAATTTCAAGTAGAATAACTCCGGAAGTTTTAGTTCAAATTTCGATTACAATAGGTACATCAAAATTTTCAGAAAAATTTTCTGAATCACATTTTGCTTTAAAACTTATAGGTTGTCGTTTGAAAAACCTAAGTTGGTATCGCCACAGGATACTCCTTAAAGGTTGTGAACAATCTAAGTACTCAAAAATATCGTCTTTAACTACACTAAAAAATTTCAAAAATAAGAATTTTAATAAATGCATAATTTAACCATAAAAATGGGGTGAGCATGCTTAAAAAATCACCCTTTATATTGATATAGAATATAGATGATCATTATAAGTGTCTCGATTATACTGAGGTGCCAATTATTATATAAACTAACTGTTTTTGTTTTGTTTTTTAATTATATTCATCACATTTATTAGGTACTTATTTATAGGATTTTATGTTCCAAGTATAAAAGTGCAAATTATAATATAATACTACGGCTACAAAAAAAAAAAGAAGAAATTATTTGCGGGTAACGGTTTTTATGGAAATGAGTATACCATTGAGTATATCATTCCCGGGTAAAGCTCATCACAGAAAAAAAAAAAAAAACCGGAAAATCGCGGAAAACGATCTTTTTATCATTATCACTCATTGGCGCGACAACCCGAACGAAACATCGCGCCATCGCGGTATATACCTACACGAGGGGATCAGCTGTCTGGTATATGGTTGCCGTGCGTGTATATAATATGCTATGCTGCAGTCGATTATTGGCGGCGGACATGTCAATTTCCGATGCCGCGAAGGCCGAACGATTTGTCAAAATGAGACAACCGGTTTGAAGTGGTCGGCGGCGGCGGCGGCGGCGAGTGTGGGGGGCGGGGAAGGGTGACGCGGTTTGAAATAATTAACTGTTTCACAACGCTGCAGCAGCAACAGTCGTCGTTGTCGCGCGTACGATACACAATATATCGCGCCGCCGCCGCAAGAGTTGCGTGGTGTGCAGGTCGTCGTCGAAAATGCCACCGCACGGACCGACGACGATTGGCATAATATAATAGCGGATACTATATATTACCTATATTATAATAATTAATTAGACGATTTGATCTGGCACAAGTATGTTAATTCGACGATTTTGTTTCGGTTACGAAATCGAGATATGCATGTATATATAAACAGCCATATAGCCCTATGATAATATGTATGTATTATTTTGTTTCGGTTTTGAGAAAAAAAATAAAAACCGTTTCAAGGTCGTCGCCTGTGTGCAACGCTCGCGTACTACGCCGTTTCGCTCTAGTAATTCGGTTGGGTCCCGTGCGCGCTCGGCGGAAAGCGAAAGGTTAGGGAACATATAATATATTATGTTTTAATATTATGTACGAGCGTATGTCTATAATAAACCAGCAGACGGTATAATAATATCATAACGATGTGCCCACTGTAGAATTATGTATATAGGTACCACTACATTTGGCGGTGATGCGCGAATAAATAATAATAATGATAATAATGATAATAATATAGATATCAACCTTGGACGTCGTTTTCCGGAGCTCGCGATTTAAGTGCACATCACTATATATGACTAACATATATATATCATATATATATATATATATATATATATATATTTATCGTTACGACCCGCGGTGTCGCAATGTATTGCATGTATAGGACCGCGTAAAATATTGTCCACACGTGTGCGGATCGACACACGCGCGCGCGCATAGTCATCGATCAAAGGCGTAAATCGCGTTCCACGTGCCAATAATATAATAATACATTATTGTGATAATATACGATATAATATGACGTGTTGTACGTGTACACGCCTATGCAGTATAAAGGCGAACAGACTGCGCTGTTATACACGACGATGATAATATTGCGTACTTATCGCGGTTTCCAAACGCTTTTACTCGGAAAACGATCGGTTTACGACGCGAGCCGCAGCGGCAGTATAATAATATGTACCTACTCGCGTATAAACGTCGATTTATGAACGCGACCGACCTTGTCCGGGCCACGGGCGCGCGCTTAGCGATGATGAAGGCGAAAACGTTTGACTATTAAAAAGAACAAATAATGACACTATAAAAAAAAAAAAAAAAAAAACTCAAGACGGTAAATATATTATACGTAATGTATATACATATATATTCATATATGTACACACTAATGCGCTATAAAGGCGAAATGCGCGTGTGTGTGCGTGTGTAAACACCGAGCTCGTTTTGTCTTCGACCGGTCCAAATGATATTATATATTGTATTTGTCCAAAACTCGATGCTCTCTATATACATATTATATACACTCGATTCTATATATAATATTACTGCATATATATGTATACGACTGTTGGTCGACGACTTTGACGATGGCGACGGCGATGATGATGATGATGATGATGATGTGTGCCCTTGACTCTGACATGGCAATTATCGAAATATCGTGTTAACGCTAATGGATAGTACGAGTTTAGGTAGGTACTCTTTTTTCTTCTTTTTTCCATGCTCTGTGTACACAACCCGTGTTTGTGTGAGTGTGTGTGCGGTTTGTGTATCCAGCGGTGGGCATCACTTCTACGTCCCATCACTTTTCAGACCATACCTATAGGTACGTCGTGTGGACGATTTCCCCCGAAAGCGTTTTTTTTTTTTCTAAACGGTTACTGACATTTTTCTAACAATTATTATAATTATTATTAACGTTTATCCGATTATTTCACACGATGCTCGATTAACGTCCGTATACAACCTGCTCTCATATGATAATATGTCGGTGATTTATTTGTAAACAAAAATTGAAATATTGTACATAAAATATGGACGGGAAGTCGACTTTTAGTAGACACCTGCAGTATATATATATATATATATATAGGTATATCGGTTAGGTATGCACAATGTGAAAGTCGATCGTGAAAAAGTTACACGCATCTTTATAGATTTCGGAACGTTATTTTTATTAGACGATATATATATTATGTTCTGCAAACCGGTCTCGACATTTTTTTTTAGATACCTCTATCATGACTGACGTTCACATATAATTTGCAATTCGATTAATCATTGTAGTACGTGATTTTAATTGAAGATAAATAGCAATAATGAGATGGAAAACTGGGTGATCCTTTCTTTAAATAATGAATAAAATAAACCACAAATAGAATGAAGCAATTTTATAACAATGATATGTGAGTCAGTATTGTATAATATATGTATTAATCCCATCACTCCTTTATACAATTTTAACAGTAGTACCTACCTATATATTAGCAATACAGATTTCCGAAATTAATAATATATGCATATAACGTTGCGACAATGTTGATATTAAGTCATTTAAGTGCATTAAAACGTATGATTTATACATACTAGTAATAATATGACAATGACTTTATTTTGATTAACGATATTTCTTTGGTAGCCATTTTAAAATAATGTCAAATTGTCTCAGGCACCTATTAGAGCTCATACAGGTTTAAGCATAATCTAACTAAAGTGAATCACTCATATAATACCAGTTATAAATAGAAAACATTAATATTTGTGTACCTATTTTTAAAAAACAACTAAGTCTAAAAAGTTCTGTATCCACAGCTAATGTACACAACTACTTAATATTAATATTTATAATTTAAAAAATGATTGTTTATTTAAATCATTTCTGAAAACTTTAGATTTCATAGATATAGATTTTTTATAAGAAAGTTGAAAAATTTTAAAATATTTGTGACTTTATTCTTTGTTAAATCATTTGTTTAGATTTACTAATGTTGTATTTATATTGTTAATTTGTTTATTTTTTTATTTTTTGTACTATACTCGAACTTATATACCTTATAATATATAACTTATATACTTATCAACAAGGGCACATGCTTAAAGGGGAGTTTCAAACATGTATTATACATATTTATTGTCATTTATTAGTGTAAATTGTATATTGTTTTTGTTAAATAAAAATTATTATTATTTTAATAATTATTAAATATTCATTTATTTTATTGCTACCTAATTATTAGCATGTATGTCTATTGTCTACTAGGCTGTGTTGATTTTCAATTTTTTATTTCTTGAATAAGCTTACAAACTGACAAATAGTTAGAGCACTTTTAGCACTAATACACGATCAGAAAATACTGACAATGCCTAGTCAATTTAAAAATGAAGAACACTGTAACATATAACTTATTAAATTGTAACGAATTATCATGATTTCCGAAAAGTCCATAGTCTCTAAATTCTAATGAAATGCCTGGTAATTTTTGACTTTATATTTGAATTTACAAAATTACCGCTAACACGCATATTTATATATTTTTTATTATAATTAATTTAACTTAAGTAGTTGTCGCAGAAGAGTTCTTATTTTAACTAACAAACGTTTTTAACGAAAATACGAAATGTTTTTTTTGATCTGATGTGGTTTGATAAACAGCATTATTCTGTTATTGTGAAATACTCGTAAACTATCGGAATTATTTAATCGCATACCTACCTACACAGTTTGCTAGTTGAATAAATTAAATTTTAATTAAAAATGGCGTTGAGGCTATAAATGTTTAGATGTAAAATTGACTAAGTAGAACTAATTCGACAAATTATTATCTTGAATTACATTTGAAATGTCAATGTTATATAATATCATTAGAACCATCATAATTCATAATGTATGACGTATAATAAGCGTATATAAAAGTACATACATATTGTACCTATTAAAGTTGTGACTTAAAATGTATAAGATATATATTATGACGCATATTATTATAGGTGCGCGTTTGACGTCCGTTACTTTAATATCATTATTATATTTTATAATTTAATTATCTATACCGTGGTAATAATGCATTATAAATATTAAACGAGTTTCAGCGATTTTCGGCGGATGGATTTATACGAATGGTATATTATGGTTAAACATGCACAGGTGTTTATACAGTAGTAATATACTAATACACCCTAAGGCGTCTCACTGCAGGGCACATATATGGTGTCTTAACACGAAAATTCGTCACGATTCTGTTGACTTCAATAATAATTCATCGACGTACGGTTAGGTTAAGGATGCTCTTTAGTCTTTGCAAATATCGTATTTGTTATATTCTGTATCAATGCCATTCGATTGATTTAAATAAATTATGTTCAAGACACCGTTCTACGAGTCTCCAAATATACATATTATATATGTTATTATTATTAATACTATTTTTTTTTACAAGGTGAAAACTAGTTCAATTTCGTACTTCAGAAACGTAAATCAAATGTTGCACCATCATAAGACAACCTATAACATATGTATATTATATATAGTATAAACTAATATTCTCGTTTAAAAAATTATTCTTTTTCCCTTCTTTCTTGGGTACCTCGTATAATAAATAACACGCTACTACAACACAGAATTAGATAATTTTTTTTTTAACGTTTTGTTTAAACACATTTAATTGCAGGGCAGTCAATAGCAATAACGAGTTAATTACGAGGTATTAGCACAACATAATTTTAATAACACTGTTTAAATAGTATATATACCAAATATGTGTTATTAAAAGTCGGCAGAGCCGCTAGAGGGTATAGAAATTGGTCGTGTATTCTAAATGTAAATTGATTTTATGTACAACCTTGTTTGGATTTTCATGTTTTCAAGCCTTAGATACGTACAGAAATGTTACCCTAGTGATGTAGACTGGTGTCTTTATATAATTTCACGTTTAAAAAAATGTGACACTTACAATGAAAGTACCTATATAGTTTAATATTCATAATATAAACATGAAATTACATTATAATATTACTTACATTTTGTAAAACACTTCCATATAAGTCACTCTATAATATTATATCCACTCATATTATTGCCATATTATTATTTATTTGACTATTCTCTTAAAGGTTTGAAACAAGCGAATTACGCACTACTCCATGACAATAATTCATTCAATTTTACTACCTACATATTTTACATAATACATAATAATATGAGAAATATTATGGTTTATACATATTTCAGTTTAACATTAGGTGTTATATATATTTTAATTAATATGTAAACTTAAGTTTTGAACAATAATCGTTATAAAAAATCTATTAACTTGGTAGACACTTAGGTATATCTTTGCAAAACGAATAATAATTTGTAAATATCGAAATAATAAGGGACTGACAAAATAGGTACTGACACACACCAAATATTACCTATCCGGCTATATTTACATCTAAATTCTAAGTTTATCAGAGTCTATATATATTATAGGCACAGAGTTGTTTATACATGGAGATGGTAGAAAAAATATCATCGACAATAAGACGTATATAATGTATATAAATGTAATAATATTTTGATATTAATTACTTTAGTGTTTAGCGACCGTTAAATTTAAGTTCGAAACCACATTTTTACGATGGCTATAGCAATATAATAGCCAATTGGTATACGTTGACTATTTTCAAATCAATTTTGCGGTAAAATGAAAGTACTAACCTACACCATGACACCATCATATGTATATAATATTGTAGTCTCTCTATTTTAAAGATTCTGACGCATAATAATAATAGTCGTACTAATTAGGAGATAGTCGGGATCGAGAATTAGTTTACTATAGGTATTTAATTCCATCAATGTACCCTATAGGTACCTAAATAGTAAACTGTATAATTTTTAACTTAAATAAGTGTATTTTATGAAATCTAACGAAAAGTATAAGTACCTATATATTGTTCATAATAGTATATTCAAAATGTACTTCTAATGTAATATTTAATAATAAACTAGCTGTATTTACCAACTTCGACTGGGTCAAAACTCAAAATTAATCTACATATATTGTTTTCCGATTTGCTCAATCGAAATATATGATACACGCCCTGCAACCGCAATGATACATTTTATGATTTTCTAACTCTTAATTCTGGACATATATTTTGTATGTACCTAAACAACAAAACTGGAAACAGATTTCACTGATTAAAAGCTGACCCGAAATCGTTAAAAATGTATGATTAGTATTTGTCTTTATGTATTTGAATCAAAAATATATTTTCAGTTTAAAAAACTAATCATAAAAGTTTTCGTATTGTCATTGTGCTCATAATTTTTTTAATTTTAATAGATTTGATTTGTATTTTCTGTATTCCAAATTTCTACTAAATACTAATTATAATATTTTTATAAACTGTAATCAATTGCAGCCAATTAGAAAAAAAATCGATTTTCGTTAGCCAAAACTAAATTTATGTGTAAGTCACCCTAAAGAAACCTATAAAGGTTGAAAAAAATTGAGCTTAACACGATCCGATTTTCAAAGAATCATTGGTAACTTCTATTGAAAACGGTTTAGTAGTTTTTCAGTCTCTATTATAGAGAACAAACAAAGAAACATTCATTTTTATATATATTCAGATTACATTTTAATTAAAATAAATAAATAATATGATTTGTGAAGTTTTTAAATTGATTTTAATTCAAGTGTTAAAATATACATGCATCATTGGCAATGTGATACACAACGAAAAGTAACTATAAAACAAGTATTCGTTATTAATCAAAACTATAGTTGTGTGTAAAAGCTTACTAAATTTATTAGTTAGAATTTATTATTTAAAATTACTTTACAGGGCATTGGTGGTCGATTTAATTTAAATGTATTAAAATAGTGATATTTGATAAAATGTAAATTTTATTGACCACTTTATAATATTTAATACTGAATTAAACAAATTAAACTATAAGTCGTAAAAAATCAAACCAAACCCAAGCCCACCCAACCCGTTTAGTATATCAATACATTTAAAAATGTCAGACATTAAGATAAAACTATAGAGTATAAAAACACTATTCCATGTATTAAATATATGTATAATATTATATGTATTAAATAAGTATTGTTTTCGATAAAAACTGTGAATGGCAAAACATTTAAATAAACATCATATTACATTATCGTTAAGAAATAAAACCTTTTTTTAAATTTAATAGGTTATACGCAATTAAAGTTATGTATTTTGTTCATGAATTATAATTTTTCACCATAAAAACATTTTATCGTTGAATAAAGGCGTAGAATAATAAAACCATTTTGTAGTGTTAAACATATATTACCAAATTGGTAATGACCAATGAATAATAATTATATGCTTTTAAGGCGTTGACATTAAAAGGGTTACATAATTGACCTAATCATAAAATAACTTTAGACTACTTATTTAATGCATATATTATATTATATACCTTATAAAGTGAAATATTTTAAAATCTCTATATACTCAGTTAGTGTTATCCAAAATATAAACACGACTTAACCACTCTCATTCATAGGACTAAATGAGTGTGTGCTATCTTTTGTAATAGTTAATAATATTACTCCTGGATCAATTATTCCCTGTCTCTCCGCTATCAGTGTATTTCTTTATATCAGGTCTATGCGTCAGGTGCACCGACGTTCGCATGGCCGATGCCAATAATTCCCTTGTTTTTGTGACAAATGATAAGTGAAAATGTGGCATTATTTCAAAAATTACATACATCAAGCCTTATCAACCCCCTTTCCAAAATACGTCTCTGGTCCCCGCGTATAATGCGTAGTTCGAGGTTGATATCTACATAATAATATTATTAACGAAAAAAAAAAAAATGTTCAAAAGTGCGCCACCCGGGGCGATCGTAGGTAATATGCGTGATTTCGAGATCCAAAAATACGTTACCCATATTATATACAATCAATGACGGCGACAAATAATTCAATAATACATATTTTATTATTATTTATATTATATAATTATTATTTTGCGTCCAACCAACGGCGGTAATTATATATTATTACCTCTATATATGACGCATATACCGCAATAGCCATAATAATATATATGTATTATGTACGTGATAACGTTATAACGCAGTGTTGTCGTGCTGCAGGTGTCGTATCGCGGAAAACCAAATACGCTTTTTACGGTGTTTCGAGTTTCAATTCACTTTATATAGGTATATGGGAAAATAATAAAAAATCATAATTATTGTAAAAGTCTTACGAAACGACGGAGGCTGCGCGTGGCAGGACCGACACCGTTTGTGGGGCAACGGCGTTAACGTTTATGGCACCGGCGTATAAAAATGGAAGAAAGTGAAAATGTGTCATCTGATGCCACCGCCGCCGGATCGGTTGCTTTTGGAGGACGAGATTCGACGGCAACGACGACTACGACTATTATTATTGTCGTCGTCGTTTAATGCCGACATGTGCGCGGCATTAACATTTTTATTGTTGTTTCAATAATAATATTTCGGAAGTCGACCTGAATAAACGCAAAAGCGGGCCTATAAAACGTACGCGCAAACAATTATTTATTGCGTACGGCGGCGTACGAAAACGGCATCGAAGGACTATATAATATATATTATAGAGAACGGACTACGCGCGTCGCAGTCGGTCTGTCGCAAAAACGTTTTAATAAATTTCATCTCATATATGCGTACCTCAGGGGCGTCATTTGGGGGGGGGGTCAGGGCGTGCGGTGGCACCCCTTACATTTAAAATATTCTCAATTGGCCTGCTGAAACAAGGGAATCCCCCCTTGTAGATCCGCTCTATTTTTATATGGCCTGGTGAAATTTCAAAATGGCACACCCAAAAAAAAAAAACTGAAATGACGCCCCTGACGTACCTACATCGCATCGTCCCGGCTAAGATTTTTGAAAATCGCATCGTTTTTTTGAACGCACTCGTTTTGCTTACAATGCAGGAATATATAGCTACTGTGATATGGATACCTAAGTCATTTCGAAGCTCGCCATATCGCATAATTATTTGTGATGGTAATATAAATATTATAACACGATATATTATACCGTACGCATATTTTAATCTCAACAGTTAAGGCTGGTGATAATATTTGTATTTAGAACGAGGACGTCGAAGGTATAATAATTGTACGAATTTTTCACTTAAAAAAAAACAAAACCAATAAAAACGTTATTGTACCGAACGACAATACGACATGCTAATTCGATTCATATACATATATACAGACATAAAAAATATTACACACCTATTTATATATTATTATTATTATTATGCTTAAATTGTTTTTTGTACTTGTTAGCGAACTGCGATTTCTTATTTGAGAATAAGCCACGTCCCGCAGGCACAAACAACAATTATTTCTTAGTATACCATTAGAATTCTATTTCAAAATAGATAATATTCTCGAGAACTCCTAGTATGGTGCTTGGATATAATATTGTTAATATATTTTGACCATATTTTAATTTAAAAGTGTTTAAAAGTGGTCACTATATATTATACTAAATGTTAAAACGTAGGCGAGGTTTGTCGCTACAAGTACGGTGTTGTACACATATCGCAAAATTCAACTTCTTGGATTCAAAGACTAAATGGATAATCGCTGAACGGAAATAATAAATGATGAGTCACACGACGTACGCGGTCGTTGATAACATTTTCGAATTCTCTGCCTTATTAGACCAGTTAACGACTATACGAATAATATTTCATTTATTTCATTTCAAGAATAAACATAAATTAAATATAATAATATGAATTTGAAATGAATCCAAAAAGCAAAGATTGTGGATGAGACACAGCTGAGTTCTATACTTAAATATAAACCAATATTAACTAACTTAACTTGTAAAAAAATAAGAATATGTATAATATATAATGTACTAATAAAACTTTTTTTTTTTTAACAAAATTTTATATTACGCCATCTGTTACAATTATTGAACAACAAGCTTAAGTGATAAGATAAGAACAAAAAAAAAATAAAAATAAAAATAAATCAGACAGAAGAGACTGAGGGAAGAGGCCTCCCATCGGAGGTACTTCATCTTGGATATGAATTTATGGTTTTAATCTTAACTAATAAAACTTAAACATAAAAATGTCTATATATAGTATATATACAATAAAAAAAATTAAAAAAATTACTAATAGTAAATACATAATATATAGTATCCTACAAAACAACAACACGATGCTACAATAGAAATTTAACTTTTATACTAATAATTTTTTTTGTAATTAACTATTAAAATTATTGATGTTAACACCAAATTGATTCCACATTCCAATGCTAATATTAAAAGGATCTCCTTTCCCAAATTCTGTATTACACTTACCTATAATCTAAAAACATTAGATTTCATTTGTCGGGCATGGTAATAAATATTATGAGCAAAGCAAACTTCACTACACCTCAAGTGTTATAAATTAAGCAAAATTTCCTTTGCATAAAGTTTTTTTAATGTTCTTAAATAATAATTTCTATAATCGGTATTTGTTCATATAAAGTTCATTAAATGCAATTTTTAACAAGGAATTTATTGTTGTCTGACATTTTTAATTATACTTCATATAGGTAGGCACCACTTCACTCAGATATTCCATAAGAATACACCGATTGTGCTATGGCACATGAAACCATCCGTATTGTGTTTGGTAGTAAAATGCTATTGAGTAATAATTTGAATTTACTATATTATATAAATCGGATGTACCTATTCCATCTAGCTTTTTAAGTTACATATGTGTATATTCTATTTTAGGAAAATATCAACAATTATTCAGAGGTATTTAACAGAGTTTGCAGATTGTAAAAAATACACAGTTACAGGTAGTATTAATAATATAGTATAGCCTAAACAATTTGAGTCGTGTATTTTAATACATTCATTAACATTTAACATATTGGCTTTTGAAATAGAAAATGGAATATAAGTCGTTTTACTGAAATGTATTTCAAGAGAGTTTGCGATAAACCATTTGCTAACAACTGACATAACCTTAGTAGATTTTGGGATTAGATTTGATTTATCTAGATCATCAATAATTATAAGACGTGTAGTATCATCAGCAGAACACAAAATTTGAGCTTCACACATTAAAAGAAGTAAGTCATTACCTAATATAGTCTATAGATAATAATGGACCAAGTACAAGTACTGCACTCCGTGGAACACCATCATACTTCATAAGCTGATCGACTTTCAGGAAACAATTAATATTATTGTAGAAACGAAAAACGTACTCGGAAGTAGATTGCACCTGTATAGTGGCTGCCCGACGACGTCTAAAAAACCGCGTGACAGTTGTCTATAGAGATGAATAATTAAAATATAAAGGTGATTGGCTTTGGGCACCATAATAACATCATTATGTTACCATACGGATATAATATGCGTATATTATATACGTCTATCCGGTGTGGATGAATATTATTATCGTTTTTACAGAATCGTATAGATATTTTAGCCGGTGTGTTTTTTCCTGCTAGTTTACATTATATATTATATATATACTAATCGTATACGATTATTAAGACGGAGAGACGATGACGCGGCCCGTCTCGCATCAGGACAGCCTCTGCCGGTCGTCGTGCACTATTTATCAAGGTCGGCGGTGGTAATAATAATGATAATAATAATAATAATAATAATAATTACACGGCTACGGTGCTTTTAGTTGCATTTGCGGTGCGTGTGTGCGTGTGCAATGTAATGGGCACGACGATGGCATTAAACGTTCTGCGGCACAACTTATCATTTTTTTTTTTTTTTTTTACCGACGATATATGGCCGGCCGACCGACCGATCGCGATCTTATTTTTGACATAAGAAAACCATATCAGTGCTGACCTTTGGAAAAATAGGAAAATAAAAATTACAATAACAATAACGGTGTAATATGTTATTAATATTTCATTGTGGTACACACACGAGCGCACCGTAAACGCGAGCGCGTCGTGACTTCCTCGATGACTGCAGCTGCAGCAGTCGTCGGTGCATCAACTGCAGCCGATGCACTATTGTGCCAGCTATAATATTATTATATTATGCGTTTTCGTCGCGGCATTTTTAATCGACCGGCAGTCGACGATAGGGCTGATGCTGTTGTACGTTACCGCGACTTACTACCACGGTTGTCGTTGATTGCCGCTATTAACTATTGTATTACCGCACAAGTACCAATATAATATACCTACAGTACAGAATCCGCTCCGAACGATCTTCGTGGGACCTATATCGAAAATCTGCAGATGGTATTATATTATCCGAACTCAGTCATAATAATCCGCGGATGAAGACGCAAACCACAATATTTTATACGATATTTATTAATTATGAATAAAATATATCGTGAATATTAATATGAATCGTTTTATCCGCCAACATCGTTATATAAACGGCGTCGTAATGATGAGCAGCCGATTCGACCGTTACGACGCTACGCTATAAAAGCGACTTTTGCTTCGTTTTTAATTTTTCAATAATTTCAACAGTTTTTTTTTTCTAAAAAATAATAGGTAGGTACGCCTATATGGAGTCCTGCAGCACTGCAGTATATTGTGTGCGCAGTAAAATAATATATATAAAGAGCTATTTATTGCTCAAGTGTGGTATGCGCTCGGCCGAATTGGAACGAGGCTATGGCGATATTGTTTTATTATTATACAATATTTATACCCAGACAGTTGGAAAAAAAAAATCATAGTATTTTTTATATTATAATGTATATATATATAAAAAAAATAATAGTTAAAACACCACGACGCATTTAAAATCTAAATTTTTTTTTTTTATTTCTATTTTTCTTCATTTTTAACAATTTCTTAATTTTAATAATTTATACAGTTTATTTTTACATATACATAGATAACGAAAAATAAAATAAAATTACAATTACGTCTTACTATAATAATAATATAATAAAATTATATACTATTAAATGAAATACAGTATATTATGTACAATATGCTATTACTGGCCGCATCCCTATAACTTGAATGAAAAAAAAATAATAATAATAATAACAATTTATTAATTACAAAATATATGTAATATCATATTAAATCTTACAAAATATTATGTATAGCTATATGAATAATATCATTCATTTATCGTATGTGCATATAGGCAACGAACTATATATAACTACAACAACACACGAGACCCGTTCGTTTATTATTCAGTTTTTAATATTATACAATCGAAATAGTGAAATAATTACAAAATCTGCTTTACCTATATATATATATATATATATAGGCGCGTGCGTGTACAACGCGACGTATCTAATATAATAATGATAATGATAATAATAATTTTAATAATAATAATAATAATAATAATAATAATAAAAATAATAATAATGATAATAAAAATAATGTTTGCAGTTTGTCATATTCCGTCTTCGAAAAAAAAAAAAAAATATATATATAAATCACTGCTTTGTTGACCACACGTATAATATAATACGTATTATAATATATGTAACATAAAAATACGGGTAATAAATTACGGGTGTGGGCCTAGGGTGTACTGTACACGTATAAAATATAATGTGTACATAATATTATAATAACGTGCGCGATATATGCGCGTCGTCGCCAAGACAGCCGCCCACCGGCATTGTTACCGCGAGAGTGTGACAAACTCCTATTGTCTCCGACACTGCGGCGATGTGCCCACAGCAGAACCCAATTTTTTTTTTTTTTTCTGTTTCTCTTTCCGTTTTGTTTTCGTCTTGCATACACCCGAAATGGACAACGGGGTTACCGCAATGTAAACACGCGCGCACCGCACCACCCGTCATATTATAGTAACCGTACAACCGGTGTATGATAATGACGATGATATAATAATATTATTGTATTGTATATACGAATAGACCGTGGTACGCGTGCTCTCCTCCACCCCGCCCCTCGCCGAGAGATATTAACAGGTACACGTCGAGCATCGCGACACACCGCCACGGTTCGGGTCGGCGTGATTATTATTATATTAAATCCGAAATCGGCAACGTTCGTTTTTTCTCTATACAATGACTAGGACGATGCCGAAAAAAATTTAAAAAATTCCGCAAAAAAAATGTCTTCCGACACGGCGGCGCGAGTACACACGGCTCGTGCGGTACAGCGTGGTAGTGCAGGTATAGGTGGTAATAATAGTAGTAGTAGTAGTAGTAGTAGTAGTAGTAGTAGTGATAGTGATATAGGTAGTAGTAGCAAGGTTCCTCCTACGTGTGGAGCGATGTCGCGGGCTGTCGGCGGTCAGTCGAACGACACTTCGGCCGTCCGTTTGGTGAGGTCCAACGGCGACGGCGGCAACGCGGTGGCCGTGGCCGCGGTATCCGGGTCGTCGGTCGCCGAGTGCCGGCCGCCGGCCGACTGGGGCGCGTGCGGCGGCGGCGACCTGTTGTACTTGGCGGCCGTGGTCTTCAGCGACAGGTCGATGGGGTACTCCTGTTCGATGGCCACGCCGCCCGGCGCCGGGCTGGACAGCAGCAGATCGCCACCGGCGGCCGTGCGGCCCGCGGCCACGGCTGCGTGCCAGCCGGCCGCCGCCATGGACAGCGCGAGGCCGCCGCCGACGAACGGCGTCAGTCCGGGCCGGGTGACGGACAGCGGGTAGTAGGGCGAGTGGAAACCGGAGACGGGCGACAGGCCGACGGTGGCCGACGACGGGCTGACGGACAGCCGGACGCGTTTGGCGTCTCCCGAACCGGTGGACGACGCGGAGGGGGACGAGGACAGCTGACGGAACGCGGGCGGCGTACCGCCGGTGGTGCAGGACGGGCTGCGGTGGTGGCGCCAGAGCACGGGACTGGCGGTCTTGCGGCGGCGGTTGTCCTCGTCGTCGGGCATGGACGAGCCGCCCGAATCGTCGGAAGCGGACGGACGGCGCCGGCGACGGCGTCCGCCCTTGGGCGAATGGTCGTCATCGCCTCCGCCGTTGTTGTTGTCGTTGCGTTCGCCGTCTACGTCGCCGTCGTCGTCGTCACCGTCGCGGCGACGTCGGCCACCGCAATCGTCGTCGTCGTCGTCGTCGTCGTCGTCGTCTTCGTCGTCGTAACGGTGACGGTGCCTTCGATCGATGCTGTTGTTGTTGTTATTGTTGTTGTTGTTGTTGTTGTTTTTGCTGTGATGATGATGGCGGTTGCGGTGATGGAGGTGGTGTTGGTGGTGTCCGCCGATGATGGCGTCGGCGGCGGCCTGGCGCCGGCAGGACGCGTCGTCCTGGACGGCGGCGGTCATCAGGGCCGCGGCGGCCCCGTAACCGTTGAGCCGGGCCTGCAGGAACTTGTCGGTGGTCAGGAAATGGTGGCCGGGGTGCACCAGGCCGGCCGGGTACAGCGGCGAACCGAACGGCGGCGGCTGCGCCTGGTGGTGCGGTGGCTGCTGCTGCTGCTGCTGCTGGTGCTGGTGGTGCGGCGACGACCTGCTGCTGCTGTTGTTGTGGTGTTGGTGGTGATGGTGCGGCGGGTGGTGGCCGACGGCCGCGGCGGCCGCGGCTGCGTTTTGGTCCTGCAGCAGACAGTGGATCTTGAACCAGTTGGACCGGCGGCCGTACCGCGAGCCGCTCTTGGACATGCCCACCAACAGGCATTTGCGCAGCCTGCACGCCTTGCACGACGTCCTGTTCTTCTTGTTGATCACGCACTCGCCGTTGTTCTTGCATTCCGATATCGAACTCAGGTTGTTGTAAGTCCGGCCGAAAAACGACTGCGAAACAAAAAATCAATTTTTCCGTTTAGATAATTTATATATAGATAACAATATAAGACATAATATGAGCGGTATATCAATTATGGTTATTATTTATTTTATATAATGAATGGTGCTATTGTTTAGTCTTTAGTGTATTTTTAAAAAAGTGCGGACTTAAATACTGCAATAGTATTATTTTCCTAAGGTTCTACGATAGGTATAATAATATTAAACATTAATAATTACATCCGACGGAATTCTTTGCATGCGCGACTAAAAATCGTCTTGATCGTATTGAAGTGTAACATTTGCGTTTGTTGTGCTTTTTTGACTTTTAATGCATTTTAATAAAGATAGATGCTTTTTAAGTTTTGCATTCGACATTTAAGTAAGCGAGTCAACAATCTCAATATTTTAGTGTCCAGATATGATTTTTGTTTAGTCACGTATAGTTATATTAAATAAGACAGTCTCAATATATTTTATAATTTAAGATCCTAATTTTATAAGTACATTTTTAATCTTTCGTATACTTTTTAGAGTCTTTCGATTCGCGAAAAAATAATTATTAGTAAAAACATATCAAAGTCATTAAACATATTATATTATACTAATATATTAATATGAATGGGTTGTATATAACGCGCGTATACCCATATCATATATGCGTTTCGACCGGAAAACAGTATATTATAATAATAATATAAAATATAATAATATGTAATAATATAATATATACGCGCGCGCGCGATGAGGGCGTGTCCGCCGCCGCCGCGGCTCCGAGCTATATGAGTCCGCGCGGCAGAGAACATAATATTATAATATTATATACTTTGCTGACATTATTCCCACGAATACGCGCACACGGTACCTACCTATATGTGTGTGCAGTACCTATACACACATGCAGAATATTGTAATAGTAATAATATTATTTCCACCGACGGCGGCGGCGGCGGCGAACGTTATTAAAAACGATAGATCACACGGTCGATATATTATTGTGCGTGCGCGTGTCTCGGTGCGCCAAAACCGTATAATAATAATAATATCTATAGGTAGAGAATAGAGATACGGGGACTTAACCCGGCCGCGATAGGCGTCTAAAGACTAATGAGTCACATCTATATACAATAATAACGAGTATTATATTATTATTATTATTTATAAATACGTGTTATGTGTGTGTGTGTGTGTGCGCGCGCGTACTAAATACGAATCGGTATAATATTGTTAGTCATATAAATCTTCGCGTATCGCGATCGAAATATGAATGAATGTGTTGTTACGGCCCTTACGACTATAGTATGTGATACGTGTGTGTGTGTGTGTGTGTGTGTGTGTGTGTGTGTTAGGATCGAGTGCACTTGCGGTTTACTATGCGCATTACTGAATGGCCGACGAAAACGGCACAATTATAACTATATATATATATATCCACACACAATATATTAATATATACGCACGCATTATTCGGCTATTAAACGTGTACCTCGAGGGTTTCGTATATGTGAAATACCGTTGTACCGCTGCTTAAAACGTAGTTATATAATATACAAACGAAAAACAATATTTGTGATTTGCCGCGCCGCCGCCGTCGTCGCTTTGGAAATATATAGGTACGAGTAATCATAACATATAATACTGTTACGGTTATAATATACGGCATGACGTGTTCGGGAAAACACAATGCTCACGATCGAGAGGGTAAATCGTATTTGCCCCTCGCCCCCCCCCCCCCACGAGATCTGTATTTCGAGTATATAACGTAAAACGTTCGTTTTCATTCTTGGACGATACACGTTTTTTTTTTTTGTTTTTATATCACTTATATATCGAATTCGACAAGTGAATCGTTGTAATCCGTATATAAGCACGATGATGTCGAGCCGCAGTCTATAGGTGTATTTATATAAATGCATCGAATGACTATACGCGATGTAGTCTTGAGTATCACTTCTCTACATCATGCTCGTAATATTTAATATACATTATAGGTTTATTAATAAAATATACAGAGGAAAATTATTATGAATATATAGATGGTACTGGATGATTTCCAATGTGTCTATTTAAGCACCTAACCGATTTTTGTTTGGAAAGATCGTGGTCTTGAAGAAATTGAGGAGGAACGGCGGCGCTGCTGTTCCCCTATAGCACCAAACCATATAATTATATTATAAATGTATTATATAGGAGAACGAATAGGTTATAGCTATTATATAGCAGTCGTTAAATAACAGACTATGTTCAATCAAAGTAATCTCGAACACGTTCCGGGAAGTAAATTTGTGTCACCATATTTCTATAGATATATACGATGAGGAGCAAGAGGTATTTGTTGTGAAATCGATATATTTTATGTAATAAATATTTTTATTATCTCGGGTGAGACGCGCGCGTATGCGGTTTGTCCATATAATATATACGCCGTATATAATATTATTATTAAAACGGTTTTGAAAATAAATATCACTTTTATTTCGTGTCTGTGTGGTCGACGAGAAGAGTGAGCCGTGTGTATAGTAGCAATACGCCGCGGTGAAAAACGAGAGTGGATGCGAAGACTATAAAAAATTCTTGCGGGTCCCCGTATACATATATAGGTACCGCGTGTGGAGCTGACGCAACGGTACAAAATAGAATTAAATAATACGTTCATTGTGTTTGAACAATTTTAAATATTTCCGACCGGCGCGTAATTATATTATACTCTTTTGACCATATAATAATAGACAATAATTCCACGGTTTTTTTTTTTTATATTCAGCACGGGTAATATTATAATATATAGGAACACACGGGTCACGGTTGTATATTATATAGGAAGAAAAAAAAAACGTTATTAGCAAGAGGCCGACCCGACTGGCACCACGGGAATTATTTTATAATATTATACTGTCGCGGAGTGCGGACGCGATGCGCTATTGGTTCCCGGGAAAATCTCGCGGGGGACGACAGAGAGAGAGAGAGAGAGAGAGAGAGAGAGAGAGCAAATAGCGGGATGAGAGTCGACGCAGAGTCCTCACTATGCGCAACTCCATTTGCACATAAAAGCAATTTGTAAATAATGGTGAATTAGTCGCCGAGAGATGGACTCGCAGAGAGGAAGAGACAGAGAGAGAGAGACGGGATAGGAATATACCATAATAATATCATTATAGCCGCGGCTTCTATATATAGGTTATAAAATACGCTCGAGAGGTTTCATTTTGTTTATATTTTTTCATCCGCATTATTATTATTATTTTCAATCGGTTTGACATTTGTCTCACGTGTGTGTATAATAATAATAATAATAATAATATATAATACACATTATTATATACACTCTACACGACAACACTATAGATGTAGGCGAAGATGCCGCATTCCGCGTCGACCTGACCGCACCACAACTGGACCATCGCCGATGAAAACCAACCGGTATAATATGTATAATACGACATACCTATAACGCATATAAAGACGCTCGCAGTTGACATTTTATTATTATTAAATTGTTGTTTTTTTTTTTTATAACTCTTTCCCCCCGCTCTGCTTTTCGGTCCGCCTTAATACATATTATTATCATCTCGATAATAATAATAATGAAAAAAAAAATAGAAAGTCACATGGCCCGGCTCCACGAGATGATCATAATAATAATAATAATAATAATAATAATAATAATAATATTACATTGGTCAAATAAATCGTGTCACGAAATTAACTCGATCTTATAAAGCTCGTATACATATAGGTAGGTATAGGTATATTATAATACAAGTTTTCGTCGTCCACGCGAGCGAGTATGAGCGCGTTATCTAACGATCGGTCGCCGCACCGCGTCTTCTGTAATTTATTTATCGGGACGAAGAGCTGATATTATTATACGGACGAGCTATATATTATACGGAGGGAGAGAGACACATTTTATCCGGCGGGTATTGCGTAACAAACGTTATTTTATCCGAAATAATGATAATAATAATAATAATATCTCTGTATTATAATATATTATTGTGCAATTATTATGATAATATTATGTATGTATAGTTAGTACACGTTTGCGTTTCGTGCCAGTGATCGGTATTCGATACGCGGTGTTTTTCTTTTTTTTTTTTCGGTCGATCGAATCTCCGTGTAAATTCGTACAAATAAAGAACAATGTATCACATATTATAGGTATTTTACCCTTCGACGTCGCGCGAATGCCCGCGGTTGACGACTCGCGAACACGACATTCCACCGTAACGCATACAACTCTTCTCTGACGATAGTAATAATAATATTATACCTACTACGTGTCGGCACGTTGATAACGATTTTCGATCACAATAATGGACGGTGATTGTTTTTCGAAATAATTTATTATCATACTAAGCACGCTGTCGCGATTTGTGTCTCGATGTAATATAATAATGAACATCCATAAACCGCGAGACGATACATCGCGCGTCGGACGATAAACAATAATTATATTCCGAGTTATCGGAGAAAAAAAAAGTTTTTTATATCGTTATTATTTACCCGTAGCTGGGTACTACTACCTACTTTTCGTCGAGCATATATAAACGTATAGGTATATTACTACTACTACTACTAATAATAATAATATGACAACAATACGGTTGGGTATGTATAGTAGTGCGACGGTGGAGATTACACTTTCTTATTTTTTTTTTTTTATGTACAGATGGATATTTATATATTATTAAACCGATTCGAAGAGGCCCGATCTACGGAGAAGTATTAATTATTTTATTTTTGAAAGCCAATACCGCGGCCGTCGTGGCAACGCCGGAGAAAGATTAACTTCGCCGTCACGACAATAAAACTTGTTCGCATTTGTATATATTATATAGGTACACCGCACGTTCGACATTGTTAAACTATTTACAACCCACGTACATAATAGAGCGTTTGTATATAGTACAAAATAATAATTTTTCGTACAATTTTCATAAACTATATCGGTAAGTACCTCATTTATTATTTCCTAATACTATAATATTATTAATTCTGATGCGAGCATTACGCGTGCGGTACTCACTTTGCAGCCTTCGCAAGTAAAAGCTCCGAAGTGGAAACCGGCGGCTGGTTCCCCGCAAACTTTGCACTGTTGGTTCATCTGTAAAAAAATAAATCAATTTTTCTGTTAAAACGGTAGATAAATCATCCTAACTAATATATACAGGTGGCTTATCCTCGAATAATGATGGACATCGTATTATATCGCCGAACAATATATATAGGTAATATATTATATTTATAATAATATGCTAAATAGATCTGGTCAAGGAAACCTACGAAAAATATTGGGTTGGCATTAACATATTATTGTTAGTAATACTATACTACTACTGTATAGGTATATAATATTATGTACCTACATAAAGTATATACCTACTACTGTTTGTACAATGATATGGTTACACGAGCGTTTTGCTCGAATCACAGCGACTGCTATTACTCTTATTATATATTATATTATGTACTGCCGTATTTTCTGTCTCAATGAGTATTATATTTTACACACGGACGCGCGTCATTATAGAGGACAAATGGTTTTCGATATTTCATATTATATATTATATTATTATCTCCGGTTCACGATACGTCTGATGAGGTCTAACCACAACATAGCCAATATTTTTTGTCACGCTAACTAATTGAGATTATTATGCACGTGGCGGCGGCGGCGGGCAGGATACACGCGCAGCGCAGTATCGGCCGAGTGTGTTTCTTCCGCGTAGGCTGCAGGTACTTTATATACCAAATCGATTTTCGCCGTTTCGTATATTATTATAATATTCATACACGCATGCGTGTTTGTGTTCACGTGCGTGCATGTTAATGGGAGGCGAGTAATATAATTAATAGCGTTATTAATTATATTATAATATACGTACGTACAGTGTGCCGCAATTGCTCCGAGTCACGAAATAATTAGGTATTATTATATTTCTGCTACCGGAGCTCCCATCGTATAACCCAACCTTCGGCTTAAACACCAATTGTATATTAGGTATATATATACAGGTACCCGCCGTTGTTCTTGTAAAAATCCGTAAAGTCATCGTTGACACGGCGGTATATTATATCGACTGTGCTCGTCTTATCGGCGACAGCAGATCTACTGCCACGCGATATTTAGTGCCATCGCACGAGGACTTTCGCCCGCGACGACAAGAACTGTGCGCACATAATAATATATTAATTATTGAGATTTATTCGATTTTTTAGGTATAACTGCGTATCATTATTCGTAATATATATCGCACGTCTATTTATTGTATCTATAGCGGTATCTACTATACCGATTAATATCGATATGATTTTGCGAGGGTTGATGCGGAAAACGAGGTGCATCGACGTGGTCGTTATTAAAGCGTATAACGAAGTTTTCATAATATACTTACTGCTGCGCCGTTTATTATGCGTACGCGCACTGTGCAGCTGCTGCTGCAGTGTCGCCGGCCGAGGACGGTTAATTAAATTTTATATGGTCGCGCCGCCGCGCGAATAAGCGACGGTGAAATATCTGAACGGCGGCATCTAGTGGGCGTAGGCGATATCGTGGGTCGTCGTCGGTCGTATATATTCTCCTGAGATTATTTTTTCTCCAAAGACATCGCAAGCCCACCCAAGACAGTGTTGTTCCCGAGACGCTACCGGAACGGAAGACTATATATACCTCGCTCCGGACAGATATATAAATAATTGTGTTAAATTAACGGTTGTCATCATCGATCGCTATCCAATGCGCGCGTTTGTGTAACGTGCAGGAAAAGAAATCGGAGCGGGCGCTGCAGAGGACAATATAATAATAATATAAAGTCAGTCGTCCGCCTTACCACCCCCCCCCCCCCACGGCCCCCCCCTATAATCTCGCGGGACACATGTATGTAACAGTATAATATATAATATAATATGTTATTTCGGTTGCTCTCGGGTTGTCCTATTGTATAACACACGCGTATATATATATAAGATCGTTTACCGCGAGGACGGTGAATTTTTATGTATATTATTATATTTTATTATATATTACACACGTTTAAAAAGATGACACCGGCCGCGACCGGTTTCGTCCGTCGCACGAATTGGCCGGCTTCCTAATTCAGAAGCGGGCTTACGATATCATATACATATAAGTTTATATGAGTGTACATAATACTCTACACACACACACACCCTCGCCCGAAAGCCGTCTTCGACACGGCAATCTCTCGTGCGTCTCTCCGACGACGACGTCGACGGCAGCGGTGGTCTCGGGGACGCATATTTTTTTTTTATTATTATTATTATGAACCGCTTGTATACATAATATTATTATATCGTCGTCGTCGTCGTCGTCGTCGTCCGACGTTCATATTATTATATTATTCAAAATATATAGTAGATCAATTATTTATTTGCCGCGTGTGCGTTTTTATTCTTTCGGAACAACGGCGACTGCCCTATTTTTTACTTAACGCGTAGACCGCACCACCGTGTGCGCGGGCCACACGCGAGGTACCTATATACTCAATACACACATATAATATTAAGTATATAATATATTATGTTAAATTATATACGCGTATATATGCGGTCATGGGCAGATCGGATCTGAGATAAAACCGTCGTCACCGTAACTATATAATTCGTATAACATTTTGCATATCGTTCAACCACCAACACAATATTATTACAATACGCGTTCTATATTTTTAATATGATATTATGATTATAATAATATGACAAACGACAAATCTGATACGTTTATATTATTTACACGCATATATAAGTAGCCTAACCTATAAATTGTTCCCAGCGGACGACGACGACGACGCATCTCCGAAACTTTAAGATCTGTCTCGCTAAAAATATTACACACCCGAGTATATAATATATATTATTATTACCACTGCACCGGTCGCGCATACCGGTGGAAATCGTTTCTTCTAGTACCGTACCTATATTTACAATAATGGTTTTGATAATGTCAAATGAAACTGCAGTGTCCCCGCATCCCGGCTCTTTACAATATACCGTTCGACGACGACGACGACGACGATTATTGATTATTATTTTTATCCGCGAAAGTGATTTTCACATTATTATTATTTCAACCTGTATAGCCCCACTCGCCTGCAGTATATAAATTGATGATCGCCGAGCGGTATAACTATAGGTATTTATTATATTATTATGAGTTTTGGCCACCGATCAGATTCCGACGATTGCACAACGCGATAAAAACGAGAGCAAGCTTATATACCTACGCGCTGCGGCGGAGGCTCTTCCCGCGCCCGCGAACAGTGGTTTTTGGCATTATCGAAACACACGCGCGCGCGCGTGATTTGGCAACACACCAAACGGTTTTCTCGAACGGCAGCTGCCCAAACTTAATCAAAGTCATCCGCTTAATCCTCCGGAACAATATTAACTCGCTCTTTCTCTGACGGTCTTCTGTTTTTTTTTTTTTTTTTTTCCGATGCACCGCGTCTTTTTGTCATTGACAAATTAACCGTAAATATATACGCGAGTTGACCCTATATATTATATACATCGCGAGATCCTCGAAACTCCTTTGCCACGGCGGCCACGGTCGTCCCCTATATACATATTATTATGAGCACCCGATCATCATTAATATTGTAGACGTGTTTTGCAAAACCACTTCAGTCGTCATCGTCATCGTTTATATTCTTCATTCTTCGCTTCTTCTTTATTATTATTATTATTTTTTTTTTTTCGAGTGTGAAAGGGATGCGTGTCGCCCGTCCATTGTTCTCCAACGCGTATATATAAGGTAACACGGACCATATTATTATTATTGTTATGTGTATACAACAAAAAAAAAAAATTACGGTACTCGAATGTGCAAAAGAGGTCTATGGTACCAGCTATATACTGCAGTACGTGCACATAAACAATCTGTCACTGGCGGCGAGAAGAAAATATACGAAGGGATAAAAATAAAGTGTCGTCGTCGCGGCCAGTCTCGGCTTTTATTATTATTAATAATATTATTATCCTATAAGCGCCCGTGACCGGTGAGAACGTTATAATATTATCCTTGTGAACGGCGTACCTATATAATAATAATAGAATACTACACTGTATATGCTATATGCTATTCTGCAGTGTCGTTGTTATCGCCTCGACAAAACCGTTATTTGCGTACACACATAAGATCTACGTGTTTGTTTTTTTTTTCTATTTTTGTTCGTCCATTAAACACTCGAGCGTTGTCCACATAATATGCGCACCTCCATACTTATATTTTATACTATTATGATATAGTATATAGTAGATAAGTAGATTTCTACCTAAAGAACCGCGCGGCTCACATGTTCACAAATAAAAAAGACGGCCGTCGTTGTTCTATACACGAAGCTTTTGACGATGATGGTCGGTGAAAAACATCCAGCGAAGGCCGCCAAGAGGCGAACTCACACGCATAATATATATAATATATAATATTGTCCATTACTCTTCGTCATCGTGTTGTGAATTATATTTCCCAGAGAAAATAAAACTAGTATGTACCACGAACAAATTGAACAAATTGATGATTGGTCATTTTTTTTTTGCCAAGTACAAAAGTAATTTGAGAATTTTTTAATATATATATATTTTTTTTTATCAATTTTGTCGACCAGTGTGTTTTTTTATTAGCAAAAAACACCTAAACGCATACTATTTTCCAGTACCGAGAACCTCGCGCTCTTTAAAATCGAATTATGCTTGAATTCGCTAAATTACACATTATATTTTATATCGGGCATTAAATAATAATATGTACCTATATATATTTATTCACTATAAAGTCAGTTATGATATAGCTGCATATCCGTTAATATATATAATTATTATTTGTCACGTACTGCTCACGCGAGTTATGTGCGAGTGTGCTTCTATATCATATACGCGACAGTCCGCAATAGTATATATAGTATATATAGAAAACATATATTGTTATATATGTGCACACGCAGACGTGATGGATCAATCATGTGTGATTTGATATTTTGTATAAACAAACGAAATCCGAGATGACTAAGCGTTTAGCGGCTGAATCGATTATATTGTGCGTTTTTAAGTTTCCGATAAATAAAAAAAAATAACGTCATATGCGTGCACATTATACTGCTGCAGTCGTATTGTGACAGCGTCGTCTGTGCGCATGGGTTCTGTCATTGCGACTGACGATCGTCAAAATCGATTCTACTTATGACGATGATCGATGAATCGGCGCGATCGACAACGGTGTGTGTATATATATATAGTCGTGTATAGATATCATTTAAACGTTTTGGGGAAAAAAAAAAATCCCTTTTCGGATCATATCTACCTATATACGCATTATATATAAGTCGCTTGTATATATATGTACGCTCGATAAACGGTTTTAAAGTCATGAAAAGGATATACACACACATAATATATATAACGAGGCCGATTATTATACTCGCAGAAGTGTATTATTCTTTTGCATCATTAGGCGCTGAGAGCACAATAGCCGCGAGGAGCATTTAGATTTCCGTCAAAACGGCGGTAGCTCGCCGGTATATATAGATAGGTAGGTACTCGCATTTATATTATAAGAATAAGGACGAATAAAAAAATATATATATCGTGCCTATATACACACATATAGGTACCGCGAAATGCCGCTCGGTGATTAATGATTTGATGTATTTTGTTCTCCTTTTTGGGGTTGCCCCGGGACCGCCGCCGCCGTCTACCGTGTCGCATTTAAATTAGACACCTCGAGTTATAAATGGATATAACGTTTCAAAACATATTTAGGGTAAGTGCGCGCAAGATGCGTACCTATATATACGCATATAATATATATAATATTATACAAGCACAATGCGCTGTATAGTATATACACACATATACGAGTACATATAAATAATATCATATACCTTTACCTATTATAACGTATATATATATATATTGGGTTTCGCCGCAACTCGCAAGCACTTATATATTATATACGTACGAATGTGTGTAGAAAATGCTGCTGCCAACTAGACGACGACGACCGTCCGCGACGGCAGCAGATAAACATCGCAAGAACGCGCACATTATGTATTTAACACGACGAAAGGATCGTGTTTTTTTAACCATCGCAACGAAAAAAAAAATCATATTATAGTCGTTGACGTCGAGTAAAATATGAATAAGGAAAAAAATGAAAATACACATTTTAAGATTAAAATAAAAACACACACACACATACATATATATGTATAATATTATATTATTATATACTGACTAAAATTGTTGCATGTTTTAGATTAGATAGATATAATTAAATTAATAGCCCGCGCGTATGTATACACGTGCTAACAACGTTGTCGCTAATTCTCGTCTCTTGTTTTTGCGACTGCTACAAATCACAAAGCAAAAAAATTTAACAAACAAATTTCCGACATTTTTTTTTCTTTTTATACCTACATCGAGGTTCGAAATCCACACGGTCACAATATAATAATATAGACATATTACATGGATGTAGGTACCTACTATATATTTGTATATTGTGATGGGCGTCGGTTTGCGGCGCGCGCGCTCCGGTCATAACGAGCCTGTGTTTTATTTTATTTTTTATGTAAAAGCTTCATTGTACCTATAGCTTAGTAGTATATATATATATATAATCCGTGCGTATATATACTAAATACTATATATATATAATATAAATGACACAATATGCACCGAAAGCAAACTAGAGGACGTTCGCGGGAAACAATGCCGTTCTGATGGTCTACATAAAACAAGCCTGTTAATGAAACTTGCCTATTGTGCCAACAGCCATATCAATGGAGCATTGTGACGGACTGTGCCGTTTATGCAAATCAGTGGTTTATTTTTATTTCTAAACGGCTCGAAAAGAACAAAATACAGCTTGTTTGTCAGATATGCCAAGTATAAGTATACACACACACAATATATACCTACCTATATATTATACGAGCATATTGTGCGCTAAGAAGCAATATTATGCATATTATAATATATATATATATAGGTATACTCTCATTGATTCGTTTTTTTCCTTGTCCGCGAGTCCGTGACTATGTAATTTTCGTTCATTATTACATTGGGAAATTGTATTAAAAAAAAAAAAAAAATCTACATAGGTACGCATGCACCTATATAATAGGTACGACGATGATGTACTTGGTAAAACTGGTTATTTTGCTCAGCTGATGTCCGGGAAAACCGAATATTATTGCGATCGTTGTGTATACTGCATATATATGAATATATAAAGTTATGCAACTTTTTGTGTTTCTTTCGTGATTTTATTTATTTTTTCACACACATTAGGTATTCGCTCATCGCGGATCATCGCATCAATGTGGGTCACCTTGAAACACACGCTGCTACGACTACTACAACTATACTATATAGTACCATCACCAACGCCACCTCCACCGCTGCTGCTGCTGCTGCTATATATATTATATGCGGCAAAAGTGGGTGTGATATAGTGTCGGGGTCTAATGGTCGGATATCGTGATGTCCATTAGCGAGTAATTGTGAAATATCCGGTATTCATTAGACTCGACTATTATTATTAGAGTGTGTGTGCGTACGCTACACATAATTTTTTTTCTACTCGTATATATATATTTTTGTAGTCATAGCTACTGCTCCTCTTTCGGCGGCAGTGCGCGAGATCTCTCTTCCGCGTCCGCGATGTGTGTCATCAAATGGACCGCTCCGGCCGAAGAGTATAAAGAACGAGCAGCAGGACATGTAAAATATAAACAGCAAGATTCGTAAATCAAACATTATGAATACGAGATTTTATTCTATATCGTGTGAATATATTACATGTCTATAAATAATAATAGTCATCTGTAAGTCGACATTAATGCATATTAATATATGCGCAAAGGAATCTAGACAACTGTAACATATGTTCAACAAACATGATTTTATAACTAGAATTTTAAAGAACTTTTCGTGCAAATCGTGTGAAATGAAAATTGCAAAGCAAAATAAATAATTTTGATCGTTATATTATTTTTCATGACTCATTTCATTAAACTATCGCAACTTAAAACAACTGCGATTATATCGCCTGCAATAATTATAATCTAATGAGTAATATTGAGAATAATGAGAATATTCATGTATAATTGCTAATATAGCTATCATATAAGATCTTTTCGATCAATTTTAAATAAAAATAATAATAGTCTCCACAATAGCGAATAATATTAAACTAAATTTAAAATTTGCAAATTTAATTACAATAAAGACGGTCGTATGTAGCAACGTGCGTATAAAATAATTAGTTGTGATTTAGTACTCAGCCAACAAATTAGCATTAAATATACTGAACCATGGGAAAAATACTATGTCGAATGTTATGCACACATCTGCACATATAGGTACCTATATACAGTTTACATACGCAAAACACAACTGACTGCAAGGTTTTAATTTAGACTACAATATTATGAAAAAATGCAGGTACCTACGTATATAAACTCTCAGTTTTTAATTTAACATAGTATATAGTATATACCTACTACCTATACGCAATATATCGCATGATGTTCATGTATGATGCCTTTATTTTTATTTACTACAATAAATTACCTTAAAATTATACGTAATATACATTGAGTAAGTATAATAGCTGGTGAATACACTACAACACATTCATATTTTATAAATCTTTTAATTCATGATTTTTTTTTTCATAAAATGTTATGTATTTAATTGGTAGTAGGTATATATATTGGTCTATATATAGGTGTATAATATAGGTAGGTGTATATTTGAGGTACTACCTCTCATTGACAATTAATTAATTTTTCTACAGGTATAATAGGTATAGGGTATTTTTTTTTTTGATTTTTTGAAAATTTTAATCGTTTGTTCTAATTAGAGTAATTAATATCTGCGAGACATAACGGAGAAAGTTCACGAGAAACCTCACACGAAGCGTCGGACTCCGATTTTGGAATTTAGGGGACGGGACACATAATACTCTATAATTTAATAAATAATTAATTAATAATCGACGTGTACAGGTAATATACGTAAACATATACGTGTATAATATAATATATATATAAATATAATAATATGTATATGTACTATATATATTATATGTAGAGGATTTGTGTTTTCATTTTAAACCGATTAATCGATGATCGAGCGTGGGCGTGTACGAATATATATATATATATATATTCTATATATATACCCACCGCCTCGGCCGTCTCTTGGGTCGTGCTCGGTACAAACGCAACGCGGGTTATAACTAAATTAATTAAAAAAAAAAAAAAACACCGATATTAATATAATCGTTATTATTGCCGCTATCGAGCCTATGAATCGATATATTGTTATTAGTCTATTAATTTCCGTTCATAGAAAAAAAAAAAAAAAACACTTTACGCCCATTCCGTGTTCGCACGGACTTTTCGTGACCCATTCGCCCACACCAGATCACCCCGCGATTATTCACGTACATTTCCGATGAGTCCGTCCCAATCGTTGCAAAATAAGCCAGTTACAATAACAACAAAATGTACGTCGATAATTATGTCTATTATTAATATTTTTTTTTTTCAATATGGAAGAGATTTATTTAACTATACGCATGAATGCAGCTCTATAAGTATATATATATATATATATTATATGTATAAGAAACTTTAACGCTAATACGTCTTAAAAATCCGTTTACAATCTATAAATACCTATTTCATATATTTTAAAAATTGAAAAACAATTAAATCTAACGTCTTATGAGATTAAAAAATTGTACTTTATAGACAATTAATATTTATCTTATTATAAAATGTCATGTATAATAAATTATACTGCAGTTATGTTTTTTTGTATATGGTCGAAAAAAAATGTAGGAATATAAAGTAATTAGTTTTATTGAAAACTGCAAAACATAATATTCAAATTGGATTAACATACTTGTTCAGGCGTTGAAGTCTCCCATAAGTTTCTCAATTACCATAAATCATATAATATAATAATAATTGCAAAAATAAATCATTCTGTTACGATTTGAAAACGTAGGTAGATATATAATTATTATAAATTGCTATTATATAAATATGAGTTAATTTTAACCTTTATAATTAAATGGGAAAAAAAGCTGTTAGGTATCTATACCTACTACGGAAAATCGTACATCGTAAATCGTAAATGATAATATTATTAATAAAAATGTTGTTTTTGCTTACGTTTAAGTTCAAACCGATGTGCAGGCGAGAAGCATATCCAAATGGGAGTCTGCCGAAACGTACTTTTCCGGGGCACACGGCTTTTTGGACGTCACCGTCTGGTGTTCATGGCGCAAACGCACAAAAAAAAATTACTCGGAACAAAAACGAAATCCGTAACTTTTCGCCAAAAATCACAAAAATAAACCAAACGTAGATACAATAATATTATTGGCGAACTCGCAAAAATCAAACGACCGAACGAAATATAATATTGCCGGCGGCGTGGTGTGCAGATTAGGTACTCGCGATCGGCGGATAATGTGAAATTATATTGTTATGATATCGTTTTCGCGCGGCGGCGGCGGTGACGACGTCGTTGCAGCGGCGCAATAACGAGTGACGATTGACGACCACGGCGGGCCACGGTTTCGCGATTCGCGGTGCGACGAGAAAACACGAACTGGTCCGGAGCGCCTGCCGGCTTGTACTGGTCCGGGCCGCGGTCTCGTTCCGGGGGGCCGCGCGACGCTGCTGCACCGGTTCCGCCACGGGGTGGGGGGGCGCGACGGGTCGGCGCCGCGGCCGCGGTGGGAGCCGCGGGGGGCGTGCCCGGAACGCGCCAATGGCGAGCCGGCCCCACCGCCCGGGCCGTCGTGCGAAACTCGCCCCTTTTCACGGCGGCGACACATCGGCTCCTCGGCGGCGCGGCGGTTCACACCTGCTGTTCGGCGCGCGGCGACAGCACACATCGTCGTCGTTCGAGATTTTCCTTTATATAATATTATATAGGGTCTTTGATAATCGCGTTTTGTTTTTTTCGTTATTTTATAATTATTATTAATAATATTAAATTTGTTCGTAAATAATATATACCTAGTAACAAGTGGACATCATATAATATGCGTAATATATAGGCATCATAATCGATTTCCGGTTTTTAGGTAGAAACCCGCAAAGAACGACAAAATATTGTCAGCGTGCGATATAATATATATAGTATTATCGTCTTTATAATATTGTAATAAGGTGCTTACCGCGGTATAACATTATATATAGGTCTCAGGTATATACCTGCATATAATAGCCGATAGGTGTATTTAGGTATATACCCGCGGCTAATGGTTTTCGATTTTCCCACGAATTTATCACCGCGGACTAATTATTATTATATACGTCGAGCCAAAACGCAAACCGCGCGCGGCAGTCAAATTATACCGTGTTTACCGCGGTATATATACATATATAGGTACCTCGGTATATTATAAGAAACCAATCAACGCGAACCAATCGGTTTGCATTTGTATCGGTTATATATATATATATAGGTTTATATGATGCAGACATTTATTACGGTGTGTGTGTGTGTGAGCGCAGTCGGATTGATAATTATAGGTGTATATATAGGATACAAGTACCTAATGTTTTTTTGCGTGTTGTTAAACGTGTACAAAAATATATCTAGGTAGGTATATATATATATATATATATATAATAATATGTATAAATTATAATAATATATGGATTTATATTATATATATTATTTTAAACTTTGTTGGAAAATTATTGTTCATATTTCGAGTAATTTTTTTTTTATTAACTATGTATAGGTATACTTACACGTGTGATGGCATTATATACATTTTTAAAACCTAATATTATATATTATTATGTAATGAATAATAATTTCATATGTATTATATATAGGTACCTATACGCTATGGCTGGTATATACCCGAAGGTTGTAGAGATCAAATTAATAACGCGTATACCTAAAATATAGTAAATAATGCTTAATGGTAAACAATTATTCAATCACTGCTGCAGTATATAACTAAAAGAACAATATTATAATTATAATTTAAGTATGGGTATATCTGTCGTAAAATATTACTTGTAAGTCGTAGGCTGCAGGTATACTTATCTCATTCTGTGAAGTGATAGATTTACTTTGGTGTAGGTGCGGTCAATGCGTGGAGGTGTGAGTAAAATTATTAGATTATTCACCAACATATTATTGTGTTGAATATAAGCACGTAATAAAGTTATTAAAAAACACCGAAATGGTATGAGTAATAAATGTACTAATAATATTTCAATCCAGTTCCAGATTTCAAATAAGTGTCACATTTTATTATATTAATATTCAGTACCTATACCTACCGCTAATATTCAAGCTTGCAAAACCTAGCTTTATATAGGTACTTTGCTGGATCTTATACTTATACTGAGTTATACCTATATCGGTTACGATAGTATTTAAATTTGACTACTGCAGCTGCAGTGGATATAATAAAAACTATTTATAATACCTTAGGTACTTTAATTGCATTTATAGGTGCACTTATATTTATGAATATAATAACATATATTCGGTTTAAACGTCGCTATTTGTAATAAAAATACAAGTAAAACTAATTTTAATGCTTTACTCGAGGACATTTTCGAGCAAAACAATTTAATGAGAGATAGGTATAGACGCGCATGTACACTATTATACAATATATGGTAACTACGACTACAGTTCTATAATATATATCTATAAATATTATATTCGTGTACGTATATGTGTATATAATATGATACGTTATAATATTATAGTCGTCGTACACGATTTAAACGTTTGTGTTGAATGTATAACTAAAATAATATGTTTATACCCATAATATCACCTATACATATATATGTATATACCAAACCTAACCTTTCCGTGAACAGTTATTTTAATCGTCATATATTGAGATATATTAGCTAGATATATGCGCGATACACCTGAAGCGGAAAAATTGTGTTACGGCAATTTAGTTAATTTGAAATAAAGTCATATGTACCCGAATTCAACCTGAAAATTCTTAACATTCGTATAAGCATCTGATGTAGAAACTCATAAAAGTATAGTAAGTTTAAAAATGAATATAGCGTTTGTCCCCGCAAATTGCTAACAAATGACACCCGTGTATATAGGTAATATATAATATAATATATCACTCAATCTCAAGTATATATTATTTGATAGACGCACGATACAAAATCGAACAAAATAAAATAATTTTTGTTTATAATATATATTTTTGAATTATCCCGAATTATATATAAAGGTTTTGATTGTATTGTTCTAATTTGAAAACCCATCACACACGAAAACCAAAACTATTCAGGCACTGGATCATCGTCAGCTGGATCTCGTATAAATACCGATTTCTTTAAATGTGCGTATGAACGCGTTATTAGAAAAAAAATATACCTAAATAGATTTCCTGATGTAATAGAAATACATTATTTGATAATATTTTACTCATTATTATAAACATATTCTTTTAATACGATTATTGTGCAGAGGTGTATTTTTATTTTTCATGTTTATTGGACAACATAATAACATAGATTAAATTATTGTCATGTACAAATGTATATTTACATTCGATTATGTCTGTATACAATCAGACTTTTAATTTTTTTTCTTATATACTTGACAGTCTTGTTTAATCTGTAAAAATATGGTGTGTGCGTTATACATGAAATGTGGACGTTGTTATAAATAAATTGAATAGGTGTATAATATAATATATAATGGCGTATAAAATATAGTTGTGCAATGTAAATTATTGTCCACATTAACTAGATTAGTCTCAAATACCGAACGAAGTTCTCGACACTTTTACTTTACCGCCATTTCTATAGAGCTCACGTGTTAATAAAAATGCATTATCTATTGTCGTTTAAAGGTTAACACCCTTTGAGTGTACTTACAAGTAATATTTAAATCATAATTATTTCATATGGGTATAGGCTTATAATATTTTATTCACATATATTATAGTGTCGCTATGTAATAGTGGTAGGTTTATAAAATAAATCTACCATTTTAGTAGGAAAATATTATGATCGGTATACAACTAAACTATAATAATAATACATGTATATGCGCAGACATACGTACAAAGCAGGTGCGCGGATCACCAAATGGCGGGGACTAAATCGTTTAATTTTTTACTTATATCTTATTAAAAATACAAAAAATATGACAGAATGATTTTCAAACATAGGTAGGTATATATATAGGCGTTTAAATCGTATTTAGAAGTTACAATAGCATGCGCAGGGTCCGTAAAAAAAATTGTTCACGGTCCGCCGTTTGGTGACCCCGAGCTGGTGTGTAGAGTATACCTACGCGTGTGTATATATATATAGGTAACTATATAATGACTTATGGAAAATGTATAGTTAGGTTTGCTGTAGGTACCTATACACAGCTGTAAATCTGTTATGCCATAATACATAAGCGCGTACGCTTAATTTTGTATGCATTGGTTTCTTTTATAATAATATATGCATCTATATAGGTACTGCACAAATATAAACATTATTATTGTAATTTAAAACCAAAACCCATTGATTACTTTTTCTCTTGAACCACATAAATATACGGTCAACGACGTAAAGTAAAAATCGATTTATAATGTTTTCCCACTCTAATTTCAGATCATAATTGACTTACATTGTTCTTGTCCTGCAGAGCCTAATCGACGGACAAAATGTTATTAGCCCGGTTAATTGGATTCTACCTGATGAGTTTGTTTACCGTTAGTACGACGTATATAATATACCTATATATATATATACGAATTATTATTATCAATATAAAATATTATTACTGTCTGCGGTTGTTAAAATTGTGTTTGCAAAAAAAAAAAAAATGAAACTACACGAATCTAGTTTGCGAGTCAACGAGATTATATTTTCTAGATTAAACCGAAGACTTGGGTAAATCTATTTATCTTGGCTTATTATCATATAATTCTTATTTTGGGAGGTCGTCACAGGTAATGATAAATGAGAATTCTATTATTGCATTTTAAATAATGGTTATTATTTACATTTTAAAATCGTAAAATTCGTATTTTAACGAGTTGTTTTAAATTATCATATTATATTATATACTATAAGTTGAAACACTAATAATATACCTGCAGCAGCCAGTGTCAGAATAAAATAAAATAGAAATAATTTACAAATTCGTTGGAATTATAATGGTTATAAAACAAATTTATTGTCAAAAATATTATAGATATAGGTACTAATATCCATGTCCTATATATGTATTATTAAAAATCTAATACACATATTTACCCTTGTAACTATTGTGCATACATAAGTTTATATGTTTATGCATAAACTACTATTACTATATTATACGTCTATTAATAAATCTTACATCATATATATTCATAGTATACATATTTATATCACACTATATACCTGTACTAATATAATAAATACTATAGTAACACAATAACTGCAGAAAATCTAACATCTTTGACCTGTAACATTATTTAAATACTTTGTTTAAATTATATAATTTAGAGCAGAGTCTGTGGGAACTTAGGTACCGATTATTATACTAAACTATTATTTATATTATTAATTTAAGATTTATGTATATATTGTTATTATTTTTAATTTCTCCACTAATCGATGTAAAATAAATACGTGTCAATCAATACATAAATAGGTATAATATAGCCGTATTAAAACGACAAACTTAAATAATACTAATATACTATTGTAACACGCAAACGTTTAACATAGTACCTACCAATTCAACTAATAGACGTGGTACAAAATGTTATTTTAATTATAATATATACATTTTACAATATATATAAATGTATAGAATAATATTAAACAGTATTACATTTGTGAAAGGAAGGTATATATACACGATGATTTCAAAACGATTTGTTCAAAGCAATATATCATATACACACAGAAATTTTATTTATGTACCCATAGGTAGGTATATATTGTAATAATATAACTTTACTACACAACACTGGTAAATAAATTTTAAACGGTGTATGATATGTCACCGGAATAACAGAACTCGTTGAATTTAAATGTAGATTTTTGGCACAGGTTTTCGATTACAAAATCTCCGCACGCTCATCTCTATATATATTTGCATTCCGAAAGTGCAGCATATAATAATAATAATAATGATCAATATTGTATTTATCAGTATAGGTAATATATATACATATGGTCGCCATCATATACCTTATATATTATATTAAGTATATTATATAGCTTCAATGGTAATAATTACAAAACAACGATTTTTTTTTTTTATTATAATTTGGCATTATACGATTTTCTACGTAAATTATAATAATTATTGTATAAATATGTACACATTAATAATATGGTTGCAGAATCGGTTTATATATGTGTATATATATATTATAATACTGTACATCTAATTTGTCATACATATTTAGCCACTTACATGTATATTAAAATAAATCAAATATGATTTATTTGATTTTTAATATTGTCTACTCAGTTATTACGTTTCACGGTGCGTTATAGTAAAAATCAGTTTAAATATTATACTTAATATTTATACAGGAAAAACAGAACCAATCGACCTCTTTATATATTATATTATTATACTTATACCTACATAACTGTGTGTGTGCAAGGCGTTTTGGTCTTTCGTTCAAGTCTCCGTATATATAATATGCGTCGGAAATGCGTGTCGTTTCGTTAAGTGACTCCTTATATTCATTTACTACCGGTCGTATAATATATATATATTTTTTAATGCGTCGTCGTCGTCGGAGAATGTTAAAATACCATAAAGCACGTATTTATCGTATTCATGTTGTATCGCCTGCATTAAAATAACGTCATCTCCTCGCATAAAATATGAGCGTGTATATAATATAATAATATGTGCCGCTGCAGCAGTGTGCAGCGTAAAAAAAAAAAATAAATAAATAAAAAAAGCTCATCACTGCCACGACCGATGAGTCTAGTTTGTAAGATAAAGCGATTTCATATACATATATATATATATATATATACACACACACTTACACACACATATATGTCATATGTTCCTATATATAATATACGTGGTGGGTATGTGCTGCGCACGTGTGATGGTATATAATATAATAATACATAATGTCTCGGTCGTGTTTTCAAGTAAAAGTTGGCAAAGATATTTTTCATGCGAGTTTGCAGCGAGAGAACATCTCTGCATCTATATAGGAACACTGCACATACTCATAATTTAATACGTAATAAACGCAATGAGAAGCTATTATTTTTATTGCGGACCGCCGTATATATATATATATATATATAGGATAAGTACCTACATATACATAAAAAACGGCCCATCCCTTTATAACACATATTCGTCGTCGTCGTCGTCCGCCGCCGCCGTTGCCAGCACGCGGTCTGCAAATGAATTAAAACCCGACCGCACATATTATTATTATATGCACGGCCGCATATTACCTATATATATATATATATTATATATTATACATAATATTATAGATGCTGTTAAATGTGCATCTCTAACGAAGAACCAACGACTATACATTATATAGGTATATTACCTATGAGCTGCAGTATTTTTCCGATTGTCCATTGTATAGATAGAATAACTAATAATAATAATAATAATAATAATAATAATCGTAATAACAATAATAAATACATTTGAGCAACAATTATGTGTGTGTTGCGCCGCTGCTGCCGTCACAGCAGTTATAATATTGTTATAAGTCAGACCGTCCGTATAATATGTGCTGCAGGAACATTGTGTGTTACCGCAGCCACGAAGAATGTAGCTGGTATATAAAACGGTCGTAAAACTCTTTTGCTCGCGTTACAAAAAAAATGCCGTCACTTACAAATGTAGTTAAAATGCACGCGCTGCCGGATATTGTATGACGTGCGTATTTATGATCTATAGACCATGATGGCGTTTCTTAATAGTGACAGCCCCTTCAGCCGGATGCGTATTACCTTTTGCAGTAAATCAGTTTTAAACTTAATAATATGATATTATATAGCGTACGTAGGTAGGAATACGTTGTTGCAAAAAACCAGCCGAGATGTTTTGAGTTCAAAAAGTTTTTCGTACGTATAATATTATATAAGTAAGTAAAATATATGTTTATAAGGATAAAAAAAAATACAGTTTATTTATGTACTGTATCATATATTTATATCTTTATGTTATCATAATATGTATATGCGCTGCGTCGAACAATTTATCGGTACTCGTTTTCTGAATCGGTAACCGCCGCCGCCGCCGCCGAAGTTGGGTATTAGCCACATATATATATTTAGATTTTCCGACCACCTAGTGCTTAAATTCACCATAGCTGACTGTATAATATTGTTATATAATATACAATAAATGGCAAATTTAATTTCAATTTATTATTTACATAAATGCATATATATATAATATTATGTATAGGTACTATCTAGATTATAGAATATATGAGTATAATAATATAATATGAAATACAATTTATGTAGGTATGTACTCGTACCTACCACATATTTGTTTGTTTCAGTTATCCTTACCAAAAATGTATAAAAGTGTTGAACATTTTGTAATCTTAATATATGTATTACTAAACTGTACAAGAGTACCTATATTATTTAAAAAATAATGGTCATTATATTTTATCGTCGTATTAATTCGAATCAGTTTATGGAGTGTGACAGCGGCGTATTATAAATTATTTAAAAACAGTATATTTGGTTATGGAATGATTATTATTCGTAATATTTATATTCGCTGTTAAATATTTTAACATATTATTAGGTATATTCGTGTTAAATAATTCTATAATGATTGTGTGCACAAATCCATTATAGATTACCTGTTAAAATAGAATATAAAATAATATAAGCTTTAATCGTTTGTCAACGTTTGAAAAATGAAAAATGTACCTATTACTAGTTTTCATTGATGGAAACAAGCACAAACGATTTGCTTGACTCATTCATCAACAATTATTATTTATGATATTTCTCAGTGAAATTGTTAATTATGCCGATATAGTGGACTGTAAACCACATTGCTTAATGCTTTATAACCATAAATTTCTTACGTCGTAAAAGTATAAAAATTAATTACATAAAGAAGAATTGGATGGGTGACAGCTCTAATATTCTATTCATATACAATAACACGCGAAACAACTTTATAGTAACCATTTATAATAACCATAAATTACAATATCCAATGCTATAATCGTATATAAGACCTTTACAATTTATGCTACTTGCATTTTTATTTTTTTTTACAACTTTCAAGGATTTGAGGTTATAAAATAGCGGAATCGTGGTTAGCTAATATTGTTAATTATCAAGTGCTCAGACTTAAACGAAATCCTCAGTACACGTATGCTTTGAAATCGCCTTACTATATTTTCTTGGTAAAGAAAATCTAATTTATATAATACTGATAATTAAACGTACGTCGTACATTCGATATGCGGTATATAGGCAGGGTTGGGCAGTATCAAAGATACATGCATCAAAGATACGTATCAAAGATACAATTGTATCTTGTATCATGATACATAATTTTAATGTATCAAGTATCATGTATCATGATACATTTTATACTAGTATCATGTATCTTTTTTTGCCAAAAGATACAAGATACTATTATTGTAAAAATGTGTACTGAATAGTACCAAAACATTCGATTTTCGATATAAGATCATTTCGTCGCGGATTGTATTTTTACGAAAAATATTGTCCAGCTACAATTGAGCCGAAATATTAACGATAAAGAAAAAATGTACCACACAATCTTATAAATTTAAGATAATCTGATAAACATACAATTAAATTAAGGTAAATCTATAGTTTTGATACGTTAGGGAGGTGAAAAATTATCAGACTTACCATCTTCGCTCAGAATCGTTTTTTCGTTCAATGATTTATCATTAAAATTTAATTTAATACGTATATTACAATGATTTACTCAATTACCAGTTATACTCGATACCTACTTTACAGCCGAGCGATTACTATTTTCCTTCCTTTTTAATTTTGAAGCTTGCTCCCCCAAATTTTTCCTTTTAACTGTACGAATTATTCAAATTCTGATATTTCAAATTTTTAAGTACACTTAAAAACCATATTTTAAAATTCCTTTTTTTTTTGTACTACTTAAGGAGTGTCCTGTGGTGATAAAAACTTTTATTTTTCAAACGAGATATCCCAATTTTACTGCAAATTATTTAGGGGATGGTTTTATTAAAAATGTTGATATATATCTAAATCAAAATTCTAATGAGTAGTTTCTTTTAACAAAAATTTGTATTGTCACAGCAGTTAACTTCAGCATAACATTCGTATTATATACTGCACACAAACTTATATCGTTTGCTGTATATATATATATATATTATATATAGATACTATACATATTACATACATAGGTACACTCACGTTTTCCGTCTAGAACGTGTGTCGAACGAGTAGCGAGTAGTACATAATATATAATAGGTAATATTTTTGTCGTCGGATTTCTCCGCTTTCAACCCGCAAAACTACATATCATAATACCTATATGTAGATAAAATGGGTTACCCATCACTCGTGGCACAATGTGGCTATTCGCACGGGTACCCGCGCATACCCGTGTCGCAGAGGAGAACAAAAGCGTACAAAGGACATTATATTATACGATAATATCGTTTGCCGAGATCTGTCGAGCGGGACCAGCCAAGACCTACCTATACGCGGTGCGTTGGAAAGAGGAAGACGAATTTACAGCACGAGTCATGCTGACGGACGTCTGCAGCGGATTTATGCGCCGGTCGTATTTGACGAGGTTGAAAAACCCACGAGTTCGACGACGACGACGACGACGACGGTCGCGGTTCGCCTGGCCATCGCGCGTGTGCCTATATATATCGTGGGGTTATCTGTGTCCCTTATCAGCGCGAGACGGGCTGGTTACGTCATCGCCGCCGCGGTGGAGGTCATCGACTATGATATTATTGTACGCATATGTGCGTATATAGGTTTAAAATACAGAGATACCTCCTATACATACACACACACACACACACACACACGCGCGCACACCCGGCTACATGATAATATTATAGTATTATTATATTATTATAGTCGTGATGCGCGTAACACTGAATATACATAAATCACTGACGGTCGTCCGCGGTATACGTATTTATTTTCGAGACAATTTTTTTTCCTCCCTGCCGCCGCTGCACCATGGGCCGCCGCTCGTCCAGCACCGCGGTAGCGGTATATATGGGTATAATAGGTATACACACATTATACACGCATACACATAGGTAGTGCGCGTAGTTATTTGCGGCCGGTACCCGGGGGCCATCGATTACCATCCGGGACGCGCGGCGGCCGTAAACAACTATTAGGAAAGTAGGCTGTGTCTAAACTCTAAAGATATACGTATAATAATAATAATATACATAGGAACCCGCGGTGAACAGCAGCAGCAGCATCGGCATCAGCTATATATTATACATATACATATTGTGTATACAGCAGTTATATATGTACCCTGTATTCGGACGAGAGCGTGTGTGCGAGCGTACACGGCGCAGTATAATAATATAATATGTTTTATTTATCGATCGATGGTCGCGAGCACATATAGCTTTTTGCCGCGACGATTAGTCGGACGACACGACTTTATGCTAATCGGCCACGATTTCCCGTCATCAATCGCGCTCGCGCGTTCCGCGGAGACAGCAGGCGTATATACGGCGCGCACATAACGCGAGTAACAACTCCGCCGCGCGTCACAGCGCGGACGCGTCCAAACCTTACACATTTTATTATATATTTCCTAATTGTGCTGCGGTGCCACCACCTATATAGGTAGGTGGGTAAGATAATAAAGGTATACGAGGTATAGGTACACGATGCGCGCACGTAATGGGTAATATAGTAGCAGCGTGTAGAATAGTATATAGTAAAGTGCGATCGCGGTCGTACGGTGCAGCGCAATACAATAGGCGATATTACCTCGTATATATAGCTCCTCTGCATACGATAAAATATCGAGTATACCTAAAGGCCATATTATACGAGACCTGTACAATAATAATAATAATAATATGTACCTACCTATATGCACTGCACTATTATACATATATATATATATATGTGTGGTAAGTATATAATATTATAAAGTCGCTGTGCAGTGGAAGTGCAGCGAAAAAAAAAATGGTCAGAAACTCGCGATCGCGTAGTTAGCTGGCATATACGCATAGTAAATATACACAGGGCGGAACTTACAGGAACGTATTGCTGCGTACTTACTGCTACGGCGGCTGTAGGTTCTCAGCTAATATCGATGTCGTGGTACTCGGTGATATTTTATTCAGAAAACTGTTGAATGTTATATAATATTATGATATATTAAATTGACGATCGATATATCGATAATTAAACGAGTAGCCATACCAAATGGCGGCCCGCGGACAACATAATATGTTGACCGGCCCGCAGACGGAAAATTCATTTTTTTAAATTATTTTTTTTTGATGGCGAATCAAAATATGAGTTTTTTATTGGTTTTAATTTTATTTTTGATTTCACATTCATATACTGTGTTTTGACACAATATATGTACGCATTACATTTTCATCCTAAGCGGTTGCTCTCCAAAAACAATAATTAATTGGTGATCCCTGACATAAACGATTTCAACAGGTCGTATATAGGTTTAAAGGATGGGTTAGCTTGATTCGTTATAAGGCTATGCTTAGCTTATAATATGAACATCTGTTTTAATATATTTTATATACCTTCTGAAAATATCCGAACGGTCTTCGATTATAAAATAATCACACTGTATATTATTATTATGTGCAGCGTCCAATCAAATCGTTACCATAAATCTGTGTACGCCGAGTGCTCGCGGTTGGGACCTTTGAACCAAATTGTGTCTGTGTGTGTGTGTTTGCGCAGTAGCAATATTTTATTATTGTCTCTATCGTCCGACAATACAATGCTATTTATCCCATATAGGTATGCGTTGCCTCCACGGCACGGGTAAACGCCTTACCGACTATCTCTCGCGTGCCCCGCGAAACATCATTATCAGCTGATATCGCACATGACCCCCAAAGACCCGACGACGACCCAGAAAACGGGCGTTAAAAACTTCTTCGCTGTGCAGCACATATCGCAGTATATTTATACGAATACTCCAGTTTACACCTATATATATATACCGGGTACAAGGTATGCGGGAGAGAGGTTCGGTTATAATGTAAGGCCATAAATTGTAAACAAAGGGGCAAAAAATGCGTATTATTATTATACATATATGTATAAACACGCCTCGAGGATTTCCATCTACATAGCAGCGATATTATGGTATATAAACCTACAACTATTGTGCGCATGTCGATATTTTATATGTTCCGGTCTGTATATAGATATAAAACCGGTAGCCGTCGCCTTCCTGCAGTAGTTATATTATATTATACCATTATGGTTTTGTGTGGTTTTATTTTTATCTTAAGAAAACCTTTTCTGCGTCACAAAAAACAACGGGTGACGATGAAACTATATTCTACGGCATAATATTATGTTGCGTGGTATAATATGTATCGTTGTAATTAGTAGGTACGCATCAGTAAAATATAATTACCTTCTATACGCGAGCCAATATACATTTAAACATTTAGACATTTAGAACGCGACGTAAAAACCAATCGAAAAATATATTGACCATTATTGTTTTGGAAATATTATAAAAAAAATCAAGATTTCACATGATATATGGGTTAATTACAGACGATTGTTCAAATTTAGTTATTTTCGAATAAGACACGTATTATATAGTATACCTAAAACCTATATATGTATATAGGTGCAGTCGACATATTCGAACACTATATAGGTATATTGCACTGTTATATACCGGCAGTAAATTATATATTATGACGTGTACAATATTGTCAATATATTACAATACCGCGGCTGGTATGGAAACCGAGACACACGGCGCGTTTCGAAATAGATTTTATTATTTCAAAACTATAATACGCCTAATGAGATTTTCGATTGCATCCGAGATGACCGAGTTTCGTCGTACAATATAATAAAACAATAACACAATATCAGCTATATCGACGTGCAGTAGTTATATTATTATTATAAGCTAATAAATATCGACAGACTGTAATAATTTTCCAATTATTACACATCCGCAGCCGAACAATGATGGTATATTGGAGACAAAAAATACGATATATCCCGTAGACTGAATGACAAGACCGTCAGTTTACATCAATTGTGCAAGTCTATAAACAATTGCGTAACAGAATAGGTATGTGGTATATACACATTTCGATTATAACACTTTATTTATAACACATTTTCTTGCCTAACCTAACCTATAACCGCCGCGGCTGTACCGAAACACAAAAATAATATAACACTATAATCGGGAGGAAGGTACCTATTATAATACTATACTACACGTGTTATATTTGACTCGTCACAGCCTCTGGCAACTACTATATTGTGTATAACGCTTATAATATCGAAGCCCGAAACTTGTACCCGATAATCGCCTTGAATAAGCCGTTATTATTATTATTATTATTATCATTTAAGCGCGATACTGACGAGGAGAAGACACTCGGACACGACGTATCGCGCGTATATTACATCGTTAGGCAATCGACTTCTTAGTGGTGTCGTCTATAACAAGCACGACATCAGAGTTTTTATAACGCCCGTGATGTGCACTTTGCGATTAACTGCACCGATTATATGACACAACGGATGAAATTAGACGAATCTCAAGTGTGTAATAGCAATATTGTTACTGCGAGAAATAAAAAAAAACACGAAAGTATTTAATATAATATAGTTATATTAGTATTATAAGTACTTGGACGGTTGAATAATATGTTTTCGGAAATTCAACATAGACGTTAGGTACACGAGTCTTTATATTCATACAGGTGGTTTTTCTTTTTATTTGGCCAGAGCAATATTATGTACCTATAACTTTTGAATCCATACACAGGGGACTATCAATACTATCAATATTTGATTATACATATTTGCTGAAATCGTAGTATTCCATCGATTAAAATATTTTATTCTAAGGCCGACGATTTTCATTTACTAAACGTTTAACGATTCGACGATGAGTAACGTCGCGACTTACATGATCGCGTGATGACCTCTACATATAGTATACATACACGTATGTATATGTATTATGTTTCCTCAGATTTTAATTTTTAAATAATAGAAAACAAAAATAAATGTATTTCATCAGAAACTTATGTGGCCAAATGTAAACTCCTACAAGAATAACCTTTTTACCTGAATCATCATTAAATGTAAACTCCTACACTAATAACCTTTTAACATTTTTACCTGAAAATCAAAGATATTGTTATCTCCTACATAGAAATTTTTCCTTTTAAAAAATAGGGTAATATTACTTAAATTCACAATTTTGAAGTTGAAAAGCTCAAAATTATCATAACTTGAAAATAATAAATATATTATATTATTTAATAAACAAACGCTTGAATAGAGCTTGTTTATACGCTGTATGATGATTCTCGAAGATTAGATTATGTCCATATTATATAATATACTATACGTTCATATCGACACTTGCAGTACAAAATGTTATAAATAGAGCAGCGATATGGTATCGAATATTGTCGAATAACGATAAAACATGATAATCTCGTCCGTATCGGATATTTCCGAACAAATTATTGCGTTTATTGCCGATATATTTTTTACGTAAATGATTATGACTTAGTATTGTTTTATTGAATTTTTTATTATTTTTTTCAAAAAAAATTATATTAACTAATAGTATTGTTTTATTGAATTTAAACATATTTTGTTTTTGGATTAAATGATTATGACTATTATTTTATTAACACTTTTATTATATTTTAAAAATGTATTATACTATCATTATAATTTATTATATTATAACTATATTTTTCAAACCATTTTTATATTATGTGTTAATATATTGCAAGACTGATATTTTTTACAGCAATACGAGCGGTATTAATTTTTTGTAGGAGTTAACACTATCTTTTGTAGGAGTTAACACTATCTTTTGTAGGAGTTAACACTATCTTTTGTAGGAGATTACACTACATTTGTAGGAGTTTACCATTCCCCACTTATGTATAGGGTCATATTATATATTGATCGATCGGGGGAAGTCTTGCTCGCGGGGAGAGTAAAAGCGACGACGACGACGTTTATATTATTATTATTATTGTTTAGCCCATAGGTACATCTGACCGGCAACGTCCGTTATTGTTTCCGAGTGTATTGGGTGTGAAGTTTGAACACCCCGGGATTGTGGGCCAGTGGATCTTTAGACTACCGGTCCATTGTTTTGTATACGAATACAATAATATCACTACTAACTAACTGCATTGTGTCGGTTTCAAGGTTTTTCGTACAATTATTATTCATTTCCACGCCGTTTATTGCGACAAAAATATTGTAAACATTAAAGGTAGTGTTACATTTCACTTTGATTTAAATATAGTGTATTTGTTGTTGTCGATGTCTTATACTTAAATTATTTTCAGTTACGACTTTGATCTGATATTAGCTGGATAGTTAATATGTAACAGGCATCCACATAAAAAAACAATAATTTATAAACGATAAATTATTTTGGTAATTTGTCGGTAAATGCTGTAGGTATAGGTACCTATTACCTACCACAAACACGGTACTTATAAAACACAAACACTAATAAACCAGCAAATAGACGTATAAAGTTTAGGTAATTTCTCCAAGTGTATAGGTATTGTGCTTAAATTATATACTATAATATAATATTAATGATATTAGGTATACGAATATCATATCGCATAAAAACAACAACGCTTTGGTTGGGTTTTAGAAAAAAATACATTTTCGTGATATAAACGTGTAGGTATTTATTGAAATGGGTAAACATGTTAGGTTAGGTTACCACCACATATACTGAATAAGTATCTACATCCAGCAATTATAGAAGTATACATTATGTGTGTAATCGTAAGTTCTTAAGAATAAAAACTTTGATTTTTCATTTAGTAAATATATATGGTGTATTATCTATAAACAGTGACATAATTCAAGTAAGAATTATACTGCATGTTATATGGGCACTGGGTACCTATTTAATACTTTTTTATGTATATAATATGTTCCATGACAAATGTCAATAATAAATAAACATGCATATAAAATATTGTGAAACTTCGTGACAAATTATACATTTAATTTACTTGTATAATATACTTACCTATACAAAATATATACTACTAGCTGATCCAATTTAAGTATATAATATATAATATACAGTATACGTCGGGTTAATATTAAAGTATTATAATAATTATATTATAGTATATTTTTAAATATAATAAGTATTGTAAAATATGTAACGTTTCTTTACGTCTTTTTCCAACAGTTGTAATGTTTAAATTCAGAATTTTTTCTCAATTCTTAATTTCTTGCATATCTCGTAACGACTGTGTACTGCGGCGTATTGTCTTGACTCAAGATGGTTAGAGTTCATTTATTGTTCATATATTACATGTGTACAATGCACGTGTTTAAAAGTAAATCTAATAGGTACATTTATAATCAACGAACTCCGAGGTAAGAGTGAATAAAAACAATGAGTAAGGAATGCAAAACTTTTAGACGCCCAAAAAGCTCTGCAACAGGACAACATTATAGGCGTTCGGTATATTATTGAAACAACCTCACAGCACAATAAGTATTTTCATAGGCTGTTTAGATAATTTCGATTTAAAATCATCAGATTTTCGAAAACCCTGCAGCAGTAAAATATACTATTGTAATGGGGGTTTTTTTTTAAAAACAAAAGTATATTTACAATCTGTAATAATATATTATATACATATACAATTTACTTTATACTTTCTCGTTTATTTTCCAGCTTTTTATGAAATACGGGATTAATCAAAACCACAAAATGGTCGATTAATATTGATTACCTAATTAAAATGTAATGAATCAAATTAAGGACGACTATATCGTATAACAGGTTGATCGTTTGGGTACTTATATAATATATTTTATTTTAGATATCGAAAGATTTTTTTATTCTATTGTCAGCACTAATCGTTAGTTTATTGTTTGTGCATTTTGTCGAAATTACTGAACATTGAGAAAATCTGTTCTAGACGAATGTGAAAGTTGAGAAATCCAATATTATATTGAAATACACCTTTAAATACATTCATACCTGTGTACCTAATAAAATAGTGAATTAGCTGACAAACGGGAAGCAGGTGTATCAAGCATTCTGTCAGAAGCCCTTCATCCAGACAACATAAGACACATGATAACCTTTAAAATTAAGACCAACCTTATAGTTTATAATCTGTAATTCGTATAATATGTAAATATTGTATGTTACAAAAATGTGGACCTTTAAAACTTTTTGTATGACAATGGCCACAAATGCCGAGGCTTAAATGAATAAAAAAAAAAAAATAATGGCGAATGATATCGGGTAATACGAGCGCACAAAAAACGGTTAGTATAAATAAAATTATAATGGTCCTTGGACCTGAGCCTACACCACAACCTTAACTGCATGCAATGGCGTATTTACGGGGGGGGGATTCCAGGTCTTGACTTACCCCCCAGAAAAAAAAAGGTTAAACATTCATAAATAACTTGCTACGTAGGTACAGAGAAAGAGAATAATAATTTATATTATGTGTTATTAATATTTAGACCCCCCCCCCCACAAAAAATTTGACAATACTCCACTGATAAATTATATCTATAAGTATATTAAACTTTGAGAGCTATCTTCTTTATTGCTTCTTGATAGTGCCCTACTTTCCTGCTAGGAGCCGGTACCGCTGCCATACCTCCTCCACCGCCGTCGCCGCCAGAGGGTCTCGCGTGTCCTCGCAGGTGGCCGGAAAACCTGTGTTGCCGACTTTCCGCCGTGCACCACAAAGGTACACCGTCACTTTTGTCTCCCACTTCGTCGTCGTCTGTCTTCTCCGACGCAATCGGCCGAGGGGGGAACGCGTCGGGATTGGCGGACGCTAACCTCGCCAGGGCAACCGCACAACAGCGCGCGTCCGGATCTCCTGATACGCCTCTCCGCGCCGACGCCGCGACCTCCACGACTCTTCGGCGGCGTGGAGGTGCGGGCGCTGCCAGGGTGACCCCGGGGTCCAGCCAACCGTCCAGATCCCCGAACACGTTCCTCACTTCCATTTCCCTCACCGGTACAACGACTTCCGTGTTCTGCACCTCGTCGTCGCGGTCGTCTTTCACCAGCTCATGCTCATCTACGGCGGCTTCTTGGATCTCGTCTTGCCGGCTCGTCCACGACGTCCGACGCAGATGAGCATAGGTGGGCGAGACGGTATGCAGCGGCGACGACGAGATCCAAGAAGCCGCCGTAGATGAGCACGAGCTCATGAAAGATGGGGACGACGAGGTGCAGATCACGGAAGTCATTATACCGGCGAGGGGAACGGAAGTGAGGAACGTTTTCGGCGATCTGGTCGGTTGGCTGGACCCCGGGGTCACCCTGGCAGCGCCCTCACCTCCACGCCGCCGAAGAGTCGCGGAGTTCGTGGCGTCGGCGTGGAGAGGCGTATCAGGATAGCCGGACGCGCGCTGCTGTGCGCGGAACGTGTTCGACGATTTTTGCATGATATTTTTCACAATGGCAGCTCTGTTGTCAGCGGCTGTTTTGTCGAGTCCTACTTCTTCTTCGGTGATGTCGCTCATCATGGCGTTCTTAGTCTCGGATTCGGTGTTGTGTGCGACAGTCTCCTCGCTGCAGACGTCTTCATTTGGTTTTACCATTGCGGTGGCCATTTGGTTTTGTTAAAAACTGTGAGTATAGATATCGTGATGATGATGATGAAATGTGTTTGACTGCAGTCTGGTCTCAGGTGCGTCTAAATTGAAAGTGAATTGTTTTCGTCCTAAACCGTTGCCGTTAGATTCAATAAACGTCACCCGGACGACGACGTTTTCTACTAGCCAGTGAGTACGCGGTGGCGTTATTATTCTATTCGGCCCGAATCAGCTGCAGGGTTTCAGACCCGTTTATTTTTTCGAAGACCATATAAGTACTATTGTTGTTATTTGATTATTGATATACCAGCTATACCTGCTCAGAGGTATTATGCTGCTATAGTGTTATAAATATATTTCGAAGATGATTTGTATTAGATTCTGAGCCTAAAAGGAGAATGTATTGTTTTACAATGATGTGATGTGATGTGTTTCCTTCTGTTCCTTATTCTACTAAAAAAAAGGTTAGATTTTCTTCGTCGGTATATTTTTTGGCGGGAAAGTGAATCTAGCATTGGGACTTTGAAAAAGTCATTTTTAAAAATTCCCGATAGTTCCCAAAAGCGTCGGGAAAAACAAAAAATAAAATATCAAGTGCAAGCGAGTACCGTTTTACTGTACACTAGCTGGTGTCGAACGAGCAGTGCTGCAATGGATTTGTTAAATTTGAATTCAATGATATAAAACCGTTGTATACGAAAAAGGATTTTTATCGAAGACTGTCGTCAGCATATAATATATTACTAAGTAAATCATAATATGATATTATTGCTGTTAAAGTAATTCATTTTTTCTATTAATAATACGAAAAGTTGAATTCGTTTTTGAAAACATTGCATTTGAAAATGTCATTATTGTATGTTTAAAATATAATAATTTACTTTAAAAGTAGCACGAATAATATTTTTAAATCACAACAAAATAACTCGCACTAAACACTATAAAAAATTGACCATTTTATACATTTTTAACCACATAATAATTAGCAAATATTCGAGATTTTGATGAATTTTGTCAAAATTTGAACTTTAAATGCTAATAGAAAAAAAATGTTCTTGCATGTCTTTAATACTTTGAAAATCACTTCTCAAAAGTTATAACTGGATTCACTTTTCCATTAGAAAAGATGCTGATAAAAAATAGAAGCATTTTTTCTGGTAGAAAAAATGTTTACGGACAGGACAAAACACACACACACGTCAGTGTAAAATCAATACGTCGTTCTTCGCTCCGCTCGGAATCTAAAAATATATAATATTAGGTATAGTTCGTACTAATAACTACACAATATTATATAGTGGCGTATTTACGAAGGGGGAGGGGGGTTCCAAGTCTCGACCCCCACCCCCAGAAAAAAAAAATGTTAAAAAAGTCATAAATAAATGTATGCTACGTACAGAGAAAGAGAACATTAATTTATATTATGTGTTTTTAAGGTTTTTTAGACCCCTCCCCCACACAAACAATTTGAGAATACGCCACTGACTGCATGACTTACACGATTTACGATATTAATATCAATCACTTAAACAATAAATTGTACAGCCTTCGCCTAACACGTAGGCACATTAATTCGGTGAAACACCGAACCACCTGTCGTTGAAAAATCGTCGGTTCGCGCGTTATTCACGTCCAGCCGAACTCATTACTACGGCCAATCTGCCCACACGTCGCCGCCGCGTATATGCGTGCTCGCTATAAACGTCCATGAAGGCGCAATAAATTCGCTTGGAGGTGAAATATAGAGCGTCCGCCTCCACCCACGCGCTGAACGGCCGTACCTATAAGGCCATATCATAATGTCCGAGCTTATAATATTATTATATTATTTCGTTCCGCCCGCTATATACATATTATATACGTACGTTCCTCTTCTAGTTACACAATATTATCTGTGCGTTTGTGTGCACAGTATTATAATAATATATAATATTGTACCTACTTCACACGAATTTCGAGTTTCAGTCATTCGATAATAAATTCGGCATACGAAATTAAGTGTAAACGATAGCGGTTTTTTTCCGACAGTATATTCTGCGTTTACCTATTATAAACGTTCGATGATTAATATTATTAAATCGGTTTGTTTGTCGATCAAAACAATATCATTAATTATTATTATACTCGGGATTTACACGTTATGTCTGCAACGGTAACTCTGATAAACGATTTCAATTTTATAAAAAATTAAAAAACTAAGAAAATATTACAAAAATATAAATAAAAAGTTACTGAAATGATGGTCAAAATTGATACTGCTGTAAATTGTTCGGTATTAATTAAAAATGTATCGATTTTACACTGTTGTGCTTGGTTTTTTTTTTGTGTCTGTCGCCTATTGGGACAGTAAAATGTTTTCGGTATTCTTCATTAAAAAATTCCCAATATTTTTCAATAGCGTTTGATTTTTGGTGTAACACAAAAAATAATAACTGTAGATACGGATTGAATTTTTTTACTAGCAGCATAATGATTTCTAATACGTTTATTGTATAACTTTGAAATTTGTATAGTTTATTTATAGCAATATTTTACATTATTTTTTATTTTTTGATTGTATTGTAAAACTTATTGAACACTTTTTTGGCTACTTTTACAAATTATTTCAAAAGCCTCAAAATTGTATTCATTTGACTGAATGTCACATATAAAACAATAATTTATTGCCAAATTGATTTCTCATACTGAAGTTGAAATTATTATTATTATATACCTATAGTGGCATTCTAAGAGGTATGTTTATATTATTAAAATATATGGTTATTACTTATTGTAAATATTGTACTGAAGTCATTGCTTACAGTTTACTGTTTAAATGATCAAGTTTCCGGTTAACATGTTCGAATTTACCCGATTCCCACTTAATACTTGCCCAACTTTTTTTTACATTTATACTTCTATATTACATATTGGATGTGTAGCGATTTATTTAATACTCAAATGTAATTGAAGTTGAAAATAATCAATTGTTTTGAATTTATTGCACGATTTTTCCTCTATGTACCTACATATCAACATATGTTTTGAAAGCCTGCAGTACTTATACATTTCGTTTAATAGAAAGTATTAGAAAAGTGCAGACGAGTTATAAATAAAAAAACATCCTCAAGTAAATGCGTTATCGTTACACACCGACTATATATCAATTAATTTTGTTTATTACTCGTTATGGAAACCTAAAAAAAAAAAAACGTGGTTTATTACAAATCGCGCCTTATATGTGCCATCCTTAAACACCACGAGGCACTCGCTAACGTAACGATATATATTATATTTTAATATTATTGTGATTATTTGTTTTCGTAACGAATCGCCGAAACCGCACGAGGGATTTACATAAAAAACCAATTTCCACTGCACACAGTCCGAGTACACATTATAATATGTATAGCTGGGTTTGGTATAATATATGCGTATATATAGTATAATGGTATCATATCTGCGAAATCACAATGGTCTCATCATATTAAAATAATATATATATAGGTAACACATATGTTCACACATATATATATAGGTACATAAACTAACCTTTAGTTTCTTATTGAGTTATACCTACATATATGGCTATATAATATGCCGTCTTCTACGATAATCCGTTTTCGCGTCGGTTTTCAAAACGATTTCGTAAACCGTCAGGCTTCGAGATTTGCATAATATTATACCTGCAAACGCATTTCGGCCAAACTGGTCAATATGTCTGGCAGATTTAAGTCATAACATTATTATAATATTATTATGAAGTTCTCACGTCGCCGGCGGGACAGACATAAATGTGCGTAATAACGGAGCTCACCACACGCAGTTTCACTGCGGAGAAACGACTTATACCTTCCTTGTGGGTATATATAATTTCTTCGAGAGAAGTTTTTCCTTCGGCGGCGGCGGCGGTGTGTAGGTGCTCGACTTGAACTTTTCGGGCAAATAGCTATAGTACGCTCGCCGCCGTGTGAATTGCATTCGGAACGACGACGACGACCGTCACTCGTGTAGGAGGTATACGAGTATACATTAATACCTCCATCGTCTCCGGCGAATGTAATATTATTATATTATATAGTGTTAGAAAACGACGACGATATAATAATAATATAACCGTTTATTATATTTCGTTTTCGTTTCCACGCCCGACGGTCAAGCGGCCAAATATATATATAAGAGAAAAATCGTACACACACACACTGAAGCGACGATGATTGTGCTGTTGCGCCAGTGTGTGTTCGGCGCTTTCTAAAAAAAAAAAAATAAAATATTATTATGGAAAAGCGGAGGATGAATAAAAAAAAAAAAAAAAATTGAAGAATAAGTGAGGAAATAAAAAAAACCGCAGGCGCTGGCCGGCCAGGTCGTGCTTGTGCATTTGGTATGACCCCTGCGCGCACACATTTGTGACCTTACGGGTACTTACACACACACACATATATAGGCACACTCGTCGCAGGTATATAACACATATATATATATATATATATACACGCATAGTTATATTATATATATATATATATGTATGATATCGGTATATAGGAATACGCGCCGTATTAAAAATACTTGGCGGTGTGATGCGAGCTCAATATTATATTTATTATTATTATTGTTTTTAGATTTTTCGATGACGACTACGGCGATGATGATGATAGTGCCCCGATGACGGTGATGATGACAGAGCGGCTGATATAAACGCGCGCAAATCCTCAGGTGTTTTTCGTCCACGACACCCTGCTATATAGGTACGCCTATGCCTGTATACCATTATAATATATATGTATACGACGCGTAATGCGAAGATCACGATCACGATCTCTTCACACGTATGTCTGTATAATATATAATAATATTATATGTGTGTGTGTGTGTGTGTGTGTGTGTATGTGTGTGTACCTATATATATACGAGTCGAGTTGCCCAGAACTATATTGTGATAGTATTATTATTATTACGGAGACGTATTATATTATGTTCACACCGCGCGAACGTAATTCGCTCAAACTGCACCACCACAGCATATATTATCATATAATATAGGTACACGAAAAACCCGAAATTTTCTTCTCTCATTATTATCATAATGCGCGCTGCCGCCTCCGCACGATTTTTTTTTCCATAATATTATGGTATTTTATTATTTTTGTGTATCGTCGTCGTCGTTATGTTATTATAACGTACCTTTTTTTCACACTACGACTGCAGACTATACCCGAGCAACTGTTTTTGTTTTCAATATCGATACACGAGCCGCCGACCGAGCTCACTATATATAGGCAGGGTAGGTAGGTACAACCAGTGCTACGCATCTATATTATATACCATCTATAATTATTATTGTATATTATTATTATTATACACTTTATTTTACGGTTTTCTCTCGTTTTCGCCGATCGAATCCGCACGACGGTGTTCGTCTTGTCTGGCGAGCTGGTTTTCACATCAATTAAATCTGCAATAATAATATTATCGTCGTAGTCGTTGTTACCAGCACTACCGAACCCGTCAAGCACCGTTTTCGCACAGAATACAATATTACCTATTATTATATTCGTCATATTTTGTACTAATTTTTACATCTCGATTAGTACTTTAAAGTCCAAAATATGTAATTTATAGTTGTCTCGCGATCGTATATATATTTTTTCAAACAGTATATTATATATATATTACGCTGGATAATATTTCCAATACGTTTTAGTGAGCATGCATTAGTTTTAGTAAATAACAAATAATATATAGGTAGGTATACCTACCTACAAAACACCTAGCAAGGCATTGGTATTTTTTTTTTTGTTTTAAATAAATATTGGTATTTCTGCAGTCCCATTTCTGAAAGAATAACAGCCTTTCTCTTTTTTTGCAAATATTGTGTAAGATTTGTTTTTGTCAGATAAATACATTTCATTATTGTATTTGTTTTCTACACGTTTATAAGTTTACATTTGGACAAAAACTTCCGTCACAATTCTACTTATGCATATAATGCCGTAATCAACTATGGTGCATTGTTGAATTATTATTAAGTTATCTTAACCTTGAATTATTGTACAAACGCATTTGACACGGTTTTTAATTTGAGGTATTATACAATTATTAATCAATTATTATTTAATATATTTTTAAACTATAACCAAGTGAATTTGTATTGAGTGTATAATTTATTTATACATATAAATACAATTATTATTGGCTTAGTAATTCATTTGATATAAAATGGAATAACTCATACGTGCGTACGCATATAGTAACAAGTAATAATAATTATTTTAAAACCTACGAAATAATTATACAATTAAAAAGATTATAGGTACTCTTCGGTTATTCGTGTATTGTATTACATATATTTATCATCCAACAATTACATTTTGTAATAGCATATAATATAATTTATTTGAAATGGACATAACAATAATATAATCTGATATAATAATATATTATAATATTACGTTTGTCTTATAAAAATCAGATCCTGAATCGATCTTTTATCTACAGATAAATACTATTTGCTATAACTTATCTTTTGTAAGCTATTTTAGATGTTGTAAAATACTTACTACCATTTTTTAACAATAACATTTTATACTGATAAATGGAATTCTCATCTCTAGCACAGCTTAATGTTTTAGAGACGATCCAACTATTTAATAAAAGTCGTATATAGCTGCTTAGCTTGTCATTAATTTATTGCTGAAAATAAAAAATATTATTATTATTCGTCTTTGCACTAATAAAATTTGATATTATCTGTTATTTATACTTGGCCGTCCGATTTGAATAGTACAACTTTATAATGATTAATTGCTTCGTAATACTGTAATAAAAACACCCGACAGCTGAGAATGACGATTATAAAATGGAAAAATATTGCGAAAAATGAAATACAATTATTTTCAATAAAACGATAAATTAATCAATAAACCGCTATAATATTTGTATTAAAACCTGCAGAAATCAGAGTGATTTGTGCTCGTCGGTGTGTGTATATATAAGTACATTTAATGTTATACCTACTATGTATATATGTATATTATGTATGTCAGACAAATATTATATATTATTATTGATGTGCAGACTATTTAGGAACAGTTATTTTGCAATTGCAGAACGAAGAGCAAATAGGGGTTAAGATACCATCATCTCGTCTAATGTTTGAAAATGTTTAACATACACGATATTATAGTAGCAGCAGTGCTTGCACATGACGTATGTGTATAAACATGTTTACACTGCAGCAGTGCCGGTAGCCGCAGCATCAATTCTTCTAAATTATATTATAGTGTGATATTATAAACGAGATAATTTATATATATATATCTGTGCAGTGTAAAAAAAATAACACTGACAAAATATAGTAATACTTAATTTATAATATTTAACAGAGGACGGACCTACATTTGTCTTTATGTTTACACCGTTTCGCTGCAGCGGCGGCTACACATATATTAATATATATATATATATATATATACACAGACACAGTCTCGTTTGTTCAGACGTCCGGTGATGAGCAGGTTTGACCTCTATATATATATAGGTACACGAGTCGTTGAAGGAGAGTCTTTGTGCACGCCCCGAGGGGGTTGGGTGTCAAGATAAAATGCAGAAGTTAGAACACCAATAATTATCGTACGCGGCTGTATAGTGAAGTAATGTGTCGTAATTTATAATATAATGTTTTCACGTACCTATATACCTATATATAATATAATATGCACTGTGTTTAAGCACTGCGACTATATACATACATATACAGTAGATATATATGTGAAGTAGGTACTGTGCAACTCGAGAGAGAGAAAAAAAACATGCGCCCAAGACATACTTACATCATATATATATATATATATATGCGCGTGTGTGATAATAATCAACCAAAGTCTAAAACTGAAATACAAGTATATATTATTTTTGTGTCTATATAGTGGGTCGGTTTTGAAACGTGGAAAATGTACGACAATCTTATTCGTATTCTTTTATAGTAGGAAGGTATTTATAAACATATTATATAGGTACGAGGGACTTTAACTCTGTGGGACTAAATCGTTATAATATAAGTGGCGTGTTTTAAAAAATGCCAAACACACCGATTTACCGTAGATATATTATAATAATATCTGGCACATTATTGCATATTATATAGGTGTATTAAACGTATTATATACAGAAATCCCTCTTGAATAGGAACGTCTGTGCAGGGACCATAACTAAATATATATTCGAATAGAAAATCACAACTTATAAAATGAATATACGTAGTTGATTTTTGTATACAATATATATTATAATGTTTGCGTACTATACGACTTTTAATAATTATCAATTTAATCGGATAATCTTAGATGTTATTTAATATATATACGCCGCATATACGCTTATTATAATATACATTGAATACACTATTAAAATAACAATATATTCAACCGTCCTTTTTTATAATATTATAATAACCGCGGACTATGTATATGAAGTACACAAATATTTTATGGGCAAACGATGAAGTAATGTAGATTTGTATTGTGCGTATAACATAGGTATAGTGTATGCGGCTGCGCCGTGTGTGGCGCGCTTACAAATATACAAGTAAAATCTTCTTATATTATTATAGGGGAAAAAAAATGAAAATGAAAATAAATACCTAGTATATTAACCATTGATAATCCGCATTCACAGACTTCACATAAATCTCGTATAAAGTATATTATATAATATCATATCATATTGTGCGCCTACCTATATACACGCGTTTCTATATGAATACGGTTACATTATACGGCCGCATGTGCAGCAGGCGGCGACGCGCGGACTTTTTCCAAAAACGGTTCCTCGGTCCAAAAAAAAAAAAATTTCCTAGGCAATATATTAGCGATTTGAATTACATTTTTTTTCGCCGCGCCTATACATTATAATATTATTGTACTCGGCTATAATATATACCCGTCAAAATATTGTTATAACCACTGTTATTTATGTACATACCTACGTGTATTCGCGGGGTACCTATATATATATATATATATATATTTATTTTCGGTGGCTTTAAGTGCACACACGCGAGCACACAATGGGACGACGACGGTTCGGTTTGTAACGGTGCGGTGGATGTACGAGTGTCTGCGTCTGTCTGTCTGTGACCGTGTCAGCGGCAACGTCTGCGCTCCCGCTAAATGTGTAGGCATATAATGGGCGCCGGACAATGGCGGGTATATTATATTATTTCATCGGAGTTTAGCGTGCGAGCAGGAACAGTCTATGAAATCTCGACGACGATTTAACAATATTAATTTCGCCGATACGACATCGCGTCGACGACGATGATATATGGTCGTCGCGGTGGCCATATAATATACGTGCGCTTACGGCCGTGTGTATTCGATCGTCGAGTTAAATATATTTTAGAAGAGGACTTAATGACCCGTGAAAAATCGACCGTTGACAAAAGCGTTCAACCGCGCGCGGGCGCGAGCGCGAGCGTTCACGCCTCCCCGCGCGTATAATATAATTTATATACGACGACGACGATATGTGTTTACCTTTTGGGGGTCAAAACAAGGAGCAGTATACATTTTGTGATCCACGCGGCCCGTCGTCGGGGTGTACCGCGGTCGCTATCCGCGCGCAATAAATAATTATTGTTCGTTTGATATTCGCGTTTCTCGCGCAATCGTCTGTTGCGAGGTATACACTGCACAATAATATTATTATGTCTAGTTAAATACCGTTTTTAAGTTCAAAGTACAACACATATTGTTAATATATAAAACCGAAAATTGAAACCTTTGATGCTAATAATTTTCTCGGAAACTATATACTCAACCGATTGTCTAACCTTTTTTTTTAAATGAAAGATTATATCACGGAAAGGTTCCTATCGCAAAAAAGTATATTTAAGTATACAGTAGAGTCTCGCTAATCCGGACTAGATGGGATCGGACTCTATCCGGATTATCGAAAATCTGGATTAAACGGAATGATGTATTTTTTTAACTTGCTAATAAATATTTTTCAAAAAACACCTTATGTGTTTATACAAATTCAAAATTTATTGATTTCCAATTTTACATCACACACATTTCTTACGTTTAACCGAAGTTGTCATTTTACGTTGTTTTCATAATAAGCTGAGGAAAAAATAAACGGAACGGTCTACACGAGTACACAATCACCACTAAACGAAACAATATCACAAATCACAATATGTTATCGAAACGATAAAATCTTTACATGCGGGTATTCCCGAATGTATACATTTATACATGAGTACTAAAGTACGAAATATAAATTGTCCTGATTATCCGGATGTCCGGATTAACGACACTCTACTGTAATTTAAAGAGGTGATCACACAAGGATTTTGAAATTCGTGATGAAAATCGAAAATTTGTATTTTGTTTATATAATATGGTTGCTATTGGTTACAATTATTAGTTATTTATTATTAATTTACTATTTTATTTTGTATTATTTATTATTAGTTAGTTATTATCAGTTTTTCCTACGTACGCTGTATTATACGCTAAAAATTCTGGAAAAACTGAAAGTGCTTTTTTTGATGAGATATAGGTATATGAATAATCTCTGTTTATTTAAAAAAAACGAATCTTTTTCACAGGCCACCATTGCGATGTTGTTCGTGTGCCGAATATTCTGATATCACTTACTTACTTACTTATTTCACCTTTGACTCGTGCAACGGTGGGTGGGACAGCTAGTATTGTTGTATAGGTTATCGAATACAGCCACGACAAACATACGCACATATCATATTTTAGTCGGTAAAATTATTTAAATTGATTAAACCGCTATAGGTTTCTACATGCTTAAACGCATATACCTAATACATAATATAGGTAATATATTCTACCCATATTATATAGTATATATATGAGTACATAGGGCTCGGTATCTCGAAAAACTATAAAATATGCATGCATTATATTATGCGCTTAAAAACGTAAACCTATGCTTTGAAATAATATGCACTTATTTTTTTTACATCTCAAATATTTTAATTACAGTTATTTTATAGAACTATAATAAGCATTTAAGTCCTGCAGAGTTGATATTATTATTATTATAATTAATTCATTTGATGTGGCTTTATTATAGTTACACTCATAAAATTACAAAAATGATAAAATATATACATAATATTACCTACCTAGGTACCTATACAATTTCAATAATTGTAAATTGTTAAAACATAATTTCTAAAATAACTTAAATGATAAATAATTAATAGCTTTGAACATTTTCATTGAAAGAAATTGTTCTTCTTATAAAATACAAAAAAAAAATTAAACACAATATAATATTGGATACATAAATAGGTAGTTACAAATTGGAGATGTAAAAACTATAAAATGAAGTGTATAAACTTATAATAGGTCTGTTTGCTTATAATAATGTTGTGTTTTTTATACCAACTATAATAGATATTTGAAAAACACGATATGATATATTATAATATAGGTAAAAACTAGTGAAAACTGAAAACTGAGACCTTCCAAAATTAATTTAGGTACATTAAAATATATTTTAATTTACACATTTTTTAATAATATGCTCTAAAAAAGTAAACAATTGTATGACTTTATAAATATATGTCCTTAAAACTCAAATAATTTTTTTTAGAAAAATGAAGTTTTTATCGACTTTCAGTTATGCAAAACAAATATTTTAAAAAACTACTCATTTTTTTGAAATAATTATACTAGTGTCCCTCGTTAAATGGATCAACCGGTATAATATTATAGTGGTACCTATATAATATAGCAGTTGTGTATTATTATGGATTGTCGCTCATGTTATACAGATACTCGTACAACAACGGCGGATAAGGGACGTGTATATAACACAATACTCATCGGCTGCTGCTGCCGCTGCTGCAGAGCACACAATTTGTACACTTCGACCGACGACGACCGGTGACTATGACGAATGGCGCCGCGGTATATAACCGCGTTATACCTCGGTATACCTCTGTGATCCAGGGACGCGCGAGAGCATCACATCCCGCGATCCGGCGATCGTGCAGCAGCAGTTGTATACAAGCACATTGATCTATAACGATAATAAATTATTAATTGGTCCATTTGTTTCGAAGGTTGTGTGCACGCCCGTGTGTGTGCGCGATATCTTCTCGTTGCTGGGACCACATGCGGATTACTTACAGGCAATAAATCACCCGGCCCGGCAGCAACACAACAGCGTCTGCCGCGTAGTATAGTACGTCCACATAATATAATAATAATATAATAAAGCTACTTTATTAAACAGAGATGGCCGATAGATAACGCGTTGCGCTGGTCTCGGCGGAGCTGCAGCAGCAGCAGCCGGCCGGCCGACCAACCGACCGACCGACCGAACGACGGACGGACGGGCCGACTGACTCTCTATACATATACATATAGAGGCGTACACGCGAGCACACGCACAATGGGGATAATGTGAGATATTTTGACAACGATACGCACACACAACGCTTTTAAACGCGAGGCGCGATACCTTTTTCTCGGGGATTTTTATTATTATGTTTGAATTATTTTATATATTTTTTTTTTTTTTTTTGTGCTCAAAAGGCAAAACGGGCGCATAAACACGACCGTCGCCCGCTTATTCACCGTGCCCATATACGTATATACACACGCAATACACACACACCCGCAGCGACGTTCGAACAACGCGACGCGTCGCCCATTATCCCGGGCCAGTCGACCAGAAACGCATGTTCGGTGTGTGAAAGGCGTACGAAAATCACGATGATGGCCGCACGGTTTTGTTGACAAATTTCGCACCCCGTGGTCGAACGTCGTGTGTTTTTTTTCGGGATTCAAAAAACTGATAACGGGACATCTGCGCCCGCCACCGATCCCCGGCGTCGCGACAATGCGCCGCGCACTCCACTTGTGTGACGGTTTGTATTTCTTTTCTTTTCTTTCTTTCTTTCGGTCCGTCTGTTATTTTTTTTTGCTTTTTTTTGCTTTTTTATTGACTCTGCGCGGCGGGAAATTTTCCAAAAAAAAACGCGTGTTGCGGTCATTCCCCACGGTCGTCTCCTCCGCCGCCGACGACGACGACAGACGCGTCTCCCTATTCCCGCACTCTATCCGTACACCACCGCACTGATGCCCCGACACCGCGTTATCGATCATGTCACATGTAAACACGCATTAGTCACACGAAAAAACCGACGACGGTTGTCAAAAAATAACCAAAACTCGCTTTGGGTTTCTATATTATATATTATTATCTATTGTAGGTATATTACATTTTCTGTTTCGCCGCGATCGATCGCGCGGCTTTGTGCAAATAAAAATTATCTGGGTGCGGATTAATGACATAATATACGCGAGAAATGTTTTGCTTCTTCCCAAACAGTTGAAATTAAATAATATTAATGCATTCGCATTACCTATTTTTTTTTTTTAACGATGTTATACATTATATTTCCATCCGATACACGTTATTTGATTAATGTCACGTACAATTCAATGGTACAGACTCTAATTATAATTTTTTGAATTTTCACGGATAATTTTTTACTCAAGGTCGTTTTTTTTAACAATTTGATTGCATTTCTCTAATTTTTGTAAGTAAACTATATTTGCATTTTTTTCGCAACTCGTTATTTTATTAAAACCCGAAAAAATTAACATAACACGTTATTATAAGCTTAACTCTTCAATTATCTATGTAGGACGTAGGTACTATTTTTTATATTTGCCCAAAAATTTGGCGTATATAGCCTCTGTATACAGACTATATTGGTAGATAGGGATCTAAATGGCTACATCCTGTAAGATACCCATTTTTTATCTTATCGCCAGTCCGTATTTAAATTATATCTATATTATATATAGTCGTAAGAACTCAATTACTTTTCGATTTATTATTTAGGTACTTACATAAGTCATTTACAACAGACGGACATAAGCTGTGTGAGTTTGGATGTGCCAGCATTTTTATCGACTGCAGCTGTGGCCTGTGATTTATTTAATGCAAGTATAAGAATTTCTAAGAATGAAAATTATTTACTTTTTTTAAATTTATTTCTTGGGAAATTTTCAAAGTTTTATATTCAGTTCAACAAGTTAAAAGAAATGTATTTATATTTTATATAGGCGTTTTTGGACATGTCGAGGTAATTTTTTGATGTTATTAAGTCATGTCAAAAATAAATGACTCCTAGGTACTTTTTTTAACGATCGGTGATCAATTGCGGGCCTCAATGCAATGCTGTATAAGATTTAAAATGTGAAAAAATGCCAGATGCAACCTGCAATTTTTGACGTTTCTGGCGCACTAGCTCGTTACGCGAAAAGCGTTTAGGAAATATATTTTTAAAAGGTTAATTAAGAGACGGATAATGTTTTTTTTTATAAACTCTTGTTGCTTTGTTGTACATGCGTTATCGCGTGTAATATTCATAACGCGCATTTCTTCGCTATTATAAAAGATGGAATAAAAATAATATACTCTTCCGATGTAAGCTTAAACGATTATAAATTATAATTTTATAATTAGAATAATAAAAACGACGCCAACTCTTAATGTATATTACAGAGCGGGTACCTATGGCGGGTACCTGTATACGGTAAACACACGGTATACGCGGTTATTATATACCTGTACACGTTTTGAAAAGATGCTGCGCCAGAGCGAAGAGCTCGTAATTAACCGATCGTCTCGTTTAAAAGACAACATCGTACACGCGTACACACAACCGAGACGGTACCCATATATATATGAGTACATTAAGTATATAGGTACACATATGTTATATAGGTACAGACGACGACGCATATAATAATAATTAAGTCTTCTCTCATCACACGAGATATACATAACACATAATAATAATAATAATAATAATAATAATATTATACATGCGCGCGCGCGCGTGTGTGTGTACTGCGAGTATAAAATCGTGCGGACGGGCGCGAGCCTTATGACGTACATGTATATATAATAAACATATTTTTTTTATGGTCCGGCGATTCGCATAAAACAAATTGTGAGCAAAAATATAAACGTAATAATTAATCGATAATATGGTATTATACGAGTACCTATATACGCATATATACACGTACGCACCGCGTGTATATACGTATAAAATATTTTATTAATAATATCGTCGAAACCAGAAGAGGACAAACGCAACGACTATATTATACCTATACATGTATATAATATTATTATTTTAATATAATATGCGCCTTACATATATATATAATATAATATTATGTAAATGTAAATTGTAAACGCAACTTTTTCTGCACGCTGCCACCGCCGTCGTTTTTCGCCGTGCGCGCACTTTGCTCGGACATTATTATCCATCTCTCTCTCTCTCTCTCTCTCTCTCTCTCCAGTTTCCTATATATTATACTCATATTATACGTAGTCGTACTTGCGTATATATATATATATATAATACATATAAATTAATAGCTCGCACATATACGATATGTGAGCGCGCGTGAGCTTGTATATATATTTACATACAGGATGTTTCGCATATATATAGTGTTCGTCCGCGGTTATTAAAATGTTTGTTTTAAAAAATATGTTCGTGCTATTAATAGAGACAGTCGATTTATATTTTAGTACCTAGAACTATAATATCAGGGTAAACATATTAAAAATCACACAACTAAACACCCCACTCATTCGAATTTCACACATCCGTATATGGAAATGATGGAATGCATACTATGACATATTATGTACGTTTTAAGTCAATACTATATATACACGCTGTTCAGTAGTGATTGTATCGAGGGGGAAACACCGTGGCGTAAAGGGAGAACATGTCCTAAAAGAAGGCCTGCAGCGTGAAAAGCATCTACCTGGGGCAGTATGGTTCTTATAATATAATATAATATAATACTTACACTTTTTAATCGTCTATAAAGTATTTAAATTTTGAACTCTATATATACGTGAAGCTAAAAATGTTTTCTCGAGACTATATTGTTTTTCTATAATATGTCCGCAGCAAGACACCCTGTACATATACGATGCAAACACACACATATATATTTATTGTATATATAATATACGGTTACCTATATACCACATATACGCGAGTGGCACGCAAACAAAATTAATTCATACCTTATATACCTCTACACATCGGCGTTATAAAGATGATTGTAATGTAGTAATAATAATAATAATAAAAACTTTTTTTTTTTTCCGAACGGTATACACGCGTGTTATTATTATTATACGTATCACTATATACATGAATTGTTTACATATATACATACATAATATGCGGTCTTTGTAAATACTCGCGGGGTCGTGAAATACCGGCTGCGACGAGACCAGGTATTTCGCTCACGGCGCGCGTTGTTTTTCCAAAGAAAATTCTCATGCCAGCAGAGAACGTGTTCGTATACATATATATATATTTACGGACTATCTTGGTCACGGCCGGTTGTAACCTTATAATAACTCGTCACTGCACTTTATCTCGACTGAACGATATGATTGTATTATACGTGTGTGTGCATTATTATTATTTTTATGTCATATAAGTATAATATGTTTATACAATATACTATATAGGTAGGCGTAGTGCAGCTTTACTTGGCTACGGAAAACCCGTGTCCGTGCGATATTGTTTTTTTAACACACTGCACTTTATTAGACGATATATTCGTTTTAATATACCCCCTACATATTATACACTGCCTGCTTTATCGAGCGATCTGTTTAATATGACATTTTTAAACAGTTGGTGTAGGTATATAACCTTCACGAAGTCAAAACGAAACCGCTTGTTTTTTTTTTTAACCATTTCCTTTATGGTTTTACAAAAAAATACGTCGTTTTATTCTGCAGCACTTTTTCTTAGTATATATAGCGTGGCACTACAGTAACTATTTACGCCATCAAATTAAATAAGTTTTATCGATATGCATAAAAAATACTTCTATTAGTCAGTGAGATTTATTTGAAATTTACTACATTTATAAAAAACCTATTAAAAAAAATAATTATTTACCAAAATAATGTTGAGCAAAAATTGTTATGTATTCACGACGATGGTAATAAACGTTCTTCAAATATTTTTCTAACTCATTCGATAATTATTCACCATACAATATTGTCACATATTAATTGTATGTCTATGAACATGTTTGTTTCGGAACAAGAATTATAAAATCGGATAGTCAACTGACTGGTAATAATATTTCTCTATAATCGACAAACTGACAAGACGTATTAAGCATCGTAAACTATTTAAAATATAAAATAATTTAATATGTATAGGCTCTTTAAGAAAAATATTCTTCGAATCCCGATGAAAACAAATTATCAAACTACTTTCTCCCGGGTTTGCGAAATCTGGAAAACCACTCTATTCCACAAGTCGACTGGATAGATTCCAATTATTTAACTGTCTAAAAAAAACAATTAATTTTGTATTAATGCATTTCTTATTGAATTGTAGGTGTGATCTGTGTAGATATTATGATATCGATAATGTATTTAAAAAATGATTTATAAGGTTTAGTCTAAGTTGTATAGTTTGTATTGAGTATGTCCTAGAATATAACATAATATGCATAATGTGCGCACGAGAACAACGCAGTATAAATATATTATATGAATATACGTATGCAGTATAATAAATGCAAGTCAAACGAATTTCAGTCCACTAATACGATGGTACAATATTGAACTAAACTCAGTTATGAGGACAACGTTTCAATACATGTTTTGTCGAAACGTAAAGAAAATATTATACGAAATGTATATTATGTTGTTCGTTTTTATTTATTTATACCTTTCGAGTTGATCTGCACCAACATGGCTCTGTAACCGCTGTTGGTTTAAAGTGTGAAATTCTTCGCTACGTAAATGCAGTTCGGTTATGTTAATAAATAAATAAATACAAAATGTATTTTCATACATCCATAAATAATATAGCGTATTCATCAAACGGTTCGTGAAATGTCAGTCAACTACGCATCATTGCTCATTCTCCTAATTTGTCATACTTTGATGTGACATTCCCCTTATAAACGAAAAAATTCATTCGATTTTAGTTGTAACATATAATATAATATATACATATAACTGATTCTATACTCACATTGAATTGTTACAAATAAATTATTTATATTATTATTATAATATTATGTGTTCTGCGGTAAACAACAATAACTGCTGCTGGACGAAACGTAACAAACGCAAAAAATATAATATATATAATTACTACGGCTCGGATTTAAATGCCCTAAAAATATCAAAGAATGACCTTTCAAAAAATGCATTATTTATTAAATAAATTCAAATAAAATTATTATTAAAAAACGAGGAGCAAATAAAATTATATTTCATTACAATGTACAAAAAAAAAAAAAATTAAATTTCATTTGCATTGCATTGTACAATAAGAATTTCCTTAATATTTTGGAATTGAAATGATCGACGGTTGTCTGCCAATAAGTGTTTTTATATATTAAAAATGACCTCTCTACATGAACTGAGGTGATAGGAGCAAACGCGACCACCGATATAATATTATCGCTCGATAAGAAAATACTCCGATAAAAGTTTATAGTTGTGTGCAATAAAATCGGCTAATTGGATGGTGTGACATAAAGATTGTTAAAACCGAAAAACCTCATGTTAAATTAGTTAAAATAGTTAAAAATGAAAATAATTTTTATTACGTAGTACTATGTATACTACTATGTAGTACTTATATTTCAATGAGGTCAATTTTTTTAGTCATAATACGACGAATGGGTTAAAAATGTCCTAAAAAATTCAAAAATGCATTAAAACCGTCAACAAATGCCCCAAAAAATTATTGTGGTTACATCGCGAAGTACTTGAAGCCTTGAAACATATTTGTAGCTTGGAAAGCATCGCGTAAGGTATCCCCCCAAAAAAATGCAAATGCGTTGAAATCCGAGCCCTAATAATTACCAATAATTACGTTATATAATGATACGCGTGCGCTGCGTGTATATTCCCAATAATACGATTGAGCGGCGAGATAATATTATAAATTATTTTTGGCTGTGCTGCACAAACGGTGTGCGAAAAATCACGTCTTAAAAATAAAATTTGCGAAAACCGCGATGACGACTATCAAATAGGCACCGCATATTGTAATAATGTAATATTATTATTATATTGTTGTAATCCATATGTGTGTCGGTTAATGTTGATAATTGTATCTACGTGGTTTCTCATTTATAAGTTGACATTTGTTGCGATATTTCAGAGTATAATAATGCGCTCCCGAACTCCAATTGAGTGTTTTCGATGTCACACTGAGAATAGTTTCTATTCGAAGGCTCTGCAACAATGAAAACGATGCACCCATCACTACACACGTCTTTTTGACCTGAAAAATTATCACGAATTGTAATACATAATAGCATTGTACACGTGAATTGAAGCATATGGGCTTTATTGTTATTATATTGTGCGCGTAGTTTTGTGATTCTGAATTGACTACGGATTGGATGATGTGCGCGAGAGATTGAAACATCGTTTTTTTTTTTTAACTTTCTTTTTAATTAGTAGCAAACAATTGAGTCGAACGAGTACAACGAATGCAATAATAACCGAATAATACATTTTACTCTCCGAGGACAACGAAATGTATAGAAATATAAACTCTATACTTAATTTTCACTACCTACATGAATTCGTTTTTAATTCAAAAAAATATTTTGCAAAGTAAAATCGAGTAAAATCGATACTGCAGGTATAACGATTTTGTTTCAAACAATTTTATTGCATATACTTATACTTCATTTATAATAATAATTTACAATTTATACTGAAAAATACTATCCGGCATGCTCTATACAGGTATGTACCTAAATTAATAGGTTTTGTATTAAAATTAAATATTATTTTTCTGTGTTTGAACTAAGTGTAAACATATTCTGAGACAAAAAATAGATAGTTTTAAAATGTGTATTTTAAATCGTTTTATCGGATATTTCACAACGCGATTCAAATATCTACCGTTTTTTTTTGCACAATCCATACTAAATTACCATTAACAAATAAACTTTTTTTAATACCTAGGTCCTATAGATACATATTTTGTACATGACGAATACCGAGTATATAATATAGATGACTATTATAATTTGTTTTGTTTTACGTCTTTATTGCGAAACGACTATAATAGTATGTTATTTATGTTGTTTTTTTTAAATTTTTTAAATTTTTTTTATTTTTAAACTAGAAAATTGTACAATCTGTAAAGTAATTACAAAAAGATTTACAAGAAGAACAAGTGATTGGGGAATTAACAGAGAAAAGATAAATTAATTAATTCATCGACATCTGGTTGTACTTCTAAGCTATATTATGTTATTAATTTTTTTTTTTTCATACAGTAGAGAATATCTGAGTATGTAACTATTATCAAGTAATGTGATCTATTCCGCTGCTGTCTCGGAATGACGCATCATAGAACCTTGAACTTGTGTCAGTGAGGTTTGTGTAATATATTATAATATTATCTTCAATGTTTACTAAAGATAGAACAATTCCCATATATACCTATTCAATGTAAGACTATCGATTACCTAATTTTAAAATACATATTGTAAATTATTACCTATAATATAATATAATTATTATTATATACATCATTCTAAAATTTGTTCTGGATTACTGCAATGCTATAAATTATCTTTGGAATCAATGTTTATGTGTTATTGTGGTGAAACCGAAAAATCGAGCACGGACATAATACTGTACACACAACCCGTATAATTTAATCAAATACAAAAAAAGCGAGTAAACTAAAATATTCAAGTGAAATTATTTAATTGATAATTAATATATTGCTATGACATTTTGAGAAATAGTTGTAGGCACCTACATCGTATAATTTAAACATATTGAACTGGTGATTTAATTGATATTATGAATTAATTTAAAAAATAAAAATTTACATAATTAGTAGAATTTCAGTTTTTTTGAATGTTCCTGATTCTTTTTGGACAAGGGTTATTGATTATAAATTACATTGATATTCTCATTAATAAATGTGTTTATTTTAATATGGACTTCATCATAATATATGTTAAATCTTAAATGTCTGACAAATTACTTCTTAAAACGTTTCAGGTTACAAGTGTTTAAATACTCAGACCGTATTTAAAATTTTTAACTGTCATAATTACAATATATTTATTGTCATATGTACGTACAATAATTTAAGTAGTGTTTATATTACTAATATTTTAAACAAGAAAATAATTGTCAGTATAATATACTTTTTGTATTACGAAATAAACAAAACTATTTTGTGGCACTTAAGAGTTGTATTTCTGGTGGAAACATTGAAACGTCAATTAGTTTTGTATTAAAATGTACCTACATAGTAAGTTGTAAATGATACACTATATCGTATGTGTTCTAAAATATTCATAAAGTAATATAAATTGGCAAATAGAAATCTTGATACAACATCATTCCAAGGTCGTAAATTTCAAACAAATTATTATTATAATTGAACGTTTATTAACAAGGTATATTATATTTATCGGCATAAATCAGATAAATGTTTTGTCAACTGCTGCGTATATGATCCGTTGCAATAATAATGCTCCGTGTGTCACGAAGAAAATTGAACAACTACCTTCGTTTAAAATTATGTAGGTGTAGTCTGCAAAAGCTTATTGATTTGTTATTATTATTATTATTATGTATTTCGATTTTATATTTTTAAGTTATACAATTATTATTAAATCGTTGATTTTCACGATGTACGATCGTATTAGCGTAGCTAAGTAAAATATACGTGTATATACAATGTAATAGATACATAAATAGTATTTCAAATTGCGAATTATTTGATTTTGTTACAAATAATACATACAAACTTTTTACGGCCTTTAACATTAAAATTAACTTTTTAACAACACACCCGAGTACTTGGAAAAATAATACGGAATTTCTGGATGGATATAAAAAAGTAAAAACTCTCAAAGTGGTTAATGACGCAGCTGAAAGAGGTATAGCATTGATGACGTCATTTAATGGAACTCTTACCAATCAATTGAAGAACAACAGCAATATCTTCTTCAAGAAAAATACAGACAAGATTTTCCTAACTCCAATAATACAACTTTGTTACAAATCGTATGATTGAACCATATCATGATTTTTATATATTTTATCAACACAATAGTAATGTAATGTAATGTAATGTATAATAACCCAGTTTGTATTTACATTTTCCTTATTCCTGATACAATTAAACTAATATAACTAACATTTATAGTTAAATGTAGCATTACAAAAATAAAATTATTATGTTATGTGTATTATTATCTTATACTTGGTGTTTTTTAGTGCATCGAGCGACCTCGTAAAGCTTATTAAATTTGTTCATACATTCACAATATCATGTTTACTATAAAAAGATCAAATTAAAAACACGAGAAAAGCCAAAAAAAAATAAAAAAAAATTTGAGTGTCACCCCATTTCATGCATATAATATATATTATATGTGAACCCAGGTCTGAAATACACCTATACATATATAGTTACGTAGTAGGCATCATATGATAATGTGTGTAAGCTTCTTCGGGCAAATATTTTTTATTTATATACGCGCGTGTAATTATTCGTCCGCTATTCCGCAAGTCATTTACATGTATGCATTTTTGTGTGTAGGTACCTATATATATGTATAATATACGTTTTTTTTTCATTTTTTTATTATTAACAATAACGAACGAAATTGAATATATACGCCGCGTATAAAACGACGCATTATGGATATTATATATATTATACATGTACGCCGCGTTGTAGTGGGAGGGTTTAGTCATAAATTCTCATCAACGTCTGGCTACCATTACGGGGCGTTTTGTAAAGTGCACATAATACGATTAAACCTGTTGGACGTATTCTCGTTTTGTTCTTTTATTTAAAAACGGCTTTTTGGCAAAATCGTATGATAAAGTGTCCGGGAGACTTTCACGGCTGTCAAGGGAGTAAAAAATAATTCAGGTAACAAAAAAAAAAAAAAAATAAAAAAAAAAATAAGAGGGTCGCCGTGATACGAATGTTATTATTATTATTATTATTATTATTTTTTTTTTTCATTCTATATCTCTCCTCCAGACGGTTTTTACGGGCCATCGGTCGCTGCCGCTCTACCTATATATATATATATATATTTTTTTTTTTTATTATTATATGGAATTCCACTCCGCCCTCGAATCCCTTGTAAATAAAATATGTTTCTGTTTGACTTCGCAGACGCAAAGGGGGACGCGCGCGAGCGTTATCTGATCCTTGGAAATAGATCAGGACCCGAGGAGAATATTATTGCCACATATATAATATATGCCTATACGTGTATATAATAATATGTACATACGTGCGTGTGCTTATACATATATAATAAACGTCGCGGGGAACGGTTGGGTATGCGCGCGGTGCGGGTCGGCTTCGTTCTCTGCGCTGCTGCAACCCCCGCACCGGGGCGATACGAGATCAACAGTTATAAATATCTCGCGCGCACCCCAGCACATGTAAATTAGGGTGTCCGCACACAGGTAGGCGCGCAAGGTTATAATATATTTTATTATTATTATTATTACTTTTTTTTTTTTTTTACATGTATTATATTATTACACGTATATATATACGTATATATTTCGTTTCACCGATCCTCGACCTATAACCGGAGAAACGGCATTTTTACCCCAATCTCTAATGGACCGTCGCTGCAGACGACGGCGTTTTTGTTCTTGTTAAAAATCGGGTTGTCACTATCCATAAACTCACACATATCTACGCTGCACACACACACGCTGTGCACGCACTCACGTCAGGTATATATATATATGGGCGAGCGTCATTTTATAGAGGACCCCCGACAACAACGACGACGTTGCAAAACGATATATTTTATGTGTCTATACCATATAGGTGTATACACCTACTATATTTATTATATTACACATATTATTATTATTATATATACGTGTACGCAGCGTCTACGTGTTTATACAGAAAGAGGGTCGGATTCCTGTCCGTACGAGTATTTTTAATTTAAAAAGAAAGAAAAAATACTGTTCTCGCGAGCCCGCGGATTTTATTTCTCTCTTTTTTTTTCCCGTTTTGGGGCGTATCGAAATATTTATCCGAAATACAATATAATATGCACATTTATATACGAGAGGCGCGAGCGAGAGAAATCCGCTCGGACGTGATGTTTTGTTTTTAATAACAACAACGCGCGACGCCGTCGGTCCGACGCGTGTATGCATACCTACTCCGGGAACACACACGCACTCGCACCAACACCTAAACAATGTTGTACGCATAATATTTCTAATAATATATTATAGGTGCCCGCATGTGTACGATGTACTTATTATATACAACGCGGCGGCATCGCGGCACAGAAAATGGTGTGTGATGGTATATACGCGCATTCGATCGCGATGATAATACTAGCTGACAAGTAAATCACGGGTTTCCCGGACGCGCGTTGCTTCTCGATGACGACCGAGTCCGAGACGAGACGATGATGATGATGATGATGATGATGATGATGATGATGATGATGATGATGACGAAAAACACGAGCTTGACAATAATGACGTGGACTCGGGTGCGAAGGGCGTATGCTAATATCGTACGATTAATCCGATACTCACTCGCGCGTTTGATATATTATATTATATTATAATATTATGTACACGTCATAAGCCTATAGCCCAGTATGCTATATATATTATCATAGCTGGTAGTTACGTACGAGATAATTATTATGATCAACTTTTCAAACACCTTAAACGCGAGCTCTGTCCGTCTCTGGCCTTCGCCGCAGCTCTCTCGCACCCTCTTCCATCATGTCTCATATAGCGTCTGTCGGGTTTGCGCGCACGCCGCAGCCGCCGCAGATTCCGTCGTCTTCGTCGCCGTCGTCTTCGTCTTCGCGGTCGTATCGCTGCGCAGTCTTCTCGTCGCAGAGTACACGTACACGGCCGGCCGACTCGCGTGTGTGTGTGTGTGTGTGTGTGTGTGTGTGTGTGTGTGTGCGTGTGAGCACGCCGGACGATGTTATGACAGGATCGTGTACAATAATATTATAGTCATAATAGTAATAATAATAATAAAAAAACCACCGCCGCCCATCGGATTTAATAATTGAATAAACTGAAAATATCGTATTATTATAAAACATAACGCATATTATAAGTGTATACACATCTATATAATATATATATATATATACACGGAACCGCCCGACGTAAAGCCGACAAGGTCTAGTTTGGTCCGATGATATGCGCGTACGTGTGCGCCGAATTATTATATATACGTGCCCCGGGGAGGCGTGTACGAATAATATGTGCCTGTGTATATTATAATATGTATACAGTGTGTGTGTGTGTGTATGTGTGTGTGTGGTTATGTAGTGGTAGTGGTATACTGTGTGTACTTGCGTGGTACCTTTTTACGAGCGATCCTAAAATTGGTTAGTTAAAGTTGTCTCTAAGCCTATACGCCATAAAATAAGTGAAAGTTTGATGACTTTTAATTTTTTTTTTTTTTATTACAGTTTGTAGACTTATTGCAGCAGACACATATTATTATTATTCTTTAACGTTCGTACTCTAATTTCGTTGACAATAAATTACAATTTATTTCTGAAATCGTTCACGGTAATCATCAATTTCTATTTTGCCCTGATTACATTTCAAAACTGTGAGGCAACACTTCTACATCAAAATCATCGATTCTTATGATTTAAAACAATATTTAAATTTGATGATATCGCACATTTATAATGTAGCTATACTTAAGGCTGGCTTGTCGAGCAAAGCAAGTGAGAGTAAGCTCAAATAAAAGAAAGTTATTAGTTTTGACATGTTTTGTTTGAACATTATTTATAGTTATAAAATATAAATTATAAAAGATTGGAGCTAGAGGTCTTACATCTTTTCCCGTACATTATACATTTTTGAACAGACATTCATACATAATTTATAAATAAATTTAAAAAGCTTTATTTTTCAGTATATTACAGTTAATGTAACATATAATAGAGAATAAAGATAAAACAGTATAAGACAGTATGTCCTCTTTTGACCAAATAATTAAATCATTATATTATTATTATAAATTCTAAGTGGAGCAAAATATGTACTGATTTTACAATGCTGTGGTTTTTTTTATGGCTGTCGTCACCTTTTAGGACAGTAAAAATACTCCTATATTTTTCATCAGCATATTTTCTAGTACTCAAGTGAATCTTATTTGTACTTTAGGGGGTCAAAGGTAAAAATTAAAAATAACTTTCAAAAACACCGGGATAACAAAAAAAAAATTAAGGAAAAACTGGATTTTTTACAAAAAGCAAATTTTTGATAAAATCGATTTTATTATTTGGTGCAACATAAAAAATAATAACCTTAAATACATGACATTTTCACCAAATGTTTATATTAGCATTTTGTATACACCATAACATTTTAAAAATCTTTTTAACTCTTTTTGAGCTTTTTGAAGGCATAAGAAATTTTTGATTTTTTTAACATTTTTTTTTTTTGGGTGAAAAAGTTTGAAAATTGATTACAAGGTTTCTCATAAATAGTTAACAATTTAACCAAAAAATCTATAAAATAAATTAACATGATTATTTTTTATAGATATTTTAGATTCAAATTAAGACGACATTAAATATTTAAACCAAGACAATGTTAAACAATGCTAGGTATAGTCATTTCGTTATAATTTATAAACAATAATTATTATTCGTGGGTACTCAAAACGTTTAAAGTATATTATTTTAGTTTATACACACAATGATGTTTATGCAATATTCCGGCAAAAATTAATTCGACCTGTCTACTGTATTATTAATAGAAATAGAAATTACTTAAACAGCAGAAATAAGCTTAGAATTGTTTTCGTGTACAATGATTTTATATCATTAGATTAAAATGTAACATATTATTATTATCCATTTCAGTGACCCGCTCGACGGTCTTCTGTACAGCAGAGCGGTACCTACTTGCCGACCTTTTTCAATATTGTATATTATATTAGATATGACATAAATTATAATATTATAATATTAAATATACAGCAAGTACCGGAAAAGAGTGAAAAATCTGCACGCGTTGAATTCTCCGCACTTTTTTTTATAAAACAAACCGAATTGGCGACAATGAACCGTATAAGCATTTTTTTCATAGGTGCAGCGTCTTTACACCTGTATAATATAGATATTAATATCATATCTGATTATATCTACTTACCTACACTGTGATTCGCAGTGTTTTTACTATATAGACGTCGTAGTGATATAACGAGCTACACGTGGATATAAAATATATTATATGATATCGTATTGTTGTTAACTCGACAAGACGCATATTTTGAACACGTCACGACAATGTTAAGGGGCGATGTCAGCCACCGTGCGGGCCGTCGTCGTCGATAGTTATATATCGTAGTACAAATTACACACTCGACGACGACTACGACGATGATACATACATTACACGGTGCACTATAATAATGACGATACGACAGGTCTATATTATAATAGACCGCCAGCGATATAGCTGGCTCGTCTCTGTAATAATATCGTCGTCCCATCCGTTTTATATTATTTATTAAAATACGATGATATTGTAACGTCAAGACGCGCCAGATCGGCGGCGGCGGCGGCAGCGTCGGTATGTGTCAAAGTGGTACCGCCGCCACCGCAATCGTACACTTATAACCGTATGCTCTATACCAGAGCCACATTGGTGGAAAAGGACCATCGGCCGCTCCGGGCGGCAAATTTTAGATGGTGGTTTGAAAATAAACCAAGTGCTATAGGTATATCCAATCCACCGCAGACAAATTGTCCTCGGTCAACGCCGATTTGCCCGCTAACTGGAGTACACAAAAATCAAGATATAGCACTGTATTTTATACTTGTTCATTTTTTCACGGACAAAGTCAGGTTGTCATTTCGGGTAACAGTTAATACATTTATACATTCAAATGGATGTTGGTTTATCCAAAGTCGATAGACTCAAAAACTACTCAACCGTTTTCAATAAAAGTTATATCAATAGATTCCTTGAAACTTGGAGGGTGTTTGTAGCTTATTTAATATCCGATGCCCATCCGTTTTATATAATATTATTTATATTATAATACGATGATGCGTGATGTAACGTCAAAACCTGCCAGATCGGCGGCGGAGGCGTCGGTATATGTTAAAGTGGTACAGCTGCCACCGCAATCGTCGTACGGTCGTGGATACTTATAACCGTATGCTCTATACTGGAGCCAGAGCCACATTGGTGGAAAAGAAGCATCGGCCGTTCCGGGCGGCAAATTTTAGAGGGCGTCAAAATTGAAACTATACCAGCTATCCAAAAAAAAAAAAAATCAGACATTACAATAATTATTGTTTTTCTGAAACTTGTTCTTAGAGATATCAGGGTGGTTTATATGAAGTGGTTTGATAATAAACCAAGTGCTTTAGGTATATCCAATACACCGCAGACGAATTGTCCTCTGCCGATTTTTTATTTAAATAGTTGTCATTGGTTGCATATTATATTTATATTATAATTATTATTAGAAATCTGGTATATACATTTTTTATAAATATATATATTAAAAAACAAACCTTTGAAGCCAGACAGGACAGCTTAATATGACGATTAAAACTGAATTGGTGCTTATCTAATTGTAGGTAAATCACGACAAAATAACGTTGTTGAAACTCTTCTTATAACATATATATATAAATTATATTAGGAGACTGTGCACAAATAAAATCAATATTAACAAAAATTATGAAAAAATATTTGTATAACAAACACTGTTTGAGGATTATTTAAATAACAGCATTGATAGATTCGTTTATATTAAACTGGTTTCAAATCACTATTCTATAATAAATTACAATATTTTATTTAATTTTGTAAAAATAACAACTCTCATCAGTATTTGAACTATATTATTTTGCTCGTATACATTGACATTGTATATTGTAATTATATAGGTTAGGTTATATAGTATAGTCAATACAAATAGCGTGATAATGCCAAAAAATCGTACATTTAATTTTTTTTTTTGACACACTCCATAATAATTATATTATTCTATGGAATCGATGTAGCCGCGTCGGAATAATCGATGTGGATGTGTAGGTAAGTAGGTACAATGTTGAATCGGCGGAATCGATAATAGACGCACCTTACTATTATAGCGGGGGTGCATCATAGTGCTTCCACCTCGGCACACCCGGAACCACCTGTATGGCCTGCATCCGTCCGCCGACTCGGGGCAACCCGGATAAAATAAGAAAAAATCGGAAAAGTAAAAAAACAAAACGCTGAATTATATCATTATGCAGTGTAACCGCTATAGTGACGACGCGTACACCTCCCGCGTGCGGCAGTCGTCCGTCGGCAGCCGGCGGCGGCGGTCGTGGGCACACCGCTTACATATTATTATTATTATTATTATTATTATAGTGGCACACCGCCCTCGCCGCCGCCTCGGTTCCTATTATTATAACCGCGGTGCGCGTTCGCACAGAAGCTCTAAAAAAAAAACATTAAAATCCATTACGGCCGTCGAACACACGAGCATTATTGTACGTGTAGGTACACACGAGTGTGTAATATATGTGCGCGCGTAAAATATATATACTGCGGCGGCGACGACGCGACGGTGTTATAATAGCCGTGCGCCGCAGTATACCGCGCGTATATATATATATAATATAGTATACCTTATACCGCATTATATATACCTGTACGCGTACAGTATTTATGCGTATATATATATATATATGAGTATATACATATGATTACATACGGTGTGTCGGAGCACCCGTGAGAACTGTTGTTTGTTTTCGGGCTAATCACGACGCGGCGAGCGGATAATATTATTATGTGTTTTTTTTTTCTTCGTTCCACTCGCTATCCGTTCGCGTATATTACACACATATAGGTATATAGCATAATATTTATACCCCCGCGTATATACCGCTTTTACGTACGTTTACCTGGGTATGTAATAAATAATAATATATGAATGTGTAACACAACCGTCTATACATATAATATGTTTAATATTATATACGTGCACGAACGTAATAATTATTATTGTCTAGCGGTCGACGGGCCGCGGAAAAAAAATTCGCACACCCGCGTATATTATATAAACATACAAATATTTTATAATATTATGTGTGTGTATACTGCAGCTTATAGTTACTCGACGGCGACCAATAATAATCAGACCAATTATACATCATATTAGGTATAGTATATAGGTACGTCCGTGCGATCCGCCGCGTACTTACCTATACAATATAATATCTGCAGTCTTGCAAATATAATACTTTTATATTGCATATTTTAGAATACGTGTTTGAATATTATTTCATATTTTATGCGTTCGATACCACACTATTATAATATTAAAGTTTACATTTTCTTAACCCTCTATATCCTATTCACGTCTAAACGAGATTTCCGATCTGATTAATACATTCTGTGCAATCATAATGTATTACATTTTATAAATGTTAAATATGCAAAAAAATTATTCTGAATTTCAAAAATAAATACATCAGATGTTAATAATATACATAAAAATCATTTATAACTGAAAAAAATGTATAACTGGTTGTCATTTTGACATCTTATTGAGCTGAAAATATAATTAAAAATATTTTTTCAGTATTTTTGAAATTACGAAAAAATGTGTGTTTTTTAATACCCGTTAAATTTTTGCATTAAACCACCAATACTTCCTTAAGATTTTCAATTTCAAATGAACGACGATTATTCGGTAGAATATTTTTATATCGTGAAAGACTTCTTTCGACGGCAGTTGAAGTCTTCGGAGCATATTTATAACATTTTAAAGAAAAAAATCAATTTTTTTAGAAATATATGAAATATGTATGATAAAATCAATAAAATATACACTTTTTTTAGCTAAAATTTACAAAATATGCAAAGTATGCATTTTCAATTTTTAATTTTTGAACTCGCCATTGTATAGTCCAGATTTCTACAACTTCCGAGCCCTACTCGGCTACTCATACTCATTATTTTTTAACGTTAGGTATATTCGAAATCTTAATAATATATAGGTAGCCAGGTAGGTACTTATATGTATTGTGTTTTTAAACTATATATATATATAGGCACGTGAAGACGACGATAATATAAGTAATTATTATAATCATTCGCTCGATATCATTATTTATCGTGGCCTGTATCTTTTCGTTTATTTCGCTCTTTATATCGTACACATTATAATATAGGTACCGTTCGGCGACTCGCCGGCCGCTGCGATGATATAATATCTCCGTCCGATCTGCGTGTGGTGCAGCGGCGGCGGCGGCGACGGCGTCTGCACAGCGAGAAGAGCGACTACACACACACACACAACAACAACAAATACGCGTTTATCTTTTTTCCCTCCCATGACATTCCGTTAATGAGAACATTTCGATACGTCCGCGGATAAGGCGTGTGCAGTACAGTGTGTAAAACAAAACCCGAATCATTTATCAAAATGCCCATATAGATATGCGAACATCTGCTCCGCGCGCTCAAGACATACGACGAGACGGAAAGGTACGAAAAGAGCGAGAGAGAAGGACGACCGGAGGATCTCGTGTTTCTGCAACGGAGCGCTACAGCAGGATACCCCCTTTTTTATGTTTCGCCGTTTCTTCGTATTACTTTTTTTTTCTTTTTTTAAATTATTATCGTATGCGTATATAATACGATATTGTGTATACCTACCTACGAATATAATATTTAATATATTTATACGATATTATTATAGCTGGACGAAGACCACACGCGAGCGCAGGTTACACGGTAATACGCGTATACGGAGGTATAGGTAAAATATGTAATAATTATAATAATAATGATCCGAGCGCGACACGAACGTGCGCGGTTTATTCGGAGTCTGAATGTTTAACCGCAAATAAACGTATCCGTACGAATGTACAGTACCTACACTGGTTACGTAAAATATATATTATAGTAATAATAACAATATAATATTTTCTCGGTAGAAGTTTTGGAAAACGAAATTGCAGAGCTGCACGTCGCGTCGGGACGTTGTCGTCGGCTATACGTACGTGCATTATATAAGCAGTTATATGTTGCACCTACGCGTTAAATAATATTAAAATTTAAATATCGATTTACTATACCTATACCCCTAATTATTGTACTATATTATTATATTATTTAGATGTACCTATACCGACATTATAAGTGTCACAAACCGCGGGCAAACAATCGAAAATGGTACGTGGTGAAGGTGTTTTTACGTCACATAATAAATTGTTTGGGAAAATTGTACAGCGATAACGTAAGTAAGTAACAGTAGCACACTGCAGTTGATTTATTATTGTCAGTGATTTGAGTTTATTTCATACTATATGGGAACGAATAAGCTACAAGTGTTTGCCAATATTATATTAGAATATCAACGGTTCGGAAATATATTCCAAAATCATGCGAATCCACTGTGATAGCCGGACTTTGTATCCAGCTGCAACCTCCTTATGGTCCTTATAGTACATAGTTCACTTTGCCGCTTGAAAATTAATTGATGCACAGACTTCGAATTTAAATCTAAAATGTAACTCATTTATGTAGGTGTTTGGTTAATTTAGATATTATATTAACTAACTTTACGAGTTCCGCCGGCATTAAAACTAACTTGTTTAGGTAAACCTATTTTATATTGTAGTTCAAAATATATCAAGGATAACAATAATGGATCATCCCTGATTTGAACAATACACGTTTTGCAGTTACTCGATCCATAAATAAAGATTAAACGAAGGAGGGATTCAAGTGACCGACAGTTTACAAGAGATACAAAATGTATAGTAGGTATATTCTAATTAATCCGTTTTAGGTATGAAATCCGAGGACATCAATATATAATATATATTATTGTCAGTGAAATGTCAAATTATGGTAACAGCTTACTGAGATGATCGACTACCTGAGAAATGTCAAATTTACATCAGTTATTCAATCTAAGATAGTAAGATAATAATAAAATGCATTTTCATTCTCTATAAATAATCCGAACATTTAACTTAAAGTAAAATCATTTTTGTCACGTAGTTGAAGAATAATATATCAAACTGGACTAACACTTTACGATATAGGTACCTGCATATACGATACATATATGGAAGGCATTATCGATATTTAATGAGACATTAATACACAACAACAATAATTAAACAAATTATAATAATCGTAGAAATGGTTGAGAAATTTAAAAAAGAATTTTCGATCACGAAGATTAAACAGGAGGGAATTGAGTGAGAATTAATATTTTGAGAATAATATTTCTTTTATTGGTTATTTGGTTAGTCAACCATTTGCAAGCTGCACATCAATATTGAATATCTGTATACCGAGCTATACAGGGTGTAACAGGTATATTTGACTAATGCAATAACTATTTTTCTATTCAATATTTTTAAGTTTTTTTTTTGTAATGATTTGTAGAGCTCTGCGCTATAATTTGTATATCTTATATTTTATTTTATTTTTTTACAACAAAAATAAATAATTTAAATTTTGTATTTAATATTTGTCTTATAATCCAAGATGGCATTTCATAAATAAGTATTTAAAAACCATTTTGGCGTTTAAAACTGTAATTTGTTTAAGTCGTTAATTTTTAAACAATACATTTTCAAAGTGTGTTAAAATTTAAGATTATGTCTTGCTAATCACTGTTACTGCTGTAAAAGTTATTGCATTACCTAGTCAAATAGACCTGTTACACCCTGTATACGTACTACTATACAATAACAGCCTTTGCAATATTATTATACCTTTCGCATACTTGTAAGACTAAACAGAAAAACTTGCCATACAGTATATTATAGGTAGTAGAGATTGCGAAAAGTATATAATAATATTATCTAGGTCATATTTTAATAACTCCAAATGGGTTCTAAATATAATATAATATTTTTTTAATCGATAGTCTTAGTCTGCAGCAGACTGACTATTACGCGTTATCGTTTTCGCTGTATTCTGTGCGTATACATATTATATTATTATAATATAATATCCGGGTAAATTGTACGATTAACTTTTTACAATCTATACAACCGCGATAAACGTTCGGGTCCAGTTTACTGCACGCATTATTATTTTTTTTTTTCGCTACCTGTAATCGTCGGTAGGTATACCGCGAGTGTACGTTATCCCAGCCCGCAGACACAAATAATATTTAATATTATCCCATACGCTATATTATATATATATATATATGATTCGTAACATGTCCAAAAAATATGTACAATAATAATAATAAATAACGTATATCATTATATTATATTATACCTATACACACACATAACATAAATAAATATATATATATATAATATACCAAATACGCGTGTATGTTTCATTCGGTTTTTTTCCCTCCATAATCTCACCCTGTGCATGCGTTGCGTGTCTGCAGTACACCCATGCATCGTCGTATATTATAAAAACATCGTACAATAATAATAATAATAATAATAATATCATACGTGTAATAGTGTAATATAATATGTTATAGCCATATAGGCGTCCGGCAATAATAATTATTATCATCGGAATGCTCTGAAACGATTTAACTTTTGCCGATTTCGTGGGAAAATCTCAAAAATATATATCTGTATTACCTATATACATACACAATATTATACGCATGACGAATATTATAAGACGATACACGCCTACAATTTAACGTATTTAACATAATATTAAGTTTGACGATTAATTAGCTTTTCTGTATACCTATAACTACCTATTTATTATTTATAGAGTATCTACTGCGATTTATACATACTGTGCGTACAGTGTATACCTACACCTTGCAGTCGTTATAGTATATTATTGTCCTATAGACTATAATATATGGACCCGCCGACTAATATCATCGTATTAATGTTTAATCTTTTTCACAACTATTACTAAAGAAATGGCAGTGCGGTGGACACGGATTTTTCAAAAAGGTGAAAGCAGTCTAAACAGCCCTTCCCCCACAGGTTTTTTTGATTATTTCTCAGTAGAAAAATTCTGAAAATAGACTTTCCAATTCATGTCGATTTCGTGCTAATTATTGGTACTTACATAAAAAAAAATCAGATTTATGTGTTATAAAGCATATTTGTAACATTATGCTATTCCTGTATGATTCAAACATATTTTTTATTTTGTGTATTTTAAATTTCAAACAAAATGTAGGTATTATAGTTGTTTGTTTTTTCAAACATGTAATGTTTTTCTATCGTATTGGTTATTATTTATCCGATTTTTTTGCACTATTTGGCGATTATGATTAGCCTCCTAGGCTTTTAAGTTTTTATTCGGGTAAACGTTGATTTCCGTTTTATTTACGAAGATTTCTGTACTGCAATTAAATTAGGTATAGAAAAGTTGCCTATACTATTTTTAATAGTTGTATTTGAATTTTGAATACAGATCAACACTTCAAATAATTAAAAAATATGACCAAGAAAGATATAACAATAGTACTTATATAGTAATTCAATGTTTATTTCAAATAATATTTTTTTAGTTTTTTATTATATTAGTAGCATCAATTGAGTTGGATTCATTTTGTACATGTATACACAATTATTATCATAAAATTAATAGGTGCATATTAAACAATAAATTGTATATTTTAAAACAGTTTTAAGCTAAAAATATTGATTTTTCTCAACAAAAACCCGTACGTACTTTTACATAAAAGGCAAACGAGATTAAACAGACTTGAGTGAGGACCTTATTACGGACCTGAGTGTACTAAACCGTTTATCGCGTAGTGATTACAAATCATTAATGATCGATGAGAATTAATTCCATAAAAACGCATATAATTAACCGATAAAAAATTGTGATTGTATATATACATAATTCAGTTAAATGATATGGAAATGTTGATTATAAATTCAAATAAAAATAAGTCGTGCAATACTATTTTAAAGCGTGTTTTTACGTTAATCGTATGGACCCATAATATGGCGACATCGTTATAATATAATACAACCATGGATTGTATTTCAGTTGCAACATAGGTATACAAAAACATTATCTGTATCGGGTAATTTTTGTTAAAATATATCACTTTAGGTAAATAATATTGTATTTATTAATGTTTATGTCTGTTAATATTGCGTGGTGTGTCCGCACTACGGTTGTACGACAAGTCGGTTGAAAATTTCGGGTCGTACGCGCCGCCGTCTGTATAAAATAATATATATTATGACCAAGGACGCGTGTCATGTGGTTTACCGTGTTTTCGCGCGCGTAACCCGTTCCCGTAACGTCTCTCTCTCTCTCTCGCCGCGCGCATGGCTGTCGTGACCGAAACGAAGGCCGAGTCACCGAAAAAAGGGTTAATGGACGAAATGATAAACGAGCTTTAAAAAAAGGATTAATGCAGTGCGTTTGTATAATAGTGGCGACGGGTTGATATAGATTTTCCGTAAAAAATGGAATAAAGATGGGTTAGGAGACTGCGCCGACCGTGGGAACTGTGAAAAAACCATCGTCATTACCCGGTGGTGACCGCCTCTGACGTCTCTCGTAATAATATATAAAATATCGTATTGTATATATATATGTGCACTTAAAATATAATAACAATATAAAAAATAAAAATTGTACTTCCAAACTAATGGTATTGTCGTTAGTGGGTTTGTGCACTATATTTCAGACGTATTTCTACACGCATTAGGTCAATACAAATATAATAATATTATATTATACGGTTAGGTATGTACAACATAGTCATGCCAAACCGAGGGAACACGCATGACGTTGTCGTTCGAATTAATATCGCATTCTTATATTATACAGGATGATCCATCCCGTATGGTCACCCCCATTTTTCCGTTTAATAATGAATTTATTTAAATTTTGATGGTCGAAATTTCTAAAATTCTTAGAGCAGGCAGCATATTTTCAAATTTCTGAGATTTTTGTAGTGCTTATAAGGAGCGTCCAGTAGCGACACAATTCTCTGTTTTTCAAACTAGAACGATCCTTTTTTATTGTAAATTATTATAATCAGAATCCTAGTTTTAAATTTGAAAGAGTAGTTTTTTTATCAGATATTTAATTCTTTATATTAAATTTTATAAAAATAGTTTTGCCAAAATATAAAATAGACCTAATATTGGATCCATTTTTACAAACTATAAATGTTGATAGATTAGTATTAATTAATAATTACTACAATTTTCAAATCGCCGTTCATAGCACCCCCGTGTATCTTCCAATCCCATTATAATTAGCCTATTGTCTTTAGTACCTATACACAAAAATTTAAATATCTCAAAACTACTCGTTGGAAATTTGATTTTGACACGTCATCATTTCCTGCAGAACAATGATCCTCTAAATAATTTACAGTAGAAAAGAGGGGTTCTGATTTGAAAACAGAACTTTGTATCATCAAGGGTTACTTCTGGATAATACAATCTCAATAATTTGAAAATATGGTCTTTTGGTATATTTAAAAATGTTAAAAATCAGACTTTGAATAACTACATAATATACCTAGTTATGGAGAAAAGAAAGAGCGTGCTCGGTGAACACCACCCTGTATAGGCGGAATGGATGTTTTTTAATCGTTATTTAAATCCGTTCGACATACTATTATAGCGGTATACTACGTCGTATATTATTGTGAATATACGGGACTTAAGTAGCGAATTCGTAGGAAGCGCGTATTAACATAATATTTTCAGATCGATGATAATAATGTTCACCTGGAATCGTATTGGTACCTTTGACGAAACCGCAGCGGAGACGTCCCGAGTGCATATATTATTAGGTACATATATTAAACACTCGTATATATAAACGTATATACATAATATATTGTATAAAATAATATTATTATACATCATACGGCAGATAAGACGTCATATATACGAAAAATAAAATATTTATTGTACATATATTATGTATATATACTTCGGCACAGGAACACATATAATAATATAACGCCGTGAATCTGAAGTATGAAATTAGCATGCGAAATGCTGTCAGAAACGGCGGCGGCGGCGGCGTACCCAACTCTCTTTTCTTTTTTTCTTTTTTTAATACCGAAATATTACGGTCGACCATTGTTATTAAGTCGCGCGCATGTCCATTACGTCGGTTGGCATTAAACTAATGCCGTCCAGACCGCAAGATGTGCAACACCCATAATCATATACTTTCACAATGGACTCGTAATTAGAATAATATATACGAGAGAATAATAATATTATCTCTTCCGCCGTATATCGAAGACTTTACGCGGTTGTCATATATTATATTATATTATTTATACACATCTACCTATCGTATATAAATTATTTTGCGCGCACAATTTTATTTATTTTTTCCCGTGTTTGTTGTTTTGCAGTACTCGTTATAAGGCGACGCGCGCTCTCCTGCTGTATCTGCAGCAGCTCGTATTCTAATAAAACGCAGTGGCAACTCGGGTGATCTTTTCACGGGAGAGGCCGCCGCCACGTATAAAAAATACAAAAAAATATATGAAAACCGCTCGATAAAAAATATGTGTGTAAAAATATGTGTGTCCGTGTCGCCGCGGGGATCCGAATAATATAATAATAATAATAATAATAATAATAATAATGTGTAACTGCTATACATACCTCGTAAAATGTATAATATGTACCCCATCGTTGTGTCTGTGTGTGTGCATGTGCATCGCGCGTTACACCTGCAACCGACACGAAACTCATCAAACCGCCCTCTCGTCGTATGCGGCGGCGGCGGCTCATTGTGCGAGGTTTACGTCGAGTTTATAATATTATGAGTTTTGTTTAGGGAAATCATTTGAATCCAGGGTGTCCCAACACGGCTCGCCGTCGTCGCGTGTCTCGTTTGCGCAATCACAGAACCGCTGGTCGTCATTACAATAATTTACACGTACCTACGTATTATATAGCCCCACATGGGTGTACCAGGTACCTATATACGTAGGTATATATATGATATTGGATTACTATTATGCACAGAATATAATACATATTATATTATATCATGTACGGACGTGACGCGAAATCTTCGATCGAGACTCGCGCGTTTTCATCACGACCACAGTGATGACTGTCCGAAAATCGCATCGGACCATTATCGTCATCATTGTATTATCACCTACCTACCTATATATGCTATCGCATTATTTGTTATACCGTTTAAACCGCGCAGGTATCGACCGTCGTAATTAGCGTCCGCCGTCAAATAATAGGAATAATAATTTATAATAATAATTGTTGATAATCATTTCCGCTACCTGTATAATATATGCAGGTATAGTTGTTCCTATATGAGCCAATGAGCCGTTATTATAGCCTATAGTCTCGTATGAAATCGTATAAAAAAAAAAAAAAATCGAAATTTGTTCCATTTATACCTGAGGTGTGCTTGATGCTAGTTATAAGCTGGTGTCGACGGACGACGATGCGATGAGTACGCGCTCGCGATCCAATAAATATCACTCGGATGTCAAATCTATATTCAACTTAATTTTCAAATCGATTCATGCGGTACGATTACCCATCTTATTATTTGGCTAGACGATTTGACGAATAACGACTCGACAGCAGTGGGATTTATCCGTAGACAATATAAAGAGCAGATAGGAAGACGTCTCTGTTTATCTATTGATAGCCCACTGCAGAGTAGTGTTATCGAAGTTTAAGTATAAGCCCCGACGATACTAAAATTATATCACAAATAACCGCACAAAGTTATCGTTATCTCTTATCAGTTACCGCTATAATATTATATACCCACTGTTTATCCAAGCAAACCGAAGGCACGCTTACCAATTTATATGAGTATTGATTTAAATAAGACATTTTTTATTTATGCCTATTCTTTTTTTTAGTAAAAATGGCATACCGCTATAAGAGAAGAAAAAAAATACTACCCTAATACCAGGTACCCCTCGTATACCCTTCTATTATCATATTCAATAACGCTCGTATAGACTTATTACACTATGAGTATCTATTCCCAGTCACATATAGTCACAGTTTTTTTTAGGGGGGTTTTAATTTTTTATATTTAATTATAACTTGTGATGAGAGTCATTACACTCCCTATATTGATGAAGTCATCAAATATATGCAATAGAACCAAAATATGTGTTTTGTATAAATCTTAAAAAAAAATATATTATTTGCATAAATACGATTGCTGGTGTTGGCCGGGATGAGGGGGGTGTTTCAACCCCAAAATCATCCCTTCTGGCTTCGCTAGGGAGTACTCCTATCCATCGTCTTATTATTATCAACATGTCCATAATATATATTATCACACTTCGCAACGAACGCATGTCATTTCGCGAGTACCTATACTATAGATATATGACTTTATCCTACGTCTCCCGTGAATCTATATATAGCTGCAGGTAGTGTCTGCAAGCCGATCATCTTTCCCCTCGGACGAATTTTCTACGACTGTAACCATCATAGCAGCGTATAACAATAGTCGTTATTATTATTATAATAATACGAATTCGGGGAGGTCCTGCACTGCAGGTAATGGTTTGCGCGGCGAACTGCAGACTGCTGGTCTGGTCGTCGTGGGCGTATTGCCGCCGCCGCCGAGTATATACATAATATTATATATATATGCGTATATATACTACGGCACATTATTATTGTGTGTACACACCGCGACATCCTGTGCGGTATACGATTTGATTAGACGACTGCGGAGAGCTGCAGGTTCCGGGGCCGATGTTTTTTATTATTATATTATTTGTGTTATTTTCTATTATATATTATATTATGTTGACGATTCTGCGGTTTTCGATTACGCCCGGAAACGCGTACGCACACACGTTATATACGCCGTACAATATAATATCTCTCTCCGAAATTGACTTCTGAATTCCGCGGCGCGATTGTTGTATACGCTCTGTGTCGGCGTATACCGACTACACATATGTATGTATATGTATATAAACGAGGCCGTCGCAATCAAACCAGCACGTAGTCCTCCGTCGTCTTCGTCTTCGGCTGCGGCGGCGGCGGCATCTAAAGTATATTACAGGTCGTCGTCGGATCGATTCGGTTTTCAGGACTCGCACGCGCTGCAGACGATGTGCGCCGACGGTTTTGTGTTGTACCTACCGGCACGAGCTATACTTATATATCATAATAATAATATTATATAGATGTGATCACTTCTTATATGAAGCCGTGCGTACACACAGTAAACATATATTATACTTAATAACGCGCGTATACGATATACGCGTACGACTATATTTTGTTGTTTTTTCAATTTTTTTTTTTTTCATTGCGTTTCGCGGTTTTTTCGTGGAAAATCCGTTCTCCGCCTAATCGACAGCCGACAGTCGTCGTACGGCAGCACCACGTCGTAATATATAATATATACATATACCATATAGCTAGCTATATAGCCGGTAATGTATTGTCGCCGGCGGCGGCGGCGGCGCGACGGTCGTCACGATTTTTTTCGCGCAAAATTATATGAAAAATCATAATATAATACGCACGCCAGATGCCCATTATATGCCCCGTGCACGCGTATTATTATAATAACATAATATATTATAATATAATAACGTATATGAGATCATTGAAAACTATATAGAAAATATCGAAATTGGTTGTATCCCACACTGCACATCATCATCGCATCGTCCTGCTATTATATTATTACGTCGGCCTGCTTGATATTATACGGTCGGTTACACACGGGCGACCGTCCACCATATCATAATAATGTGTAACGCAAAAATCGTATAGAGGTATTATAAACATAGGAGCAGTAAGTACCTACAATATTATTATTATTATAATATACGCACACGTACTCGCAATAAGTCGTGGTGTTTTTATGTATTTTTTTCCTTCGCATTAATTCCGACGTTCGTTTTACCCGAACGAGTGAACCCGACGCATATTATCATAATATTTTGTAGCTCATTTATTATTATTGTTATTATCGTCGTGGTCGGTTTAATGTGAATTCCTTCGTGCGCGCTCAATAAACCGACTTTGGTTTTAAATTATACCGCGCGTATAGGTACCTATTGCTATGTGTATATGTAAATATGTATAGGAACGTGTAAAGTTGTAAAAGAAAAAAAAACAGATGATCGGCGTATGTGTATATGACTTTATTGAGACGTATTTGATGAGTTATATAATATTATGTAATACAGGGTGCAACCGTAATACAGGTTCTTATCGTAATCATCTCATATAATATTATCATTGAATGCCATTTGACCGACAAATTTAATATGTAATAGACTATCTATATATAATAGTGTTGTCGGTGTCAAAAGAGTCCGTCGTCAGTAGGGTTGCGGTGTTATCCCTACAATTATTATTATAAAATAATAACACTTAATTTGTACACCGTGTTTACCTGTATAATATATTATTTGACATAGAACGCAGTGTACGTTTAATTATTGTTGGTAGAACGACGACAACACACGCATTTACGTGTTTATTGTTATTCGTAATATAATATAAATAATATCTAACCGACAATAATTAATAGTATACTCGCACTTTATGTGGAGGGTACATTAATAATAATCATATAGTGTTTCTCTCTGGTCGCCAAAATCGGAAAACGCTATATAATATGCACGAGCAACGCACACAATAATTATTATTTTAATGTCAGAGCATCAGAAGACATCCCCCGGAGAAGTTCATTTAGGATTGAAACTTTATACATATAATATTATGTTTGTATATATATGAGAACAAGTGCGATTTAAATTAAAACAATTTATAGGTGTTGGATACATATATATATACGCTCGTTTAGAGATGATTTATGCTCGATTTATTATCAACACGAACTACTACTGCAGTAGTGCAGGCGCACATTAATCGTTAACAATATTTTCCGTGTAAATTCTTTCTAAACTAGTTACGATATATACAATAATATAATATATTCGCTCTTTGCAACACGCCACCCGTAATAAATCATACAAATTTGGATATCCGAATACTTCTGTAGGTATACGATTATGATGTATAATAATATATATAAACGCATACCTACCTATTATAATATGTGTCGGACAAATTCTTCGTCGAGTTTCGCGCGCGTTGGCAACGATAATATTATTATTATTATTATCTTCACGCAACACACGACAAATCGAATAATTTGCAACTGTCATTTCGATTATTCTCGTATTAATCAAAACAACACGCAAATGCAAATTACATAAAATCCCTACCGCGGCGCGAGCGGATCCAGATTGACGCGCACGGACGCCGCAGCAGTGTAAGCGCGTGGCAACAAATTGCCGCGATAGTTAAATAATAATAATATATACATTATAATAAGAGCTTTGTGTTCGAATTAAAATATATATATTAACATTACAATATATATGGTACCCACCTATACATATACATATATATATATATAACAGCCAATAGGTATAGAGGTGCACCGCGGTGCATCATCACACACGATAATAAGCCGATGCGGTACCTACGCGCTTATATATATATATATATATATATATATATGTACATAAATAGCTACATCTTAATCCGACGTCAGATTTGTATATTATATACATAGGTACGCCGTCCACTTGATATAATTAATCACCTCGGCGCAGTACCTACTCATATAATATATATATAATATATAATAATATGCGTTTTTCAGATAATATATTATTATTATACATATTATTTATACCACTGCAGCAGCAGATGATATTAGTCTGAAACATATATTTTATAGAGATATACCTGTATTACGAATATTATATTATATGCTTGCGGTTTATACCTACCTACTTATATATTGTCACATTACTGTATAGGTACACTATATGTACGCGCATATATTATATTATTATGTAGGTACAACATATTATCGTCAATCGTGTATACATTCCGAATTATTATATACACATACCTACCGAATATATACGCGATGCGCAGCACGCGTCTTTGCCAATAACGCGCATCTTCATATGCACGCAGCTCAAATAATTATATGTATTATACATGTAGCAGTGAATTCGTCGTATAAAATATAATATCGTCAGTATATAATATTTATGTATACAATATATTATTATATACCATAACATAATAATTGTCGTACGCTTTAAAATGTATATCTATCTATCAGCGCAGGTACCTTCTCTATACCTACTCTAAAAATTCTGCAACAACTGCTGCACACACGATGTCCGACGAAATAAGAACACGTGTACCTGCACTGCGAGCCAAAAAATACATGTAGGTACTCGCCGCAGTGACTTTAACGAACGGCCACGTTGATATCGAGGAAGCAATAATAGTATAAGTCTCGACAGATGTTCAGAGTGCAGCATATACCTACCTATATAATATAATACCGAAGCCGTATATATATATTAAAATATAATATAATATGTAATGCGTATATATTATGCATTAGGTATAATATACATGCATCGTGTTATTCGTCGCGACTAAATCGGTAAACATTTATAAAATATATAATACATGTTACTATCGCCGGTCCACGGGCAACACGCCGTACGTTTCAAATTATAACTACCACTCGTATAATATACCTACCTATATTATTATACATATAGAAATAATAATGCGTACACATATATTTCGAAAGATCGCAATGTTCCGTTTTAGTCATACCGTCGTAATGGGCCATAAAAATAAATAAACTTGTCGTCGTGTTATGAATCTGAAACACACACACATATAATATATAATATTATTATACCTGTATAATAGTAGTACCTCAGTTGATTGTTTTCGCGTGGGTTTGGGGTTATACACGACGAATGCTTAAAACTCGTGTAATGCGACGAGGAAAATATGTCATTTGGCGTCGTATTACCTATATACCTCTCTCTCTCTATATATATATAAATATACAGTTTCATTAGAATAATATGAACGAAATAAGAAAATATCTGGTCGAACGAAATGATATTATCGTTCGACGAATAATTATAAATCGGTAGGACGATTACCATTTTGTTGTTTGTATTTTTCCGTATTAATAACGACAACCGCGTTCATGAAAACGAATGACGAAATTCCATGTTGTCCATTATCGCAGTGGGCATTGCGAATGCGGTTGGTTTTTGGTAAAAAATAATATGCATGTATATACGTATAGTTTGTAGATAAATGTAATACATCAAGGCATTTTTTATTCATATATATATAGGTAATAGGTATACAGGATTATTTACCACAGCCGTGCTCAGTCCTAATTTTTGTTTTATTTAAAAATTAATTTATTCGAATTTTGATTTTTAGAATTATGAAATACATAGGTTTAATACTCAATGACCTTATTTTAAAATAATGAGATTTTGTGTACAATTTAAATTTGAGGAGTATTCTGTAGTACCTACCTATACTATTTCACTAATTTCTTTTTTCAAAAATTCTATTTTTGTTAAGTAGATAATTTTTGGAAATTTTGTTGAATTTTGAACGATTAGGTTTTGAGTTACGATGATTAGTTATATTAATCATATTTTAGTTATATTAATCTATCTTATACTTCGTAACAATTGTCAGCGTATATTAAAAGTAGGTTCTTGATTAAATGCGTTACATCTGCTGTTCTATAGTTTTGTAAGCCCATCTGTAAGGATTATTGTCCTGAGTCTATACGTTTAAATAATGAGAAACCAATCGATCAACATTTTCAAAAAATTCGTCTGGTACATATTTGGTATATAATATGGTCTTTATGGTTGTAGGTTCTCGTTTGAAAACATAAGTTAAATCGCCAGCACAGTACGTCAGTACCACTCCTTAAAAGGTGATGTAATAAATCTAAGTATTTTAAAGGTTAGATTAATATAGTCCTTAACTCTTAAGTGTAGTTGAAAAAATTCCAAAAATCGGAATTTAAATAAATTCATTATTAAAGCGAAAACTGGTGGTGAGCGTATGCTCGGTGAATCACCCTGTATATATATATATCGTATATATAATATCCATTACAACGGCGACGGCCGAAAAACGAAGATTAATGTGTACAACGGTTTAAGATCGGAGTCGAGATATGCGCTGAAGGAGTTAAACGAAAATTAAATCTTATATAAATGTATACATACATATATATACGAGCACGATAGGTGCGATGCCGTTGAGTATTATTATACGCACGTACCTATATATATATAATATGTAATAATATAATGTCTATGCGCTCGTTTCGTTTCTCGTAAATTTTATTTCGCCCGAATTTTTTTTTTTTTTTTTACTTGACGTACGCGTAGTCTCGCCTTGTCTGCCGTATATTACACGCGACATACTACGTATAGGTACCTACCTACACGATGCGAACATAATATTAAATATATTATTATTATTATATAGCATCAGCAGCGTTTCCCGTGCCCGACGAGACCCGCGCGTTGGAGGTACTATATATAGGGTTGACTTTGTATTAATCAAATTGACGATGTGAACGGTGCCGGCGGCACTTCGATGACACTTACCCATATGATAATGCGTACCTATACCTACGCACGCTGACGACTTAATATAAAACGCAAACAACGATATACATGGGCGACAAAAAGAGAGAAACGAAAAAAATCGAGCACCCCTATGTGGAAAGGAAAGGAAATTGAAAAATAACGCGCCACACATACCGCGGCGGCGCACCCCATGTACGCAAGCAGGGGCTGATTAATGGAGGGAACCTCACCCCAATCGCGAGACCTACCTCAGTTTGTGTTGTTTCTATATTTTGTTGTTTTTATTTATATACATCAAACGATTTCGCCCAACGAACAAAAACATCAAACAACCCCAAAGAATGGGGTATAGGTACCTATATATACTATATAATATATATAATAATATACGGTATATATTATCGTATTATATATATTATAATATACTACATAAAATATTATAAAACATATACATATAGAGAAATATATAATAGCTTTCAATCGTTTTAAAGAGTAGCAGCGATCTTGTTTTTCATAATGTATTACATTAAACTGAAAATGTTTAGGTGCTCTTTAAAATATAATATGCAGTTATAAATTATAATATAATGTAATAATAATTCGGTATGCCATACAAATATAATAGGCATAATAATATGTATTCACCGCTATTACCTGTTTGATTTTCATAATTATTCACTTATTGAAATGACATAAAATCTCACTTTTTAAATGTCGACAACTCGCAAACATTTAAATTTAATAGTTTGTAAACACGAAGATAATTTGAACGAACACTAAATATTTTATGGGTATAATAATATTATATTATTTTTCGACAAGCGTTTTTAAATGTGACATATAGCTACACGGACTGAAAAACTTCACAGTAATAAAAAAACATAACAATTTTGTAAAAAAAAATACATTCACTATAACTCGTACACATTTTTGAATCGTGTTTCGGGTTTCCACAATAATTAAACGAACACTCGTGATATAATATCATACAACCGGAATATAAGACGAGCGCAAAATATAAAATTCATTCAATGTTTTACTAGCGAACACAAATATTTGTCATAACTCATAAATCAGCGCGAGGAATGTTTCCGACCCGAAATTAAAAACTCGTTCTACACCTCGTAATTACTTATGAAATGTGGTTGACAAATTTTGATAAGTCTAAAGGTCAGCGTATTATATATACATGAAATATATCGTAGGTACAATTTTTTTTTCTTACACGATAGATATTATAATGTCATATGGTTTTGCATTGTACCTATATATCCACTGCCGAAGAGCGTTTTTTCTCTTTAATAATATTATGTTAAGTATGTCATTGAAAATACTATAGCAATTAGGTCATAATATTTTCGTTTGCCATTATTCATAATTACGTGGAATGCGATTTATCAAACTAACAAAACTCGACGGGTCCTATGTAATTCCTGAATATAGTCTAGTACAGGGGTCGCCAACCTTTTCAAACAAGTGAGCTATATTTGAAATATTTAGTCCCAGGTGATCGACATCCAGGAGAATTTAGGTCTTTAGGAAGAGATTTGTTTTATGAGCAAAAAAAAAAAAAAGGTCTAAGCTCCAAAGAATAAATATTTATTGTTTCTTCATGATAATAATAATAATTCCGAAATAATATCCGATTATTTATTACGCGATCGACCGATAATGGTAAAATTAATTTTTATAACGATCGACCTATATTCCTAGAAAGATCGACCAGTCGATCGCGATCGACTCTGGTTGGCGACCGCTGGTCTAGTAGGTAATTATTAAAAAAAATATTGTATAAGTACTTTTGTAGCACTGCTACACAGCTTTTCTAGCATGCTCATCCACGGCGACTTACATCGTTCGACCGTAAGAATATATTTTTTACACTCTATTAAACAAAAATAATATGTTTTTATAGTGTACGATATTGATATAATATATATATTTGTCTGACAGAACGTTCTATACCTGCTCTTTTTTTTTTTACCCAATATTCTGTATTCTGATCTTTAATTTAGAATTTGACGTGTCAATATCTTGCAGTTTGGCTTCGACGGCATATCACGTCGAGAGGAATGCAACCCGAAACCGCCTATACATTAATGTAAGCGCGTACAGCCTAAAAACGCCCTAATGATTAAGGATATTACGTATATTATTGTTATTATATTATGTAAGTCGAGAGGTGGGTATCCTAACCTATATATAATAACAATAAAGGGATGGATTGCGAGATATACGAATCGTAGTCTGCATCGTGCCATAAGAGTTTATATATATAGTTAGGCTTTGTACATATATATTATACTTAACGTTCGACAGTGATGCAAAAGAACCGTATGTATTGATTGTGTATAATAATTATGTATATATGATTCGTACACACGACGATCCACTGACACGTGTCGAATAATAAAATATTTTAAAAATGTCCAGGTGATATTATATTATATTTTTTTCAATGACTTAGTCATATCATTCGCGTTTTGCATCATCAATAGCTTCCGACAGTATACAATGCGTTACGAGTAAGTCAAAATTGAGTTTGGGAAAAGGCACTTTATAATACCCCTAATCGACGATCTCAAAAAAAGAGATATTATTGTTGTTCACGTTACCATTCGAACGTTTAAAATTCGGTTAACGTTGTTTTTGATTACAATATTGTTATTATATTTTTAATCGTGATAAAATATTATTAAGACATAACGTTTCATAATATTACGTACCTATATTTTTATCTCGAAAAATAAAAAACAATGAAACTTTGATTTCTCGATTAGACTTGTACCGATTTTCGCCAATGGGACAGCCGTGAATATTGACTTATATAAACACAAATCAAAGCAGAAATATTTAAACGAAGAATAATAATTTTAGTTATTCGGTTGCTATTTAAATATTATATCATGTTTTGTTTAATGGCTTAAATAAAAAACGTCACTCTGGTAACCTATAACTTTATACGGATACAAAGTTTCTATGGAACTTGTTATTTATTTAATATAATTGTCAGTCTGTTTTTGGAAGTCAACTAGGAATCATATAATATACGATATTTTTTTCGAAAATATATCATAAACCTGCATTATGTTATTCATAATCCCTTACTTGGCTGGTGTTCTGACGATATCGGTGATATGTTATTGGTCGTCACTAGTCAAAATGTGCTGCGACATTAAAAGAATAGTTAAGTTAATTGCAATCATCGTTCACGCCCAAGTGGTGAGACGTGGTTGTTTGGCACAGGTCGCAAGATTTTTGGCAGATTTGGACGGTAATATAACGGACTATTTGTATTATATAAGATTTTATCATAATATTATTATTGTATCGCGTGTTATGTTCATCGATTGCAAAAATAAAATGTGCCTTCCTTTATCGGTTTTATATTATACAGAGTCGAGGAAACGAGAGGGAAGAAATCCCGTGGCCCGGGACCGAAAGGTACTTAACTGAAAAATATGTCTTAAGGGACAGTGTGTACACATCTGATGCACAAGTGATTTTTTCGATATCAGTCGCACTAGAAAGATAATAATCGTATATTGACAATGACTTCGAATCCTGCACGATTCCGGGTGCCGGACGCAAGGACGACGGAAATCCATGTCGAGTCGGGCGGCCAGACGTCGTCCGCGGAAACATATACGACTCGAAAAGACAGTGTGACCATCAATGTATTTGCAACCAAACGAACACCGCATTCGAAACCTTTTCAAATAGGCTGACGACCGTGGAAAGTTTGTCTATACGTTCGTAGATTATTTTCGTTGATTCTGTTTTATTATATTTTACATTATGACTATTTTACATTTATAAAATGAACTCCATAGACCATAATATTAACTTGCATGCATACAAAGCTCTGAAAAAAAATTTCGGGTTACTTTTATAATCTAGATAATTACTATAGTAATTTTTATAAAAAGATATCGAGAGTTTATTTTAGATAACTCTTATAGATACCTACCTATCCACATTTTCATCTAGATAAGGTATGAGTTAAATAAATATTATCTCGATGAAAGATCTAGATAAGTCTCAATACTGACTATAGTGTTACGTGGCTACCAACTAAATAATATTGTTGTGTACCGCACTGGTATGCGGCGGTGGTGTAAAATCGTGTATCCGTATGGTTCCGAACGATTATTATTGTAATAGCTGATATTTTCGTGTGTATATAATATATAATAATGTTATGTGAATCTCGGACGACGCTCTCGCGAGTGAGATAATACGATATTAAATACCTCCATGTACGGCGGCAGTGGTCGATATCAAACCGGGATAACAGTAAAAACGCGGTCGTTCGGTATAAATCTGCGGCTGCCGGATGAAATATGACCGGTCGGCCGACTCGCGTACTTCGCATGCCGCCGCACAATAATAATAACGAAATACGCGTTTGTTATATTGGCGGAGGAGACTCTGAAGAAGAAGAAGAAGAAGAAGAAGAAGAAGAAGAAGAAGAAGAAGACTCGGCGATAAAAAGAAAGTGTACCTACCCGGGCAGCAGGAGCAGCACCTGCAAGAAAATACGACCGGCGGCGGCGGCGGGGTCGCGTCATATTATTAATATTATATAATAATCGTACGCGGACCTACTCGAGACTTTTGCCGCACGTCTGTGCCTAAACTATATATACAGTATAATACAAGTGCAAATAATATTCTTTATACGTTTAGCAGAAAAAAAAATCCGCTCGGGATCGATACAATTTAATATTAATATAATATATTCGACGACATGACGTATAGTTCTATAATATATATACCTATACCTAGTACGGATGTATTATACCTGATATTATGCGAGACAACTATGTCATTGTGTTTTCGATCTGTTTTTTTTTTTTTTTTTTGATCTCCTTCTAACTGCAGCAGCAGCATCTCGCGATATGCAGTCGTCCGAGGTTTCGAGTTGTTCAGTATAATATATAAGCTTACCTCTATAAACGTATAATATAATATAATGATGTGGCGGCGGAGGACTCTACGGTAGCGACGCGCAGGCACTATATTATACGAGTATTATACGCCATACAGTCGACGGATCGATGATAAACGAAACGCGTATGATATGAAAAAAAAAAAACAGAATTCGAAATAAATTCAAAAAAGAGAAAGGACCGTCGTCGTCCGAAATGTGGTCCATTGTTCTATAAATAATAATAATAATAACGGGTCCGGCGGGCGATGACGGGGTGGACCGGCGGTCGCGGCTGCTGTGAGGGAGAGTCGGCGGCGGCGGCGTTTCGTAAAAACGGCACTCGTTATTTATGCGTACACCCAATAATAATAATAATAATAATAATATCGTATATATTGGAGTACATAATAATAATATAATCCCATACACGAGCCGCGTGCGTACCTGTATAATATATTATGTGTACAGCTCAATTTCTCGTCTCCGATCGCGTTCCCGTAAATGGACACGTCTCGATCTCGTTTGTCCGTCGTTTGACGGCGGCGAATTCCTGGCAATCAATATCCCATTACCGCGTACATACTTTATGTATATAAACGTGTACGTGCTGCAGTCTGTTCGAATGTATGTTTTAAATGACAGATTGGTGGCGGTGGAGATATGACGACGACCGGTCAAAAGAGACCGCGCGCCGGAGAGACCGAACGCTGCACACACACGCACGATAGTAAGTATTATATTATTATTATTATTATTATTTAGACTTGGTGCGGCTATTTTTTTTTTTTTACTCGCTCGATTTTTAAGTCTTACGTACGCGTATACCTACGAATATCAGCTATATAATACTCATCGCGTCGTTTCGAATGCACACGCTGCTGCACGCTGCCTGGCAGATGATTTCTAGATCCGGCGGCGTATCGAAAACGATTCGGACGAAACGAAAAAAAGAGCAATAAAGAATTTGCCCGTACATTATATTATCTTTTTTTTTCCCCGTTCGTTTGTTTGTTATTTTATTGTACACGTGACCCTCGCTTGACGGATCGCTCGCTCTACCTACGCATGCAGCACCAATATATATTTGTATACATGTTATTATTGTTGTTATTTAAGTCGCGTCGCCACGCACATATCATATTATATTATAATATGTGTGTGATGTCGTTATTAGCATAAAAGCAAATAATGTATAGCCGAGCTCGATTATCCGATTACGCGAACGCAAATACGCGGCGGAGAATGGCAAACAGGTGTGAGAAAACCGAACTGTCGTCCCCGCGGGGTTGAGGGCATAATAATAAAATGACATTATTTTAATACGACATGTAGAGATAATACATATTGCGTAATACCATGCTGCGCAGGATTATGTGTCGTAGACCCGAAACCGCGTTACTGGTTGCGCAGTTTTCTTATCCTGCATGCGCAGAGTCATGATGCGAGCATGCTCCGACCGTGATTAACCGCGCGCTTCAAAAACTGCAACTGCAGCAGCGTTCATCGCGCGATGCAGTATTGCAGTCTGCACCAATTTTATCGACCTGTGAATGACAGGCGTGGTTACAGTGATTTCGAATTTTAAAAATTATATTATTGAGAAATGTTTGAAGTTTAATAATAATTATCATATAGTCAACAATTTTTTAAATAATATCGGCACTAGATATAATTATTCATTGTTTATATTTATGCTTGATTCAACCGTTTTGGTATACATACTTATTGGATATTATGATAATATTATCGTAACATTAAAGCAGAAACCATGTCATGCAGTCTTACACCAGTTTTCCCTCAGCTGACTGAGAAATTGATTTACTCATCAACCACTATGTCAGATCTTGGAACCTTTTTTACATATTATATATATGGTACTGATTATAAAAATTAAATTTTTTGGTTTTGATTTGAGTTTGGCGTTTTAATAGCAGTAAACAAGAGACTAGTAAAGAAGACAAGTAAAATAGTTATATCGTCGCATACAATATGTATGAAAAAAATCATTACACTCTGCAACCTAATAAAAGGTACGTCTTATATATACTTAATATTTGTTTTTAAATATTAACATGTTAGGTATAATAATATCTACTAAAATAGTATATTAGGTACCTACAACTGATGTTATATATTTTTTCAGAAAACGTGGATATACGATTTGATTACCCCGAGAAAATTAAACCGAAGATTCCAAGATTTTCGGAAGGTTTCGGTTGCGAGACAGCTGGACCCGGTATTTGTAATTACCTTTGCGGTTCCTGCAATTAGCCACGAGACGAAAAATATTTTCAATACGCGAGCAAGCACGCGTTTGTGTTAATAATTCACTATATTATAGATATCAGAAATAAATTATTTCACTCGTGTTATAAAAACTTTTGCAACGCACCTTGCAGCAGTCGTTGGTATCGAACGATTGTAACGAACGAGCGAATTATAAAATATGTTTACGATATAACCATATAATATGCACTACGAATGTGTGCAACGCGTTCCTATACCTAATACTTATATATATTATATATATTTTATTATAATAATATATTATCATATCGGTCGTATCATTCGGTATTTTATTAAATTTCCCCATAAACGTGATCTTACGTTTTTAGCACGCGCGTAAGAATACATATAATATATATAGGTACATACGTACGTTTGAGTGCAAAAACGATTAGAAATTGTGTACGTATATATATATACATATATATATTATATATATACCCATATATATATATATATATATATATATATATATGGGTAATGTGCTAACGAATATGGTAATTTCGTTGGATCGGACGCATCGGGAGGTTTGCATACGCATATGTAAGAGAAAAAATAATAATAAATTACCCACATCACGAGAGATAACGAAGGGAAATCTATCTATTGATTATAATATTATTATTATTCATAATCATCACGCGCGCGGTCTCTGAAATGTCTGTCGTCCCCTCTATACGCGTATACAGATAATGGCAAAAAAATGGCGTCACGTTCTCGTCGCTTCGGCATAATATTATTATTATTGTATTATAATATACAGAGTGATTCTTTTAAAGGTAAACATACTATCATTTTTTATCGATGAGTTTCAACGTCGTCGTAGGAAAATATATTTGTTTGGCGTGATTCGAAGTTAGGTATACGCGTATTACAACAATCAATATTTTTTACTACTTTTATCGTTATATATAATTTTAAATATATTTGTCTACTTTAAAGGACAGCATACATTTCAAACAACATATCCCCAAGCAGAATATGTTTGGTTTTATGTTCATATATTATACTTAATTCCTTTTTTGTTGCAAAATTGTATTTATACGCAGTATATATAGGTAGGTGCAATAATTAATAATAGGTTGTACCTATTACAATATAATTGTATCTATCTTCTTCGAATTATAGAAAAAACACAATAGTTTCGATGAACACAAAATTATTTGACCTAGAAAACGAGTGTTTTTTAAATTAACTGGCTGCAATACATATCGCTTACACAAAATATTAGGCATATAAATATATAACTTATAGTTTCTTGATAACATTCCACCAGCTATGTATCGGTTTTTAAAAGTTGTTTAAATAATAACTGAACGTTAGCTTAAATATTTTTTTTTTGAGGGGGCTAGCATTATTCAAATTAAAGTGGTCCTCGTACATCCAGTACAATCGATAACATTTACATGACCATACACACACACGTCTACGGACATACGTACATATACAATACCACTTGGGAGGATTTATGATATTCCTGGTAGATACGGTTCCTGCGCCTCCCCCTCCCCGCCCAATGGTGCAAAGACTCCCATAGCGTATAGTTTACGCACATAATATGGTAAGTATATAGAACGTCAGTTAATATGTTAACTTATAAATTACAACACATATTGTGTACCTATATACATTTATTAAAATACGTTTTTAAATCTGCCTCATGTCATTGCTATAGCTGCATATTGGCTGATGGAACCACAAACTTAGTTCAAGACATATATTAAGTTGTAAGACAAATTTAATAATATTTGCGCTTTGTTGTATTGTACTGGCTCAACAGAGCTTGTAATAGTATACCTGTAAAACAAACAATTATTGAATGTATAGTGTACTAAAAAAATAATACTATAATATTTTTTAATTTTTTAATGCACATTGTATCTTAGATAAAATAATGACTATAGTATCTAGTATTTATTATCTAGTATTATAGTCGTAGTATCTAAATCTAGAATCTTGTATCTAAAGGTCAGAAAAAAGTGTCTAGTAGCAAGTATCTTTTTGAATACATCTTGTGTCTAGAAGTAAAAATCAATGTATCTATAATGACATTTTTTTAAAGTTTCTTGCACATCCCTGCAGCATATTATATGAAACTCGAGTTAGTTAGCTATTTAGTTGGTCAATCATTAGTATAGTTAGGAGTTAGTTAGTTTACCCCGAAAAACTTTGACTTACGGACATCAGCAGCTATCGATTTTCTATTAGACCTATCTACTGCACGATTCATACGTAACTATTACAACGGTATTTTTTTTATCTAAGTATACGCGGCAATAGGGTCCCCCGATAAAAACCGAAAATAATCATAAACACGCAAAGCCGCTATATATGCGCGTATATTATACGATCGAGAATTATATTATTAACGGATCGCATCGTAAACACGAGATTATAATAATCGTCATCGATGTGTCGTGTGTGTATAATATGGATATTCGCGTATGCCAAGTCATCGTCGATCACTGCGTCATGGCTGCGGTTTTTTGCATGTGCGACGACGTCAATCGGGACGATAACAATATTGCGATCTGCAGCGCGCGGTCGAAAACGATAATAATATTGAAAAGAATTAATAATAAAAAAAAAAATCACGAAAACCACCCTGCCCGGTGATTTAGGTGCACGGCGTTGTATAGGCGGTGAACCGCTGAACAATGACGATTTAAATTGCGGGTATTATAATATTATGCTTTTATTGTATACGGTGGACTTGCAGTGTGCGATGACGACTCGACTCTGACGCCGATATGACGATGACGACGATAATAATATATACGCTCGAAAAACATAATATAATAATACTATACTCGTGAAGATCGGTGCAATTTACTCGGCCGCGGTTGGGTTAGGTACACGCACGCCGGGCCACGCTCATTATCCACGCCGACGAGTCGGCATAAAGGACGTGTAATGATGAATTATGAGCTACCCGAAACACAAAACCGTCCGATTAATTTAAATGACAATAATAATAATAATAATAATAATATTAATGTTTATTATGTACATATGCTTGCGGATTATTAGAGACGTTTTCGCTTAGTTTTTTTATACACACGCGTTGTATTATAATAAGTACGCGCCTCGTACAAGGGTGACGTCTTAACTGCGAAACGAACAAAAACCGAAACCGTGTGCGGTATGGCGTATATATTACAATATCACCGCCGCGGATATAACGATGTAATTTATATATACGCGACGAGTTAAACCTATTAAAAACGCGGAAAAAGGCCAAAGAGTTATTGCGCCGACAGCCGTGGAAAATCCGCCGCAGGATTCGACCGAGGGGTGCCCCGTCGTCGTATTAAATCGTCGCCGCCGCCGTCTCGAGGTTTTTCGCGCGGGCCAGGTGGCGGCGTTCGGCTTTTCTCGGCACAGTATATAATAATATTAATACGTTATATCATCATTATTATTATTATTATAAGACGGCAGACAGACGGTAAACCCGAAGCCGCAAACCGTTTGCAGTTACAATATTATTATATTATTATCTGCGCATGTATTGGATATTAACGATATTATAAGGCTGATCCGCGACAACCGTACAGGACAATATTCGATACTGCTGCTGCAGTCACTCGCCTCAGCGCCTGTGGATTATTATGATATGATAAAACATATTTTTATAATAATATCGCGGGTAAATATCGTCATGGTGCTGGAAAAACATATTGTTATGAATCGAAAAACGGTTCGAAATATAACGAGCATTTTTCGGTGTCACTGTTTTCAGAAAAAAATTGTTTTATACATAGATTAAAAGAAAAATAGGGTAACGTTAAAAAGCTAAGCTCGCGATTAATGTGTATCTACTGAAAATGCTAAATAATTATAAAACACCTTCTACCTTATGCTATATGTGTTATAACTAGAACGCGGATTTTTAGGTTCTTAAAAGCTTAAAATATGCTCTAAAAGAACCCTAAAATATTCTCTAAATAAGTTTTAAACTTTTAAATATGCAAATAATTTGATTTTTTTTTTCAAAATAATGTAATAAAAACAATATATAACTTTACAGTTATACAGTATACACTATCATTCCTTTGGTAGGCAACAGGTAAATTATTTAAATATAACAAATTTAAGACAATTCATACATAGGTATATAAATATAATGAAATATATACATAAAAAAACAAAATATCCTAATAAAAACAATACATAACTTGCATGCCCTTTGGTGACAGCTAAGTTATTTGAATATAAAACATGTTATGTACTTCATCGGGTACAATCACGGACTGAGAGGAACAGAATGATCAACATTACCAATTTGATAACAAACAAGTAGATAACTGAATTATTTTTAATTTTTATAATTCTTATATCAAATTATTTATTTTTTCCTAAAAAATATTGTTTTAGAAAAAATCACAAATCGAGAAATTAACAATATACATGATGTATTATGAACAATAATATATTCTAAAATATGTAAAATAGGCCAAATATTCTCTAATGTCCAAAATATGCTTTAATATGCAAAATAAATTTTTTCCTACGAACTATGTGAAGGTCGTCTAATCGTCCACATTTCTCATCCTCGTAAAGCTGCATAAAGCCAATAAAAATATGTAAAAACCAAAATATCCGCGCTCTAGTTATAACGTTACGTATTTAATAAATCTCAAAATTTGTTGTGATTACCTATAGTGGATAAGTTTATTTTAAATAGGTACCCCTAATATGATGCGAGTTTAATAGTTATCAGAGTATTGATAAAACGTTTGTTGGGTATCGATAACAATGGTAACATGGGATATTATATAATTAGGTTACATATATTATGACATATTATATGGTATGCGAGTTATAATAATATTCTTAAATGTAACAAAATTAGACGAATAATTAATAATAAATTTATATTTTATACTCGTCTTGAACAAAGTATAAAATTAAGTCTGACGATTATTTTTACCGCAGTTTGAAATTAATTTGTTGATTTTTTAACTAGTTTTTTTTTCGCACATGGATAAAAGCGTTTGCACATTATTGTACATTTTAAACTTAACTATAAATATTTTCAATAGCCATTCCTCCTGCAGGTATGAATGCATTTTTAATGTTATTAAAATATTTTTAAAATACATTTTGCAGCTGTATAAAATGTTTTTGTACGTCATTTATGAATATCATTAATAAAATAATAAAATTAATAGTAATTATTCGAAAGCTCTGAGCACGTTTGTATAATACATTAATGTACTTTCTACGTTATTAATTATTAAACTATTTGACATTTTAACGAAAGCACCTAATTTATATTATTAAATCGCGGTTATTGCTCACGTTGGCAGATTTTTACGGTTATACGACGAGCACAGAAAATCGTTGAATATACTATAGGAACAATATTTTTGTTTACAAAAACAAGGTTGATGTCTTACACCACCACTAGAGCGACAATAGAGTTGCTGTTACGGTCAAAGGATTTATACTCGGAGTTTTTCGGTCTACCGGGACGGTGGTCGGTAATGAGTTTGGCCGAAATAATGAAAAAAAGCGATGAAATTATGACATCAAAGCGGCCTGCAATGGTGCTTTATGGGATGGGTGACGTTAAGAAAAAAAACCGAGTAAGAGCCATTATTTGTTGTAGGTATATATTATTATACGTACGCGCGTTGTTTTCACTCGATTAACTCAAGTATACTACTGCTGTAGGTTAATTTAATTTCGAAGGAGGAAACAAGATCTCGTCGTCGTCGTTATGCTATGACAAAGCTGTTGCGATGCTCCGCGGTACCAGTGCATAGAAGCGAGGAAAGGAAAAGCGAAAAACACCATCAGACCGATTAACCGCGGACGACGTTGCGGTAAATTAAATATTAAATTCTATTCACGACGCGCCGCAGATGTCATCGGGAGATATTTTGGGAAAGTATAGATGACAAATTTACGACGATAGATATGTGTACGCTAGTCAACGTTATAATATATTATTATATTATTATATTAATAAGAACGATAAATTATTTATTTTATATGTGTCCGGCAAAAAGTCACCGGGTCAGTTTACGTGAGTTTATAATATATTTTTTTTTAATTTCTAATCTGCAGTCAGTCCGATGACGTGCGTAGTAAATAATAGCTTCGAGGACCGCGCGTGTGAAATGATAATAATAAGTTTTGACGATCGATTATTATACAAAACGCTATTTTACGAGGTCGGTGGACTATTTGTTGTTTTGTGTCTTACGATTAAATGCCAAGTTAAAATATTTACGACTTGTGATCTCATAATATTCTATTATTTATAAATCCAGATAAATCTATCTAGTAAACGGGATATAATATAATATTATATTATTATATTCTCGTACATAATCTCACCTCATGTTATGAGTATGAAACGGTTCGCGGGTATTGTGTACTATAATAATAGTTCGAATGATTGCGAAAAATAGATCACCTCCGTTTCCACCTGACCACCTGCAGTCAACTCTACATATTATAAGCGATGCAGATCCTGTAAAGGGGATTGAGGAAGGGGTAATACAGTAAGTGAGGTTCAAAAATATTTAATGGTGAGTGATATAATAGCCGACAAAGATTAGAAAATACATATTTGTACGTGTTTTTGTGTGTGTATGTGTACACACGATTTATAGTAGAAAAATGCTTTGATTTTCAACTTCAATATATTTTTTGACAGGAAATCTGGTAACTATAGTTTATACTTTTGGGAGGTCAAAATTAAAAATTCCTCGTACTTTGCAATTATTTGCCAGGATTTCCACCTATAACTATACGAGTATACGGTATATCAATGTAAGCTGTGGTTTAATTATTATATAGAAAAATATCAAGCATTTAATCATTAACATAGGTAATGACTAATGAATATATAATATCTTATGTCGATCGATAAAAAAAAACTATAAACAAATAACTCAAGTATCATTAGGCGTTGTATCTTCGCTCAAAATCGTTTTTTCGTTCAATGATTTATCATTAAAATTTAATTTAATACGTATATTACAATGATTTACTTAATTACCAGTTATACTCGATACCTACTTTATAGCCAAGCGATTACTATACTTCCCATTCTTTTTTAAAATTGTATTATTGAAAAATATTTGGTCTTTAGTTTCATATTTAGAAAAATCAAAGGGTAATACCGTTTAATCCATCTAGCATATGCCAATGTCTAATTCTACCTCTTCTTAAAAGTGTTCATGTTACACATTGTTTAACTGCTCCTCTAAAAACGTATTGAAGTCATACATTTCTCAAAGCTTGAACGTTTGCAGGTCACGGTTGTTGACGAACGATAGTTTCCTTTTCCGATCTCTTAAGTAAAAATGTATCTTTTCCACAACGTGTCAACGTAGCGATCTATATGTTACGAGTTCCAATATTCAGTGCTGCAGCGTACCTATATGAATCGTAAACGTCGTCTCAAATATTTCCTGAAAACTTTTAGTTCTTTCGACCAGAAGACGTGCATTAGCATTTCATGACACGAGCCCTTGTACATAATAATATTATAAAATAATAATTTCGAAATTATTATCAAAAATACGTGAATCGCTATATTAATTCGTTTGTCGTCGCGTGTACACTGTCCTTGAACCCGTGGCCCACTGCAGTGACAACCGCGAATAGGTAAATCGCCTAATCGCAACACGTATAATATAGGTAAAATAATATTAGAGATATACGTCCCGGGGACGCCGCGGCGCAAATAATTTCACGACTAGAAAACAATAATTTAATCGTCGCCACCGTTTACACGTCTTCTTGAACCAGGTCTTAACGAACTTAACATTTCGGAAACACGTCGTTTGATTTTTTTTTTCCTCGGTCGGCCCGGATCGTCCGCCACCCGGGAGCTGGTGAATTTTAATTTTCGGAATAACGTCTCACAATAAATCAAATACCCGCTCGCCGTTAGCATATTATTATATGTAATTATTACACGACCGCTGCACCGCAGAAGTCGGGATCAACCGTGGATAATTTTATCGAGTGCGGAACGAATGTTTTGAGTGTGTTTGTGGAAAAAAAAACGCGACTTAATGTGAACGCGGCAAGACGTCCGATTTAAATAATATCGTCGTCGTCGTCGTCGTCGTCGTCGTCACCCTTTTCGGGGCAGTGTATCCGCGGCACAACTCCCCGGTCGTATTGCATATTTTACATACCTCTACCCATATTTTAATAATACGCCACACTCGTATTATTGTGTTTATTATTATGTGCGTCTTCCGTGTGTGTGTGTGCGCGTGATATATTGCTGTCTCTCTATAATATAATCGCCGTCATCTGCACGCCGTGGATTATTGTGTGTACCGGAAACCTTTATCGTCGTACGCGGTGGTAACTGTATTTTTTTTTCTCCGTTTCGAGCGCCCGACAACGGCGGTCTATCGAAAACCTTTTTCTCGAAAACATCACCGAGACGATTAATATTATTATATTGTTGTCTGCGGCGATCGTCTGTTTGCAGCGAGACGTTGTTAATATATTTTTTGTAGCCCTTCTCTCGTCCCTCGTCCGGTCGACTATATACGCGCGCGCCAGTCTCGATTTCCCGTCAATGGAAAAACGTGACTGAGTTACCCAACTACGCCGCCGCCGCCGCCGCCACGATAATTATTATTGTTTTATACGCGTCGTAGTTTTTCGGAGTCGTCGAAAAAGAGAAACATGATAATATATTATATTCGTTACCTACATACCGACGACTATCTGTGCAGTAATATAATATAATATATGTTATAATATTATACGCGTTTGCAGTGTACGCCGTTCTCGCGGCTGGCAATACCAGCTAACCTGACGATCTCGGGGCGGCGGGACGAGTTTAGCGTTGGGAGGAAAAAATACCGCTGCGACCGGAAACCGAGATCCGATCGGATGACTACGGAGGTTCGCCCCGACATTATTGTATATTATATATGAAATAATCTTCCTTGTCTGATTGCCCGTTATCGCCGCGGCGTAATCGAAACGCCTATTATACTATATATATAGTACCTACGTATATAATCCACGGGAATCATATTTTGTTATAAAGTCATAATTTACCGTTTTTTTTTTTTTGTGTATATTATTACGGATCGATATTCTCTCTGCCTCTCATCTCTCAATGACTCAAAGTCACAAAATATATACTACGATGCGGTTATAATAATAATTAATATTTTATCCACGCTACAGCTGCACAGAAAATGCACATTTTCAAATATATAATTATTGTCATCCGATATGCAGCTCCTACATACAGACCAGGGCAGGGGTGTGCTCACGGAGAGGGGACGAGGATGTCAAATGCTCCTTCCCCTCTCTTTGTCATATAAAATATATGATTGAACAATAAAGTATATATTTACCATGTTTTAAGAATAGTCAAAAATGCATACCTCTACCCCCCCCCCCTTTCACAAAAGCTAAGCACGATACTGATAAAGACAGGTTTAATAAACGATTAATGGCTAAGAATGAAACTCACTATAAAATCTTAAAATAAGCATTTCAAATCCCAAACAATAAATATTATACTTAAAATCTTAATATAATATGCACTAAAATATGAATATTAAATGTTTAAAAGATTCCAAAATAATCCTAAATTAGTAAAAATAATATCAAGAAAGAAAAATTCATCTTTTTAAGTTCATATTTCATAAATAATTATTTGATTTAAATGTACCTAGGTAAATACTTACCAAATTATAAAAACGTTTTATGATTTCGCATTTAAAACTTAAAAATAATTAAAAATAATATATAATTAGAAAAAAGGGGAAAGTAGGTAACTACTTTGTTGTATGGTAGGTGTCGAGTGTACCTTGTCATTGAGTATGTCAGTGTAATGTATGTGTTAAATTTGAATCCAATGGTGAATCGTTGCACACAAAAAACAATTCCAAGCGTCAGCCTATATTAAAATCTAAAATTAGGTACTTAAAACCGACACCAGAGAAGTAAAAATGTTAAATGTTAAAACCAAAATACGTAAAAACAATGCGAAATAAAAGTTTCAAAATTGAATTCATTGTTTTGAATTCAAATTTCGTATTTAGAAAGTATGTTGAGTATTTTGTCTTACACTAGTAAAAAAAAAAATGCATTTCGCTACAAATTCACAACTTTAATAATAACACAGCTATTCGTTACATTTTAATAGCGCCAATTCAAATAGTATAATTCGTACCTACGTTGCATTCAATTAATTTTCTCAAGATAAGCATGTACCCGAAGGTGTTAAAATTTACGCCTCACCCAATGTATACGTAATAATGTACCTACACGGCGTGTGTGTAATAAATAGATACATAAGTGTTATTTATTTTTCATTAATAATTTATGCTAATGGTTTTAAATAATTTTTAATGCGTTTAGATTCTTTATTATTGCGGACTTAAAACACTTATTTTATTAAATAATAACTCGTCGTAAAGTAATAAATTTATTCATCTGGGTTTATATAATAATATTATAACAAAAGTATTAATAGCGAAGCACTGAAGCATGCAGGTAAAAGAATAAATAAAAAAATAACACGAATGAATTATAATTATTATTATTTTAATATTCTTATTATGATAAATTTTCGGTATAGTTTCAATAAGCGAATAATGTGGTTAATGAGATTATATTTTAGTAAAAAGGTATTAATTGTTCTTTATAAATTATGTATTTCGTATAGTTAATAATTTTTTTTTATTTAGTCGTTTATGCTTATACCTACGTCTATAATACAGCTTAGTATTTTGTTTTTAAGCTAATTATTACTATACAAATATTTTAAATTTATTCAATGCAATATTATTTATTCCGACGACGTCGTGTTCAATGTAGGTTCTCCATCAAGTCAATTCAAAATAACTTTTTTTTTTTAATAATAATAAAAAATTGCAATAAAATATTGAGTAAGCATGTACCTATATGTTATATAGCGAAACTATAAAAATCCTTGAATCTTAATGATTTCGATCAAAATGTTTGCATCTATAAATCGCTTGGTTTCAATATATATATAGGTACCGTTTCCACGCGAATAAAAAATATGATATAATATGACATTTGATCATATTAATTTTGTGTTGCATACTGATGTAGCATAAAACGTTGGAATATATTTTATGATTTTTCACTGTACTTAATATTATTCATAAATCATTTATGACTTGGATATTAAATGCATATTATTATAATTACTTCGGTGATGATGTGATTTTCACAGTCATTGTAAACGAGATGTGCTGTTATATTATTATACGAGCAAGAGAAAAGAAGTTTACAATAATTATTGTACGTATATTATATATAGGTACTACCATAATTGATATTTTTAAAACAGATTTTTTTGATTTTTAAATTATGACTTTCCTACGTTTGGTTCATTTGCATTGAGGTTTCCGATGGTTTTGCATAATAATTAAACATAAATTATTTTATGTTAAATTATTGGGTAAGTATATACGTATAGTAATTGTTTTATTTTTTTTTTTTACTATTATTATAATACATAATATAATCGTTCCATTTTTTCAACTCTGTTAAATTAAGACATTTTTGTATTTTGTAATTACTAGTTTCATTTTTGAACAAGCAATTTATTGTTTAAGATTTTGTTTCTAGTAATCGTTACATGAAATCTCAAAGTGAAGAACACTCGGAAGATTGAACCTTGCCTAATTTTTATTTTCCAAAACAAGTTTTACAATGTCGATATACATATGCATAATATACTTATGTATAAACAATTTCTCGTTTTTTTTTAGTTCCATATCTGATTACGATTTAACTCCAAGTCGACGAGTACCACCGCACGGTCATGAAAGAGCAACCGGAGATTGCGGTAAAAAGGACGAAAAAGGTTAAGGATTAGACTGGACCGTGTAAATCGAATTAAAAACACAAGTTTAACAAATCATTTCCCCTCGTATGAGATAATAACATGCGACTGGCGAATATTACAATATTATTCAGCATATAGGCGACGGCTGCAACAGACGATTTTCGCTGTTACGGTACACGGAGAGCGAGATGGATGGAGACTGGAGAGAGAGAGAGAGAGAGAGGGACGAAGTCGAGTTGAGGAGAATATTATTATTAATATTATTGTACAGGCGACGTTCGTAATAATAATAATAATAATAATATGTTATTATATTATATTATACGCGAGACATAATATTTTTCACAGTCGGCCAAGACGGACGTGGCGCAGACACGCGTCGTCTCCTCGACCATAATAATATTATTATAAACTCGATCGTTTTACGATGTCCGTCGAGCGCGCGCGTCCCGGCCGGTATCGCATTACCCAGCCGACGACGACGAAGACGACCACTACGCGGGCTCGTGCCCGTATACGCGTATTTTATTATGCCGTAATACGACGTGAGTGCAGTATACACACGACACCACCGCAGACATGATATTATATTATAATATAATATTGTACATTATTTTGTATACACCGCTCCGCGTACATAATAATAATATCATTATTGTAACAATATTATTATATCGTCGTGTGTTTTTCGTTTTGCATAATATAATATAATATTATTCTCCTCGGACACGCGCGCTGCCCCGTAGTCGTCGCGACATCGACGACGACGACGGCGACGACGACCGCTGCGTGAATTACAACTCAATCCGATATGAGGGTACATATAATAATATCATAACAACTATATAGCACACGAGCACAGTATTAATTATTACAATTATTATTGTATCGTGCGTGCGTATGACGCGCGAACCGAATATAATAATTTATACGTTTTAATCGTCACGATATTATGATATTAGGTATTATATAACTTCTACATCCGCCGACACCGTCATTGCCGTCACCGCAGGATATTACAATAATATTATGCACGTGTAATTTGTGCAACAGGCGTCTTTCGGAAACGCATATACCTGCCACGAAGCGTTTTATATATGTTTTCGTCGATTTTACGACGACCTCCGCCGCTACCATAATAATATTAAATAGGCATCAAACGGTATCATAATAATATTATAATTATTACTCGTTTTGTGAATATGTATATAATATTATATATTGTATGGCCGTCCTGCGACTCCTGCTGCCGTCGAAAGCCCGACACGAATCTTTCGTCGTACACTGCGGACGAGCGTGATCCCCACCCGCTCTCCGCCCATCCCTGTCGGACCGATATTATATATTATACTGGTTTGCCGTGCTGTATAATATTTGTGTATACGTCACAATGCGCGCACGTGGTATATAAACTATAATATAATATTATTATAATCGTTTGTGCGTAATAGATATTATAGGTACGTATATATAGCGTTATATAATATTATTCGAAATATATGACGTAGAAAGCTGCATGAGGTCCGAATTCGGTTTCCCGGAGCATATGCGCTTAAAGTTTCGAACGGCTTCGCCTCGCGGGAGACATATCGCTTGCGATTGCGAATAATTTAGTCGTTTGCGAGTAAGTATATCGACATTTTGCTGGACACAATGATGCAGTTATGTAGTAGATTTTCAATATAAATAATATAATCAGACGACCCAACCTATAACGAAACCGTCTTATCGATTGACAATGACTTGTATAACTTCTTTTTAAGCGTCTATAATATATTGTGTGACTGTGGCTTATATATATTATGGTTAGACTAATTATTTATTACCCCTATCCCTATTTAAAGGAACCCAACTATAGTATTCTCTAACAGCAATAGTATGCTGTCTATTGTCTTCGTCTGTATTATAGACTATATTGTTGTATATATGTGCGAGATTATTTTTGTAAAGGCAAACTCATTTCCGAAAAGCATTAACGCATTTGGAAATCATTTTTTTTGGATAATTTGAAGTCATTACAGTTTTACATTTTCTAATGCTATATAACTGTTCAAATTTCTACTTACTTGAATGATAACATGAATCTTAAATTTAGTGCTGGAAAGCAAAATATTAACAATGCAAAAGTAGTAAAAAAAATTTAATTTTTTCCATGAAAAACCAACAATTAATTTAAAAATAATATTTTTCAAAAAAGTATACATGTTTAGACAAAAGTGTTAGTGGTCTAAAAGAATCACTTAGTATCATCTGTATCACCTGTGTCATTTTAAACCCTCTTTAGGTAATACCTACTTGACATTGAGTTTTCCACGAGTGAATATGTATAATAATGTTAGCAACTCTATTTCTACATAAATACACAATGGTATTATTTATTGTGTGGTATTTTTTAATCTCCATTTGTTTCGATTTACCGTAGACTACGACAGTATGACATATTATAATATTATATTTCCATCGGTCACCATCTATATATCATGAAATCACTTTATATATATGCATAATGTGTATCGTTGTTCACTCTCTGGTTTCACTCTGCACAACAGCCATAGGTAAAACATACTTGCAAAGTATTTCTATTACGTGTTTCCACTGCAAAATAACTCGCGATTCAACGCATCTCCAACATGTTCAACAATCAGTAATTAAATGGGTTCTCGTATCTGTGATCATAGTTCTAGACCTTGGATCGAGATAAAGAGCTAAACTCACTTTTCGATGAAGTTCTTATCATATAAAACTGTATGTATATGTATTCACAACTTCACCAAAAGGAGAGTTTGGCCTTTCTTGACCTAAGGTCCACAGTTGTATTTATATCATATATACACATATTATGTTTGTTCATAATTAAAACAACAAGAAGAATTGTATTAAAGAACAAGTTAAAAACTGTCAAGCACAATTTATTTTGGTGTAGAATTTCGTCGTTGTTGTTAAGATGTGTGGAGATCATATTTTCCAATTTACATAGTATTAAATATAGCGGTTACTTTGTTAAATATTAAGGGATCCGAATTTTGCGTCGTTGATAATCTCGACGCTTTGACGAAACGTGCGCGGATTCCGAATTGATTTTATAGCAGATAACTCCTAGATACTTCATGATGGTTGGCATGACCACGAAATATATTATCACCGTCAAGTCTTAAAGCGGGAGGAGTTCTCGGGTCGACGAAGTGCGAATATTAATAATAATAATGCGCGTGCGGATCCGCAGACCGGAGAAACACGCCGTATGTCCGTGTCGCGCGCATATTATTATTAAAATAATATAATATATTATATGATACACAGCGTGGCATTGTGCGGGCATATAGGGAGGGTGAAGTACGCGCGGCAATCGGCTCGTATCGGCGCGAGCGGAATCTATCGACGAAATCGCGATCGCTGCAGCGCATTCTTGTCGGTACCCGAGAATCGTGTGCTCCGTGACCCCCCTCGTGCGCCGATCGATAATACACCTAATACATTAATACGTATATTATTATTATTATTATTATTATTATTATTATTATTTTCCGTAAAAATTATTATATGTAATCCGTTTCGATAATAATATATATACGTAGTGTTGCGGGTCGCCCCCCGTCACACGCGCGCACGCACGCAATAATATAATATTATTGTACGCCTGCTGCAGTAGGTATATAGGTGCATATAATATATTGCGTAATGGGTGCGCGAGAGGACGTCGCGAGGGGGCTCATTAGACGCGAAACGGACGGGAAAGAGAGGAGGAGAAAAAATTGGAAAAGGAAAAAAGGGAAACGGCCGCACGAGATGTATTTTATTGGATCGCGGGCGCGGGTGCGGCCGTTATCGCGCGCGTCCATTAACGCGCGGCGTCGTTGACCGACTACGACTCCTCTGCCGCGCCGTATCGGAAACGATCTGAACTCGTCCCGCGAGCGAGCTTACTCGCGGCGGCGTACTCGCGCGCGCGTGTGTGTGTGTGTGAGGTCTCTGAACTCTATTCGCGTAAACGATGATTTATATATTATTATTATTATTATTATTAAACGAGGAGATCCGTTTAAGCGCGTATATAATATGTAATACCTATATGCACGGCGATAATATAGTCGATGCACTCATCAACCTATTACTATTATATTATGACTAAATATGGGTATAGGAAAAGTTGTGACTTTTTGGAAAACGTTATGAAATGTGCAACGAAAAAATGCACATTTCAATGCATATTGCGCGCTAATCATATACAGTAGAGCCTCGATTGTCCGGACCCCCGATAATCCGGCGAAAGCGGTAATCCGGATGGTGCATATAAATCCATTTGTTCGTAAATATGTAGTTTTTTTGGGAATTCCCGGAACCCAATTAATCTAAAGAATTTTGTTACCGACATTTTTATTTTTTGTAATTTATTATGTTAAAGTTAATTATTATTTTTGTAATTTAAAGTGTGCAATAAATAAAAATGGTGGAAATAAAAATAAAAATTTTAGACATTTGAATAGGAGGTAATGTTGAAAAATTTCCGATAATCCGGACCAATCGGTAATCCGGACGATGCTCGGTCTGAATTCGTACGGACTATCAAGGCTATACTGTATTATAATATTATCATCGCTAAATTAGTTATGAAATTTGTTACCAATTTTTTAAATACATTCCAGTATAATATAATATGTTAACGATATGCTTTTAAATTTCAGTTATAATACCTTGTTATTATATACATTATTTCCATATGCGTGATGTCATATGGAAGTCTGCAGCGAATCATAATATCATATATTGATCATCGATGTGACTTCTAATAAGGCATATTATATACGTGCGCGATACACATAATATAATATATGGGTTGACTGCTAGGGGGTGAAAACAGGTGGTTGCGATGCTGGGGAAATACGCATACCTACACAACATAAATCGGCCACTGTCTTTGAGTGAAATATATATAGGTATATACACATTATATTGTAAACGCGTAGACGCACACACACACCGTACAAATACTCGTAAATGGTTATGATATGTAGGTGTACCTATATATATATATACATAAAGCGTATATTATATGAGCTCTCACTGTGGGAAAATCGTGTGTTCTCGAAAATAATGTAACAAACGACCGATGACGACTGTACCGCCGTCTGGTGCGCGGGGGCGGAGGACCCGCGGCGGCGGCGGCGGACAGTGGCGTCGCGCAATTTGTATTTATTAACGTCAAATCTGACAATGAGCGATTTTTCTACATGTGCATCGCGAGTGCCATTGTCACGCTGGGTATAATAATAATAATAATAACGTAGTGTTCCACCCGCACGAATAATATTTATTCGGTCGTCGTCGTCGGCCGTCCCAGTTTCTTATTCACACATCGGTCTCGCACACACACACGCACACACACTATATATAATAATATAATGTATTTATTATTATATTATTGTGAGCCCCGGCGGCCGCGTGGAGGGAGGGTGTGCGAACGACGACAAGCCGCAGGACAAACGACTGCTGCTGCAGCGGCGGCGTAAAATATACATTGCCTACCGTGTACATATAAATATAATAATCGTGAAAACTATAAGAGGAAAAAAATTGTTATTCGAAATCAATCGATCAGAACGAGAAGAGAAGAAGAAGACGAAGACGACGACGAAGGAGAAGAAAGTAATCTTTTTTTTTTTTTTTTTGTTTTGTTTGTCGAGGGACGCGACTTTTCGTATAAATAAAATATTATATAATAATATCTACGCGAGATTTCTTCGTCGCGATATTATTATTATTATTATACGGTTTCACATGTCGCGTCCATTGTGAGACTCGCTTTTCTTACGTCTCGTACAACATAAATCATACGACACGCATCGCGTACAATATGCAACACGTGTTTTACAAACGATTCGCGTTACGAGCCAGTAGTGCGCGCTTAATATAATATCATTTATTATTATTATGTAGGTATATACTGCCGTATCGTTAAAATACATACGCCGAACACGAGATGCTCGATGATAATAATCGTGATAGTGAAAATATGTTTAAAAGCGATCGCGCACATTCGGCCCCGAGAGAGTGTGTTTAAAAACGATTGTGCGGGGGTAGGTAGTATATTATACTGTCGGAAACATAATATAATATAATATAATAATAATGACGGTGGCGGTGGCGGCGCGTTCGAAATTTGCCCGGTCGATTTCATCTGAAACGCCGACGACGACGCGCGATTACCTACTCGACTATGATGCGTCCATTGTACCTGCAGTTGTATGTGCAGTGCCTATACCTATGAATATTATAATATTGTCACCTATACATTATACATTTTCATCGTATTATATCGCATTTGATTTTAAATACCGTCGGACGGCCGCCACCGCGATATACCGCGATCACCGCGTCCAAACCGCCGCTGCAGTTATGGTACTATAATATTATTATGTATAACCTACAGCCTACAAACTACAGCGCCTACTACACCACCCTGCCTACAGTTCATATAATAGAGATGAAATAGAGTAAAAGAGTAAACACTTAGCGTGTGCCAAACGCACAGAGTTCTTTCTCTCTCTATAGGCTATCTCGCGCGATGCGGTCAGCGACAGTCGCACACAAGTACAAAGTACAAGCCGCTTGCAGCGTACCGTCGACGCTGATTCGCCTATCGGATGATACCGCATGTCGGCTCCCGCTAAACTTTGATGAGTCCGCATCGGCTCAGAGTGTGTGACCTTGCCGTCGGTTAAGGTCGAAATTTAATGCTGACTTCACGGCTACTCATCGTAACGTTTTCATGGAAATTTCGAACAATTAATATACAGGTTGACACGTGTATAAAGCTTCGCAGCAAGAATATTAGGAAAACAACTAAAAACCAGCAAAACATTTGCAGTACAATGTCGTTCAGAAATGTATTGATCAATTTAAACAAGGATAATAATATACCGGAGCGGAGTGTGTAAAAAAGGTTTTCTTTAAGTTCAAACCCCAAGTTTTTTACTGTTTATCCGATACTTCCATATCACTGGCATCGAGTCAGAGTCGATACCGCCACCTTCAAATGAAGGGTGGGAGCCGAAGCGAAGAAACCGGAGCTGACGCGGATTCGTCGTTCCTATCAACCGCCAGTTCGGGAGGACGCTCACCTACGACTCACCCACCTTACCCAATCAAGGGAGAGGTATGACGGGAAGGGGGGTAGGCGAGGACTGCGCCGGCTGTAGGCGTACTTGCGGACCGGCGGCTGCAAAGGCCGTGACTTACCTCGGTGACGTACTACGCGTGTTCCATGTCCGCGACGACGACCACCGACGATCGCGAGTGACAGAGTGCAACTCTATTATTAGTGTTTCATAATCTCTTCGTAATGATGAAAGGTTATATCCATTGTAAATTCAATTTTGCATATTTTGGTGTCTGTGTCACCTCTATTGCACACAGTGATTATGACCGGACAACGACAATAGCGACAATTATTATTTAACTCGTCGCAGTCCGCGCCACTCGTCCGCGGGTTATATATTATTGTCTCTAAGCGCTGTCCATTAGTTTGAACTTTAAAGGTTTATGATTGTTTTACAATACTCACTCGTTGTGATGTGTACCTACACTATAGGTTATAGGTACCTAAACCTACTTGGCTACTTAAACCGCCATTGTATGTCTATAGGGAGTGAAATTGAATTAGATGCTGGGTGCTGGAGATTGGAATAAGGAGGGGGGCGAAATCGACGTTTCAAAAAATAATTAGTTTCACTAGTCTACAACGATGATGCTATTATAATAATATGATTATCGTTATTTGTTGTTATTCGATAAAACAAATAATAGGTCTCAGATGTATTATTACTTATTAGATATGTATTATATATATAGGTATACCTGCGCAGTATGGTGTATAATAAACGAGTGCTTATGTGTACGCTATGTGTACTGCGAGTCTTCAAATATTATAATATTATTATGTACCTATATACGATGATCGTGAAGTCGTATATTATATTATACGTACATAAATATTGACGACTTACATAATCATTATAATATTATATATATTGAACGCGCGCCGTGGGTTTGGACTTTGGATGTGCAATTATAAATTATTATGAATATTGTGGTCGTAATTATTTTTGAATATCGTTCCGATAACAATCGTATACAATAATAATACATATATATGGGGGGAAAAAAACTACGCGTGGTACCTATACATTATTATTATAATATTATATTATTGCCGGTGCACGTTTTTGTTGTATCGAGCTGATCGTCGTACGCGATTACTCATTATAGGTAATAGCGGTATACATATTATAATAATATCACAACATCGATATAGTTCCGTCTCGATTTCGGATGATCGCTCTCGCCTTCGGTTTATATTATATTATACAGACAGAGTACGCAAATATAGCTGCACGCGTGTAATACAATAGTATAATATTATATAGTCGTTCGTTTAATACGCGTGTTGTACCAATTCGTATAATATTATACGTCTTATGATGTATCATGACGCATCATGTGTCGCCTTTTTGCAAAAACAAAAATAATATATTAAAGTCCGCATAGCTCGGGGGTCGGCAACTGGTGGTTAGGACCGCGGAAAGCAAAACTCTGGACCCCGTCAACACATATTGTACTCGATTATGTTATTTACTATAAAAGTATGTACTCTATATTATTATTAATAGACAATTTATATTTCATTTACTTTATCAAACTCAGATTATAGTTATATTCATAATTCATTGCAAATATTTTATCGGGCAGGTATAATAATCGGTTTTATTACGATTTATAGGCCGACGGCCGAGTCGCGAAAATATTAAATGTACCGACGATTTAATACCGACAGCGTTAAATTGCAGCATTTATTGCTTATCGTTGCTATCCATTGAAATCTATTTAATTTTTTTATTTTCATACTGATAATATTGTAATTTTTTATATAAATTAATTGTAATAACTCGATAATTATTTTTATTTTTATAATGTTATTTTTCAAATATAAAGATTTGGCAATGATTTTTTCACTGGACCTCATTGAATAATTATTATTTTAACCCGTAGGACTCCAATAGAAATTACTTGTGGACTCCTGGTATAGCTGATTATATGATTAGGTATCTAGATAAAAATTAATATCACATATATATATATATTTATGATAAGAAACGATATAAAATAAAGATTAAACTGTATCGACGGCTGACGTGAAAACACATCAAAGCAAGCGCAGTGTATGTTATACGTTATATCATTAAACGATTCCGTTTACCAGCAGGGATGGGCATGGTGGAACATATTTCAAGTTGGTAAATTGCGAGTTCGTCCTGCAATTTGTATAGCCAATACCTTTAGCCGCTTCAGGTGGTTACCGCATGTCTCCGCAATTTATTATTCGGGAGGTGGCAAGTGATCTATACTTTAAGAAGCTATTATGATAAAGTTCATATTTTTTTTGTAAGTTCATAGATATCTGGGTTTTTTTTTAAAACGAATGTATTGTTGTCTACAATATGCACCAGATGCAACAATACAAGTAGCACACGATCGAACTCATCATCGTGTTTAAATTCGATAAATAACTAATAACTATATTAGAGGTGCCTATATAGTGTAGATAGTACTTCCCATATGGCCGCATATTATATCGCACCTACACAAACGTTATGCAAAATTCATCCTACACGAATATTTATGAGCCGCCATCACATATAAGTTTATCGGATGAGCTTGAACGTGACTTATTGAAATAAAAAAAAACTTAACCTCACCCCACCCCACCCGCCCATCAGTCGTGTACATACGCATATAGGTGCCATGATTGGGCATAATAATCTGCAGTCGCGCCCTCTAAAAACTCTGTATACGTCTTTCAAATATTGCAGCAGTCTATACTGAATGATCTAAATCAAAGTGTGAGATAAGTGCGCGCGATAACATAATATAATATTATAATGTCGAACGAATAATATTGTAGCCGGCCGAGATATAACAGCTCTCAGAGTCTATGATGATTCATTTAGAATATTGTGTAGGTTTCTCACGAGACGAAAGTAATATTCCAGTTGTATGTGTATATATAGGTAACCGGCCAAAAAAGCGAAAAAAAAATTTCGAGTTTAAAAATAGCGAATTAAAAATATCGGAAATTAAAATAACGAAACTAAATTATAGCGAAAATTAAAACGTAGAATATGTTTAGGGAAAAACTCTTGTTTTTATAGTAAATAGTGAACAGGGAATAGGAAAAATCGGGAGTAATAATGATAGATTAATTTTTGAAATTTTTTATTTTATTTTAACTTGTATATTATAGGTATGTAATATAAAATGGTCGATTTTAACTATTTATAATATGTACACTGCAGTGCAGTTCATAAGTATATGAGCGCATGGTTAATCGAGAACACGGATAATCGAGACACGCTTAATCGAGGTTCCACTGTAGTAATATAATCTTTATTTTAATATTTTTTATTTAATGAATATTTTTTTATTACACTTTTAACTTTTATACTTTTAATGATAATATTTTTTTCGCTGTTTTGAATTTCGTAATAATATAAACTTCGCTTTTATTTTTTTCGATATTTTGGTTTCGCTATTTTTCTTTTCACTTTTTGTTTCTCGATATTATGGCCTATAATCAGGTATATATTATATTACTATATAATCTCTATAGCATTATATTATAGCTTCTACGACGGATTTCAGAGCAGTATTGCCCGCAACTATTATTATTATTTATTATCGTCATCGCGTATCAGATCGAACGCGAATCGGCATTCGTATAAATATATTACCTTCGTATATAATATTATATAGGTGTATAATATATACCCCTACAACACACGAGACACGATTCGATATAGGCGTACGGCTTTCGCGCGCGTCGTACGTCGAAAATCAATTTAATTACCCCCGTGCGCTGCAGATGCCAAATAATATTATGTTTTGTTTTGCGCAGCGTTTATGATCGGTTTTACCGGCGGATTTTATTGTACGCCGGGGTCGTGGGTTTTAATGCCGAACGATCGTAAAACGATTTTTCACGCAATCCGGTTGCACGTGACTGTGTAATTCAGTAGTGATTGGACAGCGGTCGGCCGAGGAGGTCAAGTATTGAGGTGTCACTGTCATAACTATTATTGGCCGTTATTAATAATACTAAAATAATAATAATTTTATATTATTATTATTATTATTATTATCATTGCGTTATTCTATTGTTCATTCGTTTTATAGGCTTTCATCGAAGTCGTCAAATACTGATTTGCAACAATAGGACATTGCAAATCGTTCGAACGACTGATATATATATATATATATATTATTTTTTATATTTTTATTTCAGCTCCGTCGAAATATTATTCTCATCTCTAAACACAAGCAGGCGATCCCCATTCAAGTTTCAACACTCGCCATTCCAAAAAGTTCAAAATGTTTTGAAAATATTCTTTTTGTATAATTCAATGTCATTGCAAAACCACATATTTTAAAAAAAATTATACTTTTACTATTTAGTTATTATTTTTTTTTCTATTTTGAATGACAACATACATTTTCAATTTCATATTCCAAACAAAATATTTTTGGATTACTTCAAATAAATGTTTTTATTTCATAATAATAATATTATACTACTGGATAAGTTATAAATTAGGTAATCAATGAATAACGCTGATTTAACCTTATGCAAATATTTTAAATTTATAACTGATAAAGTATAATACACATAATGAGTAGTTTTCCTGGGGGCCCGTGAGTAAATATTATTAAGTATCTGGTGTTGTAACCTTGATGAAGTCGCCATACATTTTTACAATTTCTCAGAGATCATATTTGTTTTAGTTTTACTACCCGACAAGTTATTATATAGTATAGAATAATGAAATATATATGATACATTTCAATATTACCAAGTCGTCCGTACAATCCCAGTGTAAAATGCTCAAGTGATTTAAGTGTAAGTCCAGCGTGGATATAGAATTTTCTCATATCATGGGGTTGGGGGATACCTAAAAAAGTAAATTATTTCGCACAAGACACAATTCCCTAAAAACACAATAGCACACGATGTCGACGTTGTACGTTTTATTTATTCTCTCCCGTGTAATCAAAAACATAGAAATAATAAATAATATATTATGATGCTGAATATTTTATTGGATTATTATTATACAACAATATTTACGATATTATACTGAATAATAGTATGTAATTTTTTATTTTCATTATATCATATTATGAGTTATAAGACGTTTTAAAAGTTAATTATATAATAGTATGTAATTATTTTTGACTTACCTGTATCATATTATAATTAATAATTATTATTGTCATATATATATATATATATATATATTATATATAGGTACCTACTTTCTGGTCGGCGAAGGACTCCTATATTGGCCGCCGGCTGTAGGGCACAGAACCAGACACCGTCGGCTGAGGCTAAAAATAACTTAGCAACAGAGATGACCGCTTGGAACTCATTTTTACAGCTGGCCAGTTTGTAGGGAGCAACAGGTCGTTCGCGAGATTTAGGAAAATCGTTTAGTCGAGTGCGTGCAATGAATATCGTAGATTGTTTGATCTATATCTACACTCGATTATGATTGGATAAATATTGTGGAACGGGACGGTTTGCCCGTTTAGGGTTGAACATTCGGGCTATAAAACAACCTCGACGAGGTGACCTTATGATTTTATATAATACATTATACGTTATATAAGCATTATTTACTTACAATGTTGTGAAGAATTAATATGATATTCGTATATTGATAAACGATTTGAAGAACGGCTCACTGCAATATCCGCATAATTCACAACGTTTAAACGCGGAAAACCCTTTCAAAACGTGATTCGTAGCATAGAAAAAATAGACTTAAATTAACGGGATTCCTATTAGTTTTAATGACGAGGGAGGAGCTTTTCCTCCACAACTGTTCTATAGCCACAGTCATAATACAATTATTTAACGATGTCTAAAAAAAATCATTCCATATATTTTATAAGAATATTTTATAAGATTTAAATCTCTCGATTGATTAGTACATAACTGGAAGGGGTACTCCATCATCCGCGCCTCCCTCAAATTCAATCTTTGTTAGTAATTATGTTATTTAATATTACAATAGAAAATTGATTCTTTTGTTAAAGATGATATGGCAAAAATCATATTTTGATAGTTGTTATAATATATTACTTATTTAATTATGAATTATTAATAATACTTTAATCACCCTTACAACACTGTTGCGACCTAGCCGCAATCTTCGTATTCGATCTGTGCGTGGCAGAAAATGATCACATATATAGGTTAGTTTATGTTGCAATTGCAGGTAATGCGCGGTTATTATATACGTGGACATGTTTTTTATGAATCTTTTTAATAGTGCGCATGCACAGCCGCAGGAGAGTCTACATAAATCATAAAACATATCGGGAGATCGACGGGGAGGGGAGAGGCGGGGGGGGGTGGATTAAACCTCTCGAGTACCACTTATATAGTTTGCCACCATAATATATTGTGTCCTGCTACAAGCTCGCGGGACCATCGCCGCCGCCGCCGCCGCCGCCGCCGCCGTATGCCTCAACCGAGTTCGTGATGCGCAATGTGCGCATAAATATGGTAAATTATTATTTTATTCGACGATTATTTGGTAAGTAGGTACCCTACCCGTTTGATGCGTACACGTCGTGGTAATTATCATTATTATTATAATATAATATGCGATGGATTCGATTGGAATAACAGCACGAAGCGCAACGATATTATAATATACGCTCGACCACGGGTCATATATTCGTTATCGGTATGGTCATCGCGCGGTAAAAAATAATTATTATTATTTCGAAACGTCGGATTGTGCACGTAATAAACGAACCGAAATTGGTCGCGGCGCGAAAACATTATAAAATAATATATTATAGGTACCTACTCGAGTCTGGGAAGTCTGCAGGAAGCGGTAAAACGAAGAAGGAATAGAATAGGCGATCAGCGGTGCAGGGTAAAAAGTTAAAAACAATTTAATTCATGGACAATACAATATTGCGTCATAATAATGTGTATATTTATATTTTATTATAACTATGATTTTTTGATTTTTTCACCACAACTAAATATGTAAAAAATGTCAATTCAAGAACGGACGTGATTTTTGGAAAACCATGAAAACCCGACTTGAAGGAAAGTTGATGCAAGTCAGTGTTTTAGTTCTATACATAAAAAATTCGTAAAATGTACAATAAAATCGTATAAATTAAGAAAAAAAATTGTGATTTAAAATTTAGTTAGCTTATATATAACGGAAGAAGATGACAATAAGTATACCTCGAAGCGTTTATATAATATCGAGTTTTTCCGGAAAATAATTGTTTGATAAAATTTTACTATACAGAGTACTCTATATTATGTGCTTGGCTATGAGTGACTTACAATCGATTTTTCCCGTGACTATCAGGAGTTTAATGGTCATGGTCAAATGTGTATTATTGTCTATAATATCGATTCCGTCACATCACGAATTTTAGACTTCCACGCTTATAGTTTTGTACCTACAAAAATTCAGAAAATTAAGACTTATTTTCTGTTATTACTCTATTATTATCGTAGGGAAGAGACTTTGAAGACTTTTAGTTGTACAATGCAGTGCGATAGAAATAATATGACGTATTCCTGTATCGTGTATAGTTAAGGGTATTTTCAACGTTAATATTTACGACTTCATTTTTTTTAAGTATTAGAATGAAATTTGAAAACAATAATAAATACGTAAAACGAAATTTTTTAAAACTTAATGAGAATTATAATTGATTTTGATTAGATATGAATGTTTATTTATCAACAAACTATATTACAAAAAACGACATTTCAAAGTAAAATTTTTGGTTTTTTTTTTAGCGAAATACTGTAATTAATTTTTCTAATTTTTTACTGCGCCGACGAGCGCAAAACGTATACCTATATAATAATTTATCTCCTCACTCGTTTCGATTTAAGGCTATATATATAATATATAAAGTCACAAGACGTAATGCGTGTGTGTTTGCGGATGTACGAATTTTAAACGCGTCGTTTATAGATTCGTTATGCACTAAGCCACTAACACGAAGTGCCTATATACAGAATCATGATATATTATTAAAATCTTTTTCACAGATATTATAATATTATATCGATTCGACGTGTTAAGATCCTAATGATCCTCGTTTTGGCACTTTGTTCTCGTGCGTTGCCTTTTCGTTTCGTCTCGCAAATTACATAATTATTATAAATGTAATATATATTAATAATTAATATCATAAAGCGTACGTCATCGGTGGCATCACGAACTTGTTTTCACTACCGGGGCCAACGCTACTATCATTATTTCCGCCCATCTACAAAAATAGTCGGAAAATATTGCATTGTTATTGTAAAAAGAATCATCCGGTCATCTACAAAATTTGTTAAATTTGTTAATTTGTAATATATTTTATATAGGTATAGTGCAATTATTGTGACAATGTATTACTGTCATTGTCATTTTGAAAGTTTTTCGAAAATAGTATTAAGAGATATTAATATATATTTCGAGGGCGCTACACTCGCATGCGTTGTCTTCGTCTCAAAAAGTCATAGCCTATCAAATGGTACGCGTTCTGATGTTTAATCATTTAGTGAATCTCATAAGTTTGTATTCTATATTTTAATTTTAAAGCGAGTTGTGATCATTTTAAAACTGTGAATTGTTTGTAGATTTTGTAAAAATGCTAATAACTCACGAATGGATTTCGGGTCTTCCCGGGCTGATAGCTGCAGTATATTATATCATATTTTGTAATAATTACTATTGTATTAAGCGTAATATGTATATATTAAATATATATACGTATACATCATTACGTTAGGGACTTATAGGGTACATATGTGTATATGTTGTTACACTGCAGTTGCAACGTATACAATATATACACATTATTAAAATACAAAAATAAGTTAAGAAAAAAATTATATATTCAAATTTATAATAATTAATTCCTTAGAAAATGTTAGTGAGCCAATAACAATCATGTGTATCGACATACAAAGAACTAGATTAATAGAATATGACAGATAAGTAATAAGAGAAGACGGAAAGTGGTTCTTCAGTGGTGATCTTTTCCAGATTGTCGGTTAGATTAATCGCAGACCGCGGAGTCAACTATTATAAGCTTTTTTCTAAATTGTGAGCGTTTTGATTTATTATTATAATATATCCCAAGTAATATTATATTATTACATAGCTGGTATAGCCGGGATTGTTCGGAGGCGGTGGGTGAAGCTTTATCGATCCAAATAATGTGCGCACTCGCGTTCGACTTACTATCTGTACGGCTAGTGAGACGATAATAACGATTTGATCACAATGTAAGACGAACCGCAGTCAAGCGAAACGGTTTTGTTCGCGTACCCATAAAAATCCCCTGATGTATTGTGTTTCACGAGCAGTGCAAACGTACCCATACTGTTTTATACCAGGTATTCGGTAATTTATACGATCTCGAGCGCAGGTATATAACATAATAACGCGACGACATTCGGGTTTGGACCTACGCAATAAACATACAAAATATATAGTGCCATGACTTTTATATGCGTATACATACAGAGTGAACCACTGAGCGTATTGCTCACCAGTGTCGCCATCACTATTGTTATCCCGTATGAGAGATGGTATTTATGATTTATTCAAATTCTGAATTTCGGAATTTTTTTATTCCACTCAAAAACCTTATTTTGATGTGCTTACATTTTTTTGTTATATTGAAAGAGTGTCCTGTGAATGTGTACTTATTATTTACATATATGAAAAAGATCCTTCTTGATGAAGTTTGATTACTCATACACTAAACTCGTTAAAATTTCGATTGATGTATCAAATTTTTAACACTCCTTAAATGACATAACTAATCTATAGATATCAATATATTACTTATAATAGTATCCGAAATCATGGTCTTAAATCTTATATAGAGTAAAATAAAGAAATCGAAAAATTGAGAATTATTGCGTTATAATAATATATTAACGGACACAAAGGGGGTGAGCGTGTTCGGCGAACCACTCTGTACATATTATACAATATATTATCATTTTTACGGTGTTTTTCACCGGGACAATGCGTCGCCAGCGACGAGATGTTATATTATTATTACTCTTTTTTTCTAACCGACATTCAATCCCCCGGGCCGCCGCCGGCCGAGATCGCTATAAATCGAAATGCACCAAACGTTCCGTAACACTATATATGATATAATATTATATTATTACTCTTTTACACGCACACACACACACACACACACATTGTACCTCGTCTGTTGGGTTCTTAAAACGTCGACGCGTCAGACGTCCAAAACGTGCAGACGGACACATAATACGATACGCGTCTGGTGCGGAATAATAAACGCATATATATGTATGTATAGGAGATAAGATAATATAGTTACCTCTACCTATATATACATGGCTATGTATATATATAATATATAATATATACGTACGTCTTGCAGGGGTGTCGTCGATTTTTTTTTTTTGTTTCGTTGTTATCGAATATTGTGCAGTTGATGTGTGCGGCTCGTCCCATTACCGACCCGACCCGCAATAACCGAGACGAGATTGAAGGGAAAGATCGATTTATTTGGTCAATAACACGGTTGAATAAAAAGACTCGAGTGTTATGGCGAGTATTACGTGTACTCGGGGGTAGATATTATAATAAAATATATTTTATTTTAATATAATAATGATATGTAGGTACCTAATATTATAAGATGTTCTGTGAGTCTGTGCAGATGGTACTATAAGGTTTGGGACTTATGTGCACCAACAATTTTGGAAAAATGCAATTAAAATAATCAAAAACAAATGTTCTAAAATATTTCTACCGGAATCTTTTTCAATTTAATAAAATCATGATCAAAAATGTATGATTAATTAATAAAGTATTGAATGATTTTTTTATCATTACTTATTAGAACCCGTTATGAACGTTATGCACTATATATGCCTACAAATGTTCTAAAATGTTATACTTGCAATAATATTATTGCTTTCAAATAACTTGCTAAATATTTGTGCAAAAAGTCTATATAGGTAATAACAGTGAGGTATCTATACAATATTATGATATTGTTCGTATTAACACACGCACTAAGCCTGATTACGAAACTTTCATGTGATATTATAAAAATAAATACGTAAAATTCACGTCTTTGAAGAGATGGAATTTTTCAAAACTTTATTACCGTATATATAATAATATAGTACCTTTGTCGTCATATATATTATAATAGACTTCGGTAAGTATATAGATATACGCGTTAATAATATAATATAAATAATGTAGTTTAGCTTATATGCACCGCATAAACGTTTTCCATTACACACAGGAAGCACGGAAGCGCGTGGCGTTATCGAGACGGCAGACCATCATAATATATTATATTATATAATGTATATCGTATTTGGAGGCGTATATAATATGTTATAACTTATAATACACGGAGGTACACGACGAGGAGGAAACGGAATCGCGTCTCCGTTTTCGAAGTCATTATACTCGCTTTAAGCCCTTTATATTTTACGATATACATTATAAAATAAAAATATATATACCCAACCGAAGTATAACAATATCATTATTATATATACGTTCTAATATCCTCCACGTCGCGATCGTACGATTTTATAACTTATAGGAGGTATACATAATATTTATAATGATATTATGTAGTGTAAATATAATATATATACGCTTGTCTTTATATATATGGTAATATAATATTAACTCATCGGCGTCATTGTTCGTTTGGCGCGCGCAACGACGGCGGTAATTACAGCAAGTGTACGGCCAGGAACGCATTATATAATACATCATAATATTATATTTTATACAATATATAATAGCTCCGGGAGACTTAAACGCGGAGCACATGAACGTACATGATATATATTATATTATTTCACGTGATGGTATACTATATGCGATGGGTGTGCGTGTGTGATGTGTTCGGTCCAAGTTCGTCGGCGGATGCTGATGAATTTCGTTCACACACACCCTATAGCTGCGTCCGGGATTGAGTCGTTATCCGAGTTCTGCCGGTCGTCGTCGTCGTCGTCGCGTCTCTGCCGTCATTAACATTTTAATAATAACAACGATATTATAATATGCAACAAGTGGTCCACCCACTAAATATTGTTTTTATTATTAATTACTTGTTACCCATCTATATGTATACTATAGGTGCACGTGAACGAACGACGAGTTACAAATCGGGTCCAACAGGCGACGACCTCCGTATTATGTAAACGAGATCGACAAGATGGCTTCATCCGACTTTTAGATAATTTTTCAAATATATTTACAAAATCTACATTGAAAAAAAAAACAAAAATTATGTATTCCTTAAAAATATATAAGCAAATTTTTTTTTTTTTTAAACTGAACAATAGAACCATAGACCAAAATAACAGAAGTAAAATATACAATACCAATTTAGTCAGGGCATAATTAATCATATTTGAGGTTTGACACACGATGTTTAATCGGTTGCAATAAGTAATGACAAATAATTAATCCAGTCCTCCATTTGCAATTTATTTAACTGGTCCTACACTGGCCTCCTTGAATGTTCTATAAAATGGTTTTGACTTTTGAGATATAATGTCTCTTTATGAAATAAAATCTATTTTAATTTTAACGACCTTGTTCATCAGAAATCAAAATTCATGAATTCACGAAAAATGACAATGGCAATCTAGTCAAAGTCTTTTTTGGGTCAATTACATGATAGTCAACCTGTTGTATTATTATGTTTTTGATTATCATTATAATACTGAATCTCGGATAGATATATATTTACGTATATTAAATCGTTTATTTAATTCGTTGTCATGATAACAAACAAACCACGGTTTAAATACTCACGAAAATAGCTTATTCACCGTACGCCAGTAATGGCGACGATAAAAATAAATGTGATCTTGGTACTAATTGAATTCTCCGGTGGCTAAAACCTCCTATGCGCTGGAGTAAGGAGCGGCGGGGTTGCCGGAGAGTTAAACTAGAAGAACACATCTCTTTTTCACATTTTTTGTCTGAAAGTTTTACAGAAATAATGGCGATTTAACTCGATAAATGTGAATTTAATCTATTTTAATCAACAGGTAAATATAATGTCCGTGGTTCAAACCCCGGATTATGACAACATTTTTGCATTATTTTTTTATAGTTTTTTTATCGATTGACATAAGATATTATATACTTATTGGTAATGAATTATGTTAATTATTAAATGATTGATAATTTTCTATATAATAATTAAGCTACAGCTTACATTGATAATATACCGTACATAGTTATAGATGGAAATCCTGGCAAATAATTGCAAAGTACGAGAAATTTTTAATTTTGACCTTCCAAAATATGAACTATATCTATAGTTATCAGATTTCCTACCAAAAAAGATATTGAAGTTGAAAATCAAATCTGCATTTTTTCTGCTATAAATCGTGTACACACAAAAAAACACACATTGCAAAAGAGATTTTATATTTTGACTATCAATCACGTATACGTAAACTTGTATTTTTTAATCTCTGTCGACAATATCACTCGCCATCGAATATTAATTATGAATCTCACTTACCGTATTACCCCCTCATCAATCCCCTATGCAGGATCTGCATCGCTTATAATATTATGTAGAGTTGACTGCGGCGGTGTTCGTAGTGATTGTGTCCAGCGACTGACTATGATATTAATATTATATTATATTATGTCACATAATATTATGATATACGCGTGGCCGCGTACCTAAGTTTATTGTTTTTGAAACGTTTTGCGAGTTATATGACTCTCTGATATTATGTACCTACCTCATGGTGCGATCCTCGGTGCGGGAGACCTCCATCTCTTTGACGGAGGTGATCTATTTTGCGCAATCACTCGAACTGTTATTATAGCGCACAATACCCGCGAACCGCTTCATACTCATCTCAACACGAGACGATAAGTACCTTTACTTGCTCCCGAGAATATAATATAATATTACGTTTACTCGACTACACCGTCACTACCGTATTATATACTTGCGACGACTATATTTAATAATAATAATAATAATAATAGGTGGCGTAGCGGTACCTGTTGCTGTCGGTGTACTATTTTAATTATACCACGCGCGTATGACTTTGTGTAGATGTATTTTTTTTATTTTTCCCGACCCGTAAGACGAGCTGCTAATAAGGTTTTGTCGTAAAGCAGCAGCAGCCGCCGACGCCGCTGACTTTACGACGATTATATTATTATGTACACCGGCGCGTTACGACGGTAATAAAACGTCATGTAAAAGGCTGTAAATTAGAACCGCATCGATTACCGTACGAACTAAATAATAATAAAAATAATAATAATTATGAGCTTTCTCTTCGGGCGCTCGCGATGGTCATCCTATAACTTGCACCTGCAGCGGCGATGGCCTGTGCTGAGACCTATTTTCATACAAGCTTACGTATATATGTGATGACCACCGGAAAATATCATCGGCCGTCATCTATAACATATATAGGACGGGATGCACATTTTCGTAATATTGCTATTACTGTGCTCGGGCACCTTTATTGTATCGTATATTCGTATACATAATAATATAAAGTACGATCACGGTAAATGATCGGGTGATATTCCTCCCCAAACCCGACACTATCGTTCCGTTGAGTAGTTTTTTTAGAACATTTTTATGCACCACGTCGCTTTTGTAAAGAAAATACTTCAATTATTCAGTAAGACAGACTTGCGATCAACCAAAAATCGTTTTGTCCGATACCTATATACAACTATTGACTAATCTATCATTTGATATCCACTCAAGTCACCTGGTCAAAATTGATATTGTATTATAATATGTGAACAATTATTTATATATTATACTAACAACTATAACGTCTGTTGTTTTAAACCGCAAATAAAAAATGTCATGACAGCAAATCAGTTTTAATTTGATAACAAAATAATAGGGAGCTGATAATGAGCTATATACTTTTGGTAGGGAGTGTGACACATTAATCGTGTAATGTATTGTTAATAAATTGCGTGAATGTCTACTTATCCAATAATGCCCGTCGTCATTTACACAATATAGTATAAATGTATACCATATTATATAGTCATTATACCTTATCGTTGAATTGTTCACCATTTAAAAACCGCGGAGGTATCAGCACTCAAATTTCAAGAGAAATCAATTAAAAATATTGTATTTGATTTAAAATGTTGATAAATGTTTGTACCTATATCATTTTTAATTGAGATTTTTTTATAAAAGCGTAGGGTAATGTTATAAACTCTCATCAGCTCACTAAAAAAAAAAAACATTGTAGGGGCTGGTTGAGCGAACTGAGTAGTGGGCACAACCTCCTAGTATACATACAATATTTAATCGAGGCAGTACAATATTACGAGTCAGTTATATAGATATCTAATTATTGTTTTATGTGTCTGTGGTTAAATCGAACTAAAAAAAAAAACGAATAAACGTAATGAGCACAGGCCTAATCGCGTATACTATGACACGGTTTCGTTGTTTGTCGCCGAATTAATATTGAACGATGGATATATTTTTTTCGTTTTTCGTTTTTCACATTTCAAACATCGATCTGCAAAATTAATATTTTAATGATAATTTCACAGCACCCGTTTATTGAATTCCTACGAATTACGACGATCTAAGAAAAGATGATAACTGCAGCAATCTACAGAGTACCTGCAGTCGGCAGTGGTGTGCCGAACATAGGTCCAAAACGGGCAATTGCCCTCGTCAAATAATCTCGAGGGGGTACACCCTTATTTTTGGGGTCCAACATTCCTGAATATAGTTCATGAATACTGAATACTGTTTTTTTTTTTTAAAGACGAGATAATGTGGAAACGACGTTGGCTTTCAATACTGATCTTTGGAGGGGGGGGGGTCCTAAAATATGCATTTGTTAACATATCACTCGTCACGGCACTGCCTGCAGCCGAACTGTTGAAGTCACAGTAGTGATTGTAAATTATATAAATATAACGTCATAAGACGCGACGTCAAAATATTTCTATAGTAATAATATATGTACTAGACTCATAGATCATAATATTAAAATATCACTCTTTTATCATATTATACGAGAGTCGATTTAAACGATATTTTGGTATAATAATAATTGGTACCTATAATATTATATCCGACGATTTAATTATATGACCACTATAATAATATCTTCTTCGGATGACGTACTCGTCGCGTGTACCTAATATACCTATAGTTTGCGTGCACGTGACGAAATCAAAGACGCATAAGCCTCCACCACACGTCGTCATAACACAACAATATAATAATCCGTTCTCTCGACACCCTTTGACTGCGTAGGTATACGCATAAAATAATAATAATAATAATAATAATAATAATCATAATAATAATAATAAAGAACACACGTATTATATTATTATTATGTCTGCGCGTCTTGACCTCGGCGCAGATGTCTGCGAGCGGCGGCGTCGTCTGCGCGAGGGTGCGGCGCTCTCGATTTTCGCATTCCACGTCACCCAAGAACAAACACAGGGGTTCTGCCTATAATATAGGGGTGGAAAAAAAATAAAGTTTTTGAATTTAATAGGATCAGGTGCTTAAGTAGTCCGGTTTATATACACTCCGCAGTTGCAGGGGTGTCTGCGGGTGGTCGCGAACACAATGGCACGGCGAGAATTCCATAAGAAAACACTCGAATCGCCGTGCAATGTAGGTAGGCCCCGCCGCCGCCGACTCTGTTTGACTCGCACGTTTCGTCTCGTGTGCACATAACAATATTTTGTCGGTTGTTATTATATTAATATTATTGTATTTTAAATTTAATATTATGACGATATATGCACGCTGGGACGAATAATAATATTTTCGTTGAAAATAAATACAATATATATATATACCGTAGGTAGTATTATTTTGATAATGGTTTTCACACAAATCGCGAGCGACTTGCAGTGATGCTTGAAAAATAATAATATTATCACAACGACGACAGCGCAACAACACAAACAACGACTAATATTATATATTATTATAATAATATATTTTTACGGACACGAACGCGTTTTCGTGACCAGACGCTATGGCGATGATGTGACGGCTCGCGGTGATAATGATTGTGTGCGACGACAACGATGATGAAGACTTCAATCACGGCGGAGTGTTTTTTGTCCCGCTCTCTCGCTCTTTTAATCACGAGTATTACTATTATTATTGTTATTATAATTATTATTATTATTTTTTTTTTTTTAATTTGGAAACAATTGCAGTGGAACGACGACGGCGGCGGCGTATACAGCAGTGCGCCGCAGTGAAAGTATAAATCATCCGGTCAAGTGGCTGTTTTGACAGATGCACGAGCATGTGTCAAAAACACACGAATTTAATTTTGAATTATTGTAGGTAATCAGGACGAACTCGTTACTACCCGTTATAATAATAGATATATATTGTTGTGATGTAGTCCGCGAGCGCGTCTTCGTCTGCAGGCGGCCACCGCGACTCGCTTTATGGGAACTGTTTTTTTCCACAGAAAAACCCATTACATAACACGCGCAACAACTCGCGGTCCGAATGCGTCCAGGCTCGATAAAATAAATATCGTACCCCCCCCCCCCCCGTAATAAGTATATCGTATATATGAATTATATACGTGGGCGTCTTTTGACGTAATAATAACAAAAAAAAAACAATATTAAAACAATGAAAATATGTAACCATTATCACAGTAATGTATAATAATATTATTAAATACCTATATAGGTATATGATATACTGTAGCAGGTACCTATATATTACAAACTATATGGGCGTAAAGAGATATTGTTCGCAGGCGGTGCATTCCTATTCAGACGACCCATCAAAATAGTTGGTACATTTTTTTCTGGGATTCAGCTCTGCTATATTGAAATAACAACGTTTTAAGTACTTACCTATATTTTCAAACATATATTATATAGTGCCAACGCTTCTCAAAATTAATGATCAAAAATTACTTGCTGCGAATAAACCAAGTAACAGACTCAGATAATTTTTTTTTTATGTTTGTATGACCTCTGGTCCAAAACAACAGTTAGGTATCAAAATCATAGACCTAATACTAGGTATACACCTATAGGTACCTAATACGTATAGTATTACTGCATTTTCATAATTTCTATAATTATTATAGAAAAATTTAAAAACAAAATTACACCAAAAAAATCAGTTCGACAGGTCTGCGGAGTATATCGATTTGTTTGATAAAAACGTCTCTGTAATGCGTGTTGGATAGTAATAGAAAAATGTTAAAAACTCGTATTATAAGACGTGTAGGCGCCTACTATCTACGCCAGGGGTCGCCAACCAGTCGATCTTTCTAGGAATATAGGTCGATCGTTTATAAAAATTAATTTTACCATTATCGGTCGATCGCGTAATAAATAATCGGATATTATTTCGGAATTATTATTATTACTATGAAGAAACAATAAATATTTATTGAGCTTAGACCTTTTTTTTTTTTTGCTCATAAAACAAATCTCTTCCTAAAGACCTAAATTCTCATGAATGTCGATCACCTGGGACTAAAAATTTGAAATATAGCTCACTTGTTTGAAAAGGTTGGTGACCCCTGATCTACGCTATACCTAAACACGGAGTGTGATATTTTTACAAATATTTTATATGGTCCGATCCGCTGGTAATAAAACGTTATATAATATATTTTATTATATAGCGACTATGTGGACAATAACAAATAATCATAATAATATGTAAAGTAAACTTGAGCATCCGATACCGTTCGCAGTCGTAGTATATACCTAAAATACAATATATAGTCGTGTAATATAACAACCACTATAAGCATAAGCCCGTTAATGAGACCTGCAGGACGCTTAAAAAAAAAAAAGACGTTTAACTCTGGTGGCGGCCAATATACACGGAAAATTATAGGTACGGTTATTATTATTATTATGTAAATAATTATATTTTATACGATAATATTGGATAGCGATTTATTTGCCGCACGCATAAAAACAGTTTTATAATATAATATTATATTAAACGAATAAAAATAAAACAAATTTGACTTTTACGATGCACTGCGTCTCGCGGTGGCGTCGTCCTATATAATAATAATATTAAAATGTACATAATAATATATAGGCAGGTATATCGGACGTAATGTCATTAATCGACCGCGGTAATGGTATATTACACTCGTGCAGTCGTGCTACATACCTATACGTGCGCGGTGAGTCAATACACGATAATATATTATATAGGTGTACCTTTATACCGCGTTATAAATTCGGTTACCCGCCGTTTAATACGCACCATCAATGTATGTTATTTATCACGATATAATTATTATTATTTGGTACTTTAAGGGACGACCGGAAGAGCGGAATTAATCCCTGTGGTCACGCTGTCTTACAATTTATCATACGACGTTCAAAAGACGTATTATTATCACGCTAGCGGTTACTTCATTATCCATGTTGCACTTAAAGTTTGGGAGTAAATATTGAAAGTTTTGAAATTCCGGATAGGTACGCAGGCAATAGATATTGCGTGTTACCCCGCGCATAACCTAACCTAACCTAACCGACCGCAACCTGTGCAATACATTAATGTTGCAAAAACCGTCAACTGCAGTAAACGTAATATGCAATCGACGATAGTGTTTTATCAATTTGTAAATTTTTAGCGCACACAAGTTTCTACCCACCTCCCGCTTGTACGCGTTAAGGCTTACATAACTATATTTGAATATGTTTAAGAGAAATCGATGATTCGAATATTTTGAATGCGTCGATCGTAGTTCATACAATATAATATAATATATGTATAAAAATACTGTCTCTACATTTTCTGAAATTATATTTCAAAAATATTCCGAGTTGCAACCGCGGATAACGACCCTGCGGATAGTTGTCTAAGCATTTTATTATCATTATAACAACATTTATTACATACTATATGGTATTTTATACAAAACCGTTACTAGTACACACAGGCGACCAACTCGAACTCGCATAATACAATATAGGTATCACAAAATAATATACAGCCAAATACATGACGTATATCCTCTACATTTGATTAACGTGCAGAGAACAACACATCTACTTAAAAAAAATGTACTTAATTGTTTAGATACAGACGTCTGTTTTTCAAACGAAAGCCTTCTTTTTTTGAAAATATTGAAGCGTTTAAATCAAAATTTGAACGAGTAGTTTCTGAGTTCTTAAAACATTTATATTAAGGATAATATTATAGGTCCTTAGAAAAATAGAAAATAGATGTTATATTAAATCAAATACTTACTATATACTCAGACAATTTTTACGAATTATTAAACGGTAATGTTTATTAGGTACTATATTTGTATTAATTATAGGTACGTACTGTCATTTTCATATCATTAAAGTCTCCTTTTATTGAAGTCCATTATCATGGACTTTTATCCCTAGTAGACAATGTTTAGTAACTAAAAAACTATGCATTAGAGTTTCAATTTGTAATAGATACATCAACGTATTTAAAAAAGTCATCAGCTAAATAATTTACAGTAAAAAAAGGGCGCAGGTTGTCGTTTGAAATACAAAAACTTGTGTTATCACAAGTCGTTCCTGAAATAAAGGGGTAGTATAAAAAATCTAAGTAATCGAAAGTGTCTAGTAAATCTCAGTACCTGTATAGGATTTCAAAAAAAAAATCCAAAAAAAGGAATATGATTATTTTAGAAAACAAATAGGGGTGAGTATAGGTATGCTCGGCAAATCGGCCTGTAAGGCATATAATAAATTATGACGCATACAGACCTCGGATGAAATGTGTGTGCGCACATTTCAATATCTTTATACCGCTCGCAAACACATAAACCTATTATATTATATAACATAATGTGCTCGCGACTTTGTAGTGGCGAAATAAAAAATTGCCGAGTTTGTAGCTCCGACTATACCTATATATATACGATATACATACCAATATAATGATAATAATATATAATATATATATATACGACGCGCGTGCGGCCGCGAACACGAGGCTATATAGGTATTATAATAATATCGTATACACATACCTATAATATAATTTAGTGTCTGTCCATTGTGTTAAAACCAAAACCGTGTTATTATTTAATTTGACTAATTATTCGACGAAACGTTTCCCAGTTTCCCACCGCGTACATATATATATATATATATATATAGGTACCGCTGTACTCCAGACTATAATATATGTAACTCGTACCTACCTACCTACCTACCTACCTACCTACCTACCTATCTATATATACGCGTACATATACATATTATTATACATATTATTATTATACTGATATACGGTCGACGCGCGATAATTAGACACGCGTCGTCTTCCGCGCGTCTTCTGTCCCGTCCGCGAGTCGGACGACGGATCGTGTGTATATAATAATATTTTTTTATATATTATATATTGCATATATATATATATATATGACGTACGCCTATAAAATAAAACATACTTCATGGGCGTGTTACATACCTTATATATTATATACGTTCAAAGTTGCGGCGTATTCGTACGTTTACGTTTACGGGGCACGGCGAAAACAAAAAAATATTACTTTACGGTTATTTTTCCGTACCGACTATAACTCCTCAATACATATTATACACAATTATTATGCGCTTGGTTTGTCAGATTATCGTACGTTTTTGTTGTTCGATCGGCGTTAACGCGCAAAGACTCCAAAAACGTCACCGAATAAAAACTGTAACAAAAAAAAATTACAAAAATCGTTATATTATTACCCGAGGGCTGTGGGAGACTTTAACTGTAGCCCCGGTAAAAAACATAACGACATAGAAACAATCGACTCCGACTGTAAGCAATATTAATATACGTTTTCACAGCGACTGGTATTTAATATGCAGGGTGATTTTTTGAACTGCAGTTAACACTCATCGTCTCGCAATGTAATAATGTTTTTGAAAATGTATTATTTTTTTTTTTTTCATTCCTATAGTTTAAAATATCGCTATACGTGGCGAGACATTTTTTAAATATTTTTCAACGGAATAGTGTTTTTTTTTTAAAAGTTTTTACTTTATTGAAAAAACAACATTGTACCTATATAGTTTCATATTCCGCTAATCAGAATATTTTTCTGAGAATTTTTATAAATTAAATCTAATTCGAAGAAGTAATAGTTATGTAGCTATAAATATTTAATGTTTGACAATTAGTGGAGTATCTAGTGGACTGCTTGCAACATTTAACGGGGCACCTATCCCTGCAGTGATCCTGTGTCACTTCATTCCACTGATCAACACTCTAATATTATTAATCGGTGGAGTTTACAGTCGGTGGAATTTACACGAAAAAAGGGTTTAAAAACGTGGCAGTCGATGCAATTTACATGTGCCCCTAAATATACTCATGACCATTCGTTCAAAATTGTATTTTCATAAAATATAAAATTTATGAGTTAAATAAAATAGTATATTAGTAAAAGTGAAAACATACAAACCGTTATAAAAACAATAATAATTTTTTTGTAAAAAATTTCAAACTCATTAATACTTTTCGAGATGGTGAGTGCGGTATTGCGGTTTACTGTTAAAATAATCACTCATAGTGTTATTATACACCGCACTCGCGACGAGAAACTGTAATAACCACGAGAAAGTTGGTTGAAATATGAAATTAATGTTCTTAAATAATATCTGTATACGTACACATAAATACACACGCACATGATGGCCACAGAGGTTAGAGACGGTCAACAATATGTAGGTACTATACATTTTGTCTGTGATAAATGATCGCTCTTGTTATTCGACAGGATGGTTATCTGTGTTTGGGACGTTTGAAATATCGTTCCGCTTAAGAAAATGTTTAATAAAGTATATTTGTGTTTTAGTTATGTGAAGAAATAAGATCCGAATAGAATTGTGTTTTTTTACGGACCGGAGTTAAAAAGAAATGTATATATACATTAATATACACGCATAGGTGTAAGCCGGATTTTTCTACGGGGTGGGCAAAATAATTTTAGTAGAGATGACACTCTTATAGTCGACTTTCTTTAAGTTTAAATTACATATATAAAAAATATATGTTTAATATTTTAGATTCTGAGCCGAGCGATAAATGTATATTGATGTTACAACGATGAGTGTTTTTTAATTTTGTGTGTAAAAATACTTTTTTTCTTAGAAAAAATAATGCTCTATTCATCAAGTTCTAGGGAGATTTTCGGTGGAAAAATGACGATTGAATCTAGTTAGTATTCGGTGGGTCAAAAGTGAAAACTTATCAGTGTTGAAATAGTCGAAAAAAAAAATATTAATATAATAATTATTGCTGTTATCTATATTATGCTTACCTATTCCTACGATGACTTATTTATTATAATTTATAAGTCTATTAAATTCATACCTGTTATGAATATTATGATATCATTACTGCAGTTAACGAACTAAACAATTATTATAAAAAATATATTCAAGTTTTAACAAATGTTCGTATTAGATTCTGAGTGGAGCAAAGAATTATGTATATTGATTTTACAATGATATAATATGTGTGTTATTTAGTTATTATGTGTCTGAACTCTGTAGACGCTTTTTCTTGTAGAAAAAAATACTACGATCATCAACTTGTTGAAAGTTTTTATTTTAGCAATTTGAATCTAGTTGGTACATTTAGGAAGTCAAAATTGAAAATTCTCTGCAGCACCATCAAAAATAGTCGGGAAAACTAAAAACAAAATTACAAACATTTGTTAAAATTTTAATATTTAATTGTTTTGTAATCTTAGCAACCATAAAGTTAGACCGCGTCATCGTTCAGAATTAGTTTTTCATAATTTATTATGATTATTTCATGGAGTTCAAATTTAACCCACTCATATAGTGCCTATACTAAGTAACGATAGATACACTCGACGATTACAACTGTACTGCAGTAGTGCAGTTATATAGGTACCTATTTTCCCCATTATTTAATTTTTTCGTTTTTTGAAATTATCGTAAAAAGTGCTGAGAAAGTTCAATGTTGACTTCCCAAAAGAACCTACTAGATACAAATTGTTACCAGAAACATCTATCAAAGTTGATGGTTAGAGAAATTTTACTACTAGAAAAAGGCTCTCATGCAGACCCCCAACAAAAAAATGTAGAATCTGCTCACAATATAAAATACGAACGTTTATTAAAATGTTAATATTATTATTAAAATAGCTATTTGTTAACCGTGGTTATTAATGAGTTGGACCATTTTTTGATTTATTATTGAATTTAAATACACATCCATTACATATAAGTATATATATAGACAGTGTACAATATATCTACTCAAAGACGAGGTGTACACTCTTTACCTACAAACTGTACGCAGCAGAACGGTTACACCAGCTATTTTGCTAAACATTTTACCCGAAGTCAATTAAAAATTATAATAATATTTGTAATTTGTAAATAAATCAAAAATGTTGAGTATGCAGAACTATTTTCATTGCGGGATGCCCATCGTCACACCACACACATATTGTGTACGCGCGCCGATGATTATAATATTATACTATAATAATATAATATATAGCCATATTATTAATATATCATATACAAACACCCGTTTTCGGAGATTTTAAATTATATATAGAATAAATGATACACAGATAATGCGAATATAAATTATGTTATTGCGGCACTGCGTGTTAGACCGCAGTATACTTATTAGTTATTAAAATATTTTATAAAAATGATTATAATAATAATATGTTATGTGGGATCGGACTTCCACCCGGATCGCTACTGCCTATATCTGCGTCCATCTACCCGTATATATTATTAGAGTCGCGTACCTATATCTATTATAATAATATGCGCGGTGACGACATTATATTATTATTATTATTATTGCATTCGTTCGCCTACGCTTTATGTATACACATATATGTATATTATTCATCTAATGGTACACCGCCTGTTCGCGTACATACATAGAGGCACCGCCGATTTCTTATTGGACACGACGTCGTTTTTTTAAAAAAATAATAATAATAAATAAACGTTTTCCCCGTCTATACACCCGGTACGCGTGTAGGTATAGGAAAAGCACGGTGCGGAAGTTATGTTAATTTCGTGGGTCAATTATTCTGCTGCAGCAACTGCAGACGCGGTGGTGGCCGCTGCTGCAGCCGTTACATAATAGCCATGGCTATAGTACGGGCGGTACTCCGCGGTCGTCCCGGAGACTTGAACGCCCAAAGATGTGGGTTATGATCTCCGCTGTCGCAATAAGCGTCCCGGCGGATAGATGCATAATTATAGATACACTGGTAATTTATCGATTTTCCGGGAAGAAATTATGTATATACGCAGCACTTCTGCACGCGGACGCGAAAAACGTAATTGGATAGATAATATTACGATAATATAATATATATGATAATATGTATATATATATATATATATAACTGTATTATAATCCCATTGTAAGCTCGGCGCGATTATCACACCTCCGCAGCTGCTGCAACCGCGCTCGTCGAAACACGCCGTTTATGCAGTATATATTTATTATTATATTATGTATTTTGCAGTTTATCTATATAATATAATATATATATACATTATATTATGTACATAGTGAATATTTGGTTTCCGCTAGTATATATTATTATATAAATATATGGTTATTTTTGTTTGACCTTAAAAACTCTATAATCCTCGGAATCGTTATACTATGATGTATCGTTATTATTTATTGATTTTTTTCAGTCGGTTTAATGTTCGGTTTATCAATTATTCAATCGATTGATGTTTTTTTTTAAAGGGAATAATTTACAGAGGAAATTCAAATCTATGTATAATATATACAATAAGCATGCGGTGAAGTAGGCAAATAATTGCGATGATTCGACGTATCGTTATATCGTTTTAAACAGCTGTGCGTCGATTACGTTTGTGTTTTCGATATTTAAATTTTTAAGCATATACGTATATTATATTTGTAATTTGTATGCAATTTTATAAGTCGATCATTATTATACTGCAGTATTATCTTACACATTAAAAACTTGCTAGTTAAACCTACGGCTAGCTAGGGCTCAGTATTACGCCACAGTGGCGTGACGAACTTTGACGTTTTTCAAAGGCCTGTCTATAATATCTCACCCACTCAATAAACACGATAAAAGCATTTACTGTCATATTTATAACTACCTATCATAGTTAATATTAGTTACTACTAAATTATACCCTGCAATGGCCACCCACCACCCCTAAAAGATAACTTGGAGACAGCTTCCACTCACTGCACTTCGCCACGCCAATGTAGTCTCTTATTATTGTATAAGAATAATAAACCTTCAACAATACCGCGTGAGAAGGTATTTAGCCCTGTTCACAAAAATGAAAATGCATCCTGCATATGCGTCTTAAAATTAATTAATGCAAGAGACAATATTATTCTTTCACGTCCAAATTCAACCCAAATTAAATATATTATAATATATATTTATGTTATGTAAAAACATACGTAAAAGACATAATAATTATACAATATATATAAGAAGTATACTATATACCTTCTATAATGGTATTTTTGTTTCGTTATAATTTTCACAGCGTCTCGAGATTTTAAAGGCAAAAATCGACTAACCTTTCTTCTCTTCTTTAAAACTTATTCATTAATGATGTGTATAATATATTGATTGTTAATAATCGCTGACTGCTATCTTTTGATTATACTTTACACTGTATTTTTTTTCTCTAATTTAATTTGTTCGTGATACATAATTTATTGTTAATGTGTGTTAATCACTACTTATATTTACTATTGTTATTATTATTTCTTACATACCATTGGACATCTGTCCGTAAAAATAAACAAATAAATAAAAATAACAATGTTGTGAGATGCCACTGTATTATCGTGGAACAGATAATAGTAGAAGGTTACGCGTATAGGTTCAAGCAGAGCTCGAATTTGGAAAATGTAGGCAGGTGAGCTCAGTCCAATACAATTTAAAAATTGGGTTCCAAGTGCAAAATTACTTGTCACAGATCTGCTCACCCACACTACCCAGACATCACTAGGCGATTTTTTTAAAAGCTACATTTATTATAATTAGGTATCTTACGAGAATGCCACGCGTTAAATGAACCACATTCCGTAAGTGTGTGTATAGGTACGCGAGCATTGGATAATAATATTTATAAAATCAGTTTAGGAAATTAGTCGTTTATAATCTATACACATTACACATATCATATATATACGTACATAATATAGTAAAACTATAATATTAAAATATATATAAATTTTTGTATCAGAACATTATCTTTTAATAAATGAGTTTATATACATAATATTACAATAATTTCCACGAAACAGCCGGGACTTCCGTCGTTATATTATTATGAGTCCGCGCCTCGAGAATAATTTATTTATATGTTATGCCCGATGTGGGTACATCATAACATAATTTAAAAAATATATAATTTATATTATTATAAGACATATATTATTTTAATTTCAAGAGCGTTTCTCATAACGAGATATACCGCGGCCGATAATCGCTATTTTTTTGTGCGCTCGAATAATATAATATAATATTATAATATAGTTTATCAGCCGGCACATCTCGCGCGGGAGAGGAAAAAAACCCGAACGCGTTCATACCAAATAAGTCGATTGACTTGAACTGTATTATAATAATATAAATTCGAAATTCGTTTTCGTACCCGTTTAAATTATTTTTTAAAAAAAAAAACCGCTAGCTGTTTGTTTCTTTCTTCCGTCAACTGTCGAATTCGTTCACGCTGCAGCCACGTGCTCTGCGTAGTACCTATTACCTATTTCTATATTATTATTGCAATATACGTTCTCGAATGGCGCCCACGCGTCTCGAAAAAAAAACTATCTTCGCGTTGTCGGCGCGATAATAAATTTTAACAGCAATAACGTTTCGACATCCAGAGCGTATATATATATTATAATACGTGATATTATTAAACCTATACACGTTATTATTATTATTATTATTATTATTACATATTATTATACTTTAAACGCGCGCGGGCCGAATCGTCGATTTTCCCATGACGGTCGGTCGTAGAGCCTATCAGCATAATAATATTATTATTATATTATAATATTATCATATTTAGATTAGACGAGCTTCGTGGGCTAAATGGGTGCTTTGCACGTGAAACGATATTCGTATAATACATCATTCGATCGTCGCCGATAGTGTGTGTGTGTAAATAATTACTAGTTTTTCCACCGCAAACAACCGCTGTTGCCGACGAGCGGAAAAACATACGGAAAAAACGTGCTCGGTCTCGCGAACGCGAGCGTATTTATTTTTTAATAAAATATATAATATTATATATTGACATTTTGATCTCTATGTATACACATTACGTGTAAGCCTATATATAATACGTATACATATATATCAGCGATACAACAGAATGTATATTATTATATGTTTACGACATATTATCGATGATGATTAACCGCGCGACTATGAACGAATTACCGATATACGCATATATATATATATATTATATTTATCGTCGTTATACGCCGCGCGTATACCGTGGTCACGGTCCACGGAATACCGCGGATATGATCGCATATTATAATATTATAATATATTGTTTTTCTCTCCGAAAACCAATCACGCGGCTGCCGCCGTCCGCTCGGCGATTATACCTATATATATATTAATATAACGTAATATTATACGCCCGTACGATATATTATTATTATTATTATTATTATTTTAATATAGGCATATAATATATACCGACCGAGCGACTTACGCTATATTATATACGAGTGCACGGTGCACACGACAGTAGCCTAAACCTATATTAAAAAATATATTTATGTTCTACACACACACACACACACACACACACAAGAGCGTATATTATAATAATACTGCTGTGTATTATATTTTTTTTATAGATTTATCATCGCTCCGCCTACGATCGGTAGCACGCCGCCGCTATAATGACCGTGTATATTATTATTATTATTATTATTATTATTGTGTACGATAATGCGTATAGTCCGTATCATCGCGTCGATAATAATATAGTCCGGTAGCTTATTTTTCGGTCCGTCGTTATTTATATACGTAGGGACGAGGGGTTATGTGTTCGAATGAAAAGTGTTCGAAAAAGCATATGTTCGGATGAATTTCTGTTCGAATAAGTTTTAGTTCGAACAATTAAACTCATTCTTAAAAAAAAAACACATATCAAAATTATTAAATGTTTAGGTACATCTTCAAGTAAAATAATCATTCAAAAAACAAATAATTTGTGTATAAGTTATTTAAAATTTTTAAATTAAAAAAATGTTAGTATAAATGTATATGTATTCAAGTTAAAAGTTTAAATTGTACCCAATGCCTCTTAAAAACTCGATGTTATTATGATTACTATTTTTAAATCTTAAAACTAAATTTTTAATTCGATCTTCAGGTCGTTGACGGGATACCTTAATTCCTTTTGCAATACTGCCTTGAATAAATTGTTCAATTAAGCTTTCGTTCTCGTTCTGCATTTTTTGAAGAAGTGTTATGAATTTATAAGCACCTGGATGTTTCGATATCAACATTGTACAATATTATAATATAATAAAAATAAAAATGTATTGCTCTATATCAGATACTATATATTAGGCCGGAAGCCCGTTTCACATGGACGCGTATCGTACGCAGCGTTCCAGTTTAAATTCTTAAAGTTCATACGCGCCACCGCGACGAGGGAAACGCTCCATAATGTTAAATAAAAGTCTTAAACAACCGTCTTTCCCTGGTTAACGGTAAAATAGTCGGAATATACGGCTATCAATATACTATGGATGATAGATATTAACTATATAATATCAAAATAATAAATACAAACTTTTCGAACAAAAATGCATCCGAACAAAAATTCATCCGAACATATGCTTTTTTGAACACTTTTCATTCGAACACATTTTATTCGAACATATCTTTTTCGAACACGTAACCATTTACCATACGTAGGTACTGTATGTATAATATATTAATATGATATATACCATACGCACACTTACGCGTGCTTATTTTATGTATATTTACCTATATGCCTTCGACTAGAGAAAACTTTAAGTTATTGGACGCGTCGCCACTTACAAAATGTAGAGTCTGTACCTATATGAGAAAATAATTATTTTACGTATAATATATTAAAGACTTTGAATTTTTTATGGATATGAAATAAGTATTTTATAGTTAAAAGAGAAAATAGAGCGTTTGATGTCAGAATGGAATGTTCTAGGAAAGCTTTTGGTCAAAAATGCATAGTTTATCCAAGTCCAAAAAACTATAACTTAATGCTTGTAAAATATATAAAAAGGGACATATTATTCTATACGGACGGAAATCGTATAACTATAGGAATCAAAAAAAAAATTCAGATTTGGCTATTTTCGGTACTGGAATGACTAATAAGAAATTATAAGAAATAATATTTAACTGTTGCAATCTTATATTATGTAGTTGGTTATAAGTTATAACTTATAAGTATTCTGATTTTATGCGTATAGATTATTAAATTAATAATTGTTGTCCGTTTTTCGTGTTCATAATACGGTATTATAACTCTCTATTTCCACCAAAAGCACGTGCTTAAAGGTGGTAGATATTAAAGCGATCGTAATATAATAATACGTATCATATGTATGAAGGTATATTATAATCTATTCATTTTGTCGATGCGAAATATTGATGAAAAAAAAACCATCATAAACATCTATAAATCGTGTGCACGATGCACGTGCGTATATACATATAATTCGTTGATAATATGAAGATCTCGTTTATTGCAGAGCAGACTCGTTCTGTTCTCGTGGCGTGTAAATGTTAAAAGAATAATATTTTAACTCTAGCCCGCCTCTACCACGCCCGCAAAGTGTATGATCTGCACGGGTTTCTCGGAAATTTTGTGTTTTTCGAAGTAAAACTCAAGTAAATATATATGGACTCTATATTATAGAGTATCGTAGAAATACGTTCTGGTATTTTTAAAACCGTTAATGTTTGTGGGTAAGAAAAATCATATAATTGCTAAATACTTCTTATGTGTGGATACCTACCGCTATTTTACTTTTAGAGTCTTAAACTATTTTAAAACGATTGTTATTATTTTTGATTTCATATAGTCTGGCGTATCTAGTCATTAATAATAAGTGTCGACAATTGAGATATCATTATATTGTATTTGTTTATTACCTATATGAATTAGTAGCTTAGAGATGTGTTTTAAGGTGAAAAGTCGTATTCCGACGTATACTTGTACATATACAATATAAGTACTCTAAAAAATATGTTTCACGCTATAAACTCGAAATGATTTTCATAAACAATAAACTATACTTATCGGTTCAATAATGCATAGTGATTTTTTATATATCAGTATAGGTATAAAATTAATATGACCCTTACGTATTTCATAAATATCGTTCTTCATTTCTTGTGTCTATTCCTTTAGTACATGAAATTAACCAAAAAGGTGTTCCCCGAAATAAAATAAAACGATTGGATTTTCGTCTACAGAGAATTATCTATACGCTTGTATAATATTATGCACAGTGGCGTAATTGAAAATGTTGTATGGAAGGGTTATTGGGTAATAGAAAAATATATTTTCTTTTAAATATATCAGGCTTAATGGAAAAGAACCATCAATTTCATTAGTCAAACATTTGAAGAGAAAAGAGTTGTCGGCAGAGCTTGTAAAGACTTCGTTTTTGAAACTCCTAGAAAGTATTCGTCATCGGTGTGCGGAGTTCTTGATATTTTATTATATTAACTGTGGCATATATAAAGCGAACACTTTGTTTAGAATTTTCAAGTCGACTACTGCCCAACTCTGTTATTTTCCCAAATATTATCGTGGTACATGTTTTAAAGTAAAGACCGGACAAGTGACGTATATTTGTATATAGAGAGAGAGGCATTTGAAGGTGAATAATAGGATCGTTGAATTCTGCAGATCAATTACGTATTTAACCACGCGTACCAAACCCACAGAAAATAGAGCTTTATTTTGGATTGTCAATGCCGCCTATATTACCTAATAAAAATCGGAAGTATTGAATAGTTGTTCCGAGTCAAACGGTATCCACCCCGTCAATCCATGACAATATTATTCAGCTCAGTCATTTTGGCGCACGACAATATTCAGCGATGACATTTTAGCGCAAGACAAGTCAGCGTATACGACATATTCGCGCCAGACATTCGTCTTTCAAACGATTAAAACAATTCCAAAGATCAATTGCAAATAAGGGAGATCTTCGTTTTCCTCTTCTGTCCAAACTTCCAATCTAAGTACATCGTACATTCGAAGTAGGATATTTTAGTGCTGACAACAGCTCTTCATTTTTTGTATGAAATTCATTTTCTAAAATACCTTCAAAGTCTTCTATCGCCTTTTCTATTGGAACGAAGGCAAGAGCAGCTAATTTCTTCAACTCCAGACCAAATACAGGGTCATTGCGATATTGAGTTTGTAAAACATATTCTTGAATATGCCGTCTCCATAAGGCTTGACTTAATAGTGGAAAAAACAGCGTTGAATTTTTGTTTAAGGAAATTCGGTTTTAATAGAATTCATCACCGCTTTTTCGAAGTCAATCAGTCTCTACCGATATCACGGAAATTCTTTCAACTATAGATATAAATATATTTTTAAATCTTATATTTGTTGCGCTTAATATTGTCGTGCGCTATAATTACCAAGCGCAATTGACGGTACACCTCACCCCGTAAACGCATTGTATTTATCTTTATATTGTATAATATATTCGCACTATAAACGAATTCTTTCTTTTCAAACACCCTGTATAACGGCACACGCACGTGTTATAATGATAATAATAATAATAATTTATATAGGTGTTTGGCTCGGGATACGTTGCGTATGTTTAATATTATTTGTACACACGACACCGCCTGCGGGTATGTATACCTATACCGCTTTCTCCGTTTATAATTGTTACGTTACGATAATAATAATAATAAAATAATAATAAATACGTATACAATATATATACGAGCGTCATATTATTATTCTATAATATTATTATTATATATTGTACACACATATATAATATAAACGCGCGCAAAAACGCGTTCGGCCCCGCAATTGGATCCTATATACACGGGTAAATATATTATATATTATATATATATATATTATACATGTCTGAGCACCGTGGCATATAAATACGCGTTGTATATTATATTTACGGTTAATTTGAAACGACCGCCGTGCGCTGCAGACGTCTCCGATTTCATATATATAATATTATTTTAACTCGCTCATCTATATACCACCCCCGGTCCGCCCACTATATAATATGTACGTATTATATATAGTAGGTAGAATATTGTTGGTTATATTTTTCACCCTCTCATATTTTCACTCGGGTAACATATATACAATATGATGTGCTACACAGATTGGAGTAGACATATACGTATACACCTACGTCAACGGAATGATTTCTCTCGTTTCGTATAGACCTATAACTATTATAATATAATATATATATATATATATATATATATATATGCCATACGGTGCCAGAGTGTATATAGATATGATATAATCCATCTATATACATAACAGATAAAGGGCAATATTATTTTTTTACGTGTGTAAGCGATCCACGCTGCAGCCAATCGTGTCTATCGCACTGATGGTTCTGAACCGTGCAGGTATAGCGGTAATCCCGTAAGTCGCAAAAACGTGTAACTCGAAACTATAACTTTTTTAATTTTACACTTTTGAGATGGTCTCACACGGGGATTTGCTGTCTTGCAAAAACCGAATATTTTTTGTTTGTTCACTATATAAGACGTCAACCCCATTGGTTACGAAATGGTTATTATGATTGGATATAATTTTAGATCTAAATATTTTATGTTTGTTCATACCATCCGAATGTGTTGAAAATATGATGTGTATACAGTTTACATACAGAATAAATCCACTGGCATTATTTAATTTTAAACAAGCAACGCCGTGCAGGATCAGCTATATAGTTAATAATGTATTTATATATGTACTATATAAAATCAAAGGCCATAAGGCCTTATATAAAATATACGGATGACACAAATCCACAGTTTTTGACGGATTTTTTTAAGTGTTCGTCAGCAAGATTCGTATAGCGTCATAGACTACTTTTTATTATTTACTTTTCAACTCATACATTTTGAATGTCTGATTGGTCGTCGGGTCGTACACAATAATAATAATAATAATATTTATGGTGCAAATTCCGGCCTATCTCTTGACAAGTACATTATTCTAATATTATAAATGTCCAAAAAAGGGGTTTTACGTGATTGCGAAGAAGAGAAAATGCATAACCCACCAAACGTGCAGCAGAAACGTGTCTGAAAAAGATACACGTGGTCCATTTATATTTATTTATCATCATCTCAAAGTGCCACGATCCCAGACCCACCGTCAATAACTATTAAACGTCAACGATAACTAACTCGTATTATTTGATAGTATCTGAACTCAGCGGGAGATTGAAAATGGAGAATTTTAATGCGCATTTATTAATATATTATTTGTGTAAAGGAAAAGAGGTTGATATACTGCAGAGCATGCTCACCCCAGTTTTAGTCTTTAATAACAATTGAATAAGAGTCAGGTTTTCGGAATTTTGAGTATAGCTGGTATACATTCAATGAAAAACCTGTCCTACCTATATACATTTTAAAATACTCAGATTTTTTCATACTATTCTGCAAGAAATACTTGGTGGCGATACAAATTACATTTTTTTTAATGAGTAGGTACCGCCAATTTTACTGTAAATATTGTAATTTAGACAATATTTTTGCAAAATGTTGATGCATTTAAAGCTATATAGTTTCTGAGTTATTAAATCTCATTAGTTTCAGTACAGTCCGACTTGGTTTACAACTAGAAGTTGAAATTCGAGATACTTTTTTTGGCCAAAAAGTTCGAGATATCCAAGACGTCGAGTTAAATAAATAGGATTCTTTAAATAGGTTCTAAAAGAAAGTTCTAGGGGCCGGGGAAAAAGTTCGAGGTATACCAAAGATTTCGAGTTATAAAAGTTCGAGTTAACCAGGTTTGACTGTATAATTATAGTCCTTATATATTTGATGATGGTTTTACATAAAATATAAAATAGATGTAATATTTAGTGTATAGTGCCTATACCTTACTTACTATTATAGGTATTACTCTGACAATTTTTATAAATTATATAAAATTGTAATAAAATTATATTATTTACTATAATTTTCAAGCCCTCATTCCCCGCGTATATCTTCTAATACACATACAATCATATAGTGTATTGTCCTTTCTCATTAGTACTTCTAATTTAATAATTATTCTAAAGCTTTTAAATTTAAATTTATATATGCATCTCAAAAATATTGTCTATTCTTGATAAATAATAATTTGGCAATTAAAAAGGCCTGCAGTTTTCATTTGACAAAAAATAAGTGCATTTGACATTCCTATTCGCATTTGCTTACAAATAATATATTCTTATAATAATATTATATACTTGAAAATCAGAATTTAAATTAATTCAGCATAAATTTGAAAAATTGGGGGATGAACACACATAATATTATAAGCTTACGCATACGCTTCATATGTGTGCGTATATATATCTATTATATATAAAATTCTCGTGTCACAATGTTAGTTAAAATACTCCTTGGTTTGACCGATTTTTATGAAATTTTATATGCATATTCAGTAGGTCTGAGAATCGGCTACTATCTATGTTAAAATGCTGTGCGATAAGTGGTTCCGGAGTTATCGCCTCTTAAGTGCAAAATATTAATTAAGGCTGGATTTTAAATCTTCTTAAGACATGGTCTCGAGTTCAATTCACGGCAACGGTTGCAATTTTTTTTTTCCGCTTTTTACTTAGCTATTAGTTTTCACTAATGAATAGGTCTAAACTCAAGGATTATTATAGGCGTGGCTAATCTTAGTTTTGTTAACCGAGTTGTCTTACTATTATATAAAGAGAATAAATGAATGTCGGTCTGTCTATCTATATACCTGTGTAGAGTATGTCCGTTATGCACTCCCAAACCGTTCAACCAATTGCGACGAAATTTGGGACATAGATAGATTAGACCTCTGGGAAGAAGATAGGCTCATTTTAAAAGGTAGATGTCCAGCTCCGGGAGGTGATCACACAGGGATTTTGAGATTTGAGTTGGAAATATTTGTTTATAAATGGTTGCTATGGTATGAATAATCTCTGTTTATTTATAGGGTTGTCAATAATGGTTACATATTGTAACATTATTATAATTAGTAGGAATATGACATATACAAATTTTGGCAAATAAATTTATAGAAAAAAAGAAATCTTTGGCATAGGTCACGGTATTGTGATGTTTTTCATGTACCTAATTCTGATTTCATCCAATTACACACTTCATGGGGTCCGCAATCCACCGCAGGTGAATTTCCTACCTGATAATATACTGCTCGCGTATTATCCGTGATATAAAGCAGTGGATTGCCCCCCTAGGTGGTTTAGATGCATGTAAATCACTTGAAGTTAATCTTAACTTAATATTTGGTCCAGGCAACGCCGGGTGGGACTATATTGAATATTGTTCTAACGATATTACTTAGTATATTTTAACCGTTCTATTGTAAAATAAAACATATTATTCAGAGTTGTCATTATTAATTTTTTTAATGTGCAACGAAGTGCACGGGATCAGCTAGTATATATATATATACCAGTGTATTAATAAACGTATAATATTTTACAAAAAAAAAAAACCATAACAATTGTGCTTTGACTAAGTTCTAGGGGACGGAGGGGGGGGAGGCGACAGGAAACGATCGACCTATAGCGTCTTCTGCGTTTATAGTACATATAGGTATATAGGCATATATACGCACATATATATTATTTATTATTATATTATATGCGCGTCATATGACACGTCCCATCTCGCGCGCATTAATCGGACATAAATTACGTTACCGGCCGCGTTCATTGGAAACGATAATTACCCGTTCGGCCGCGTGCAGTATAATGATATGTAAGATAATATTTAATTTTATTATTAAAATTACGTCGGTTTATTAAGACTTAAAGGACGACGGGGCCCCCTGTACATACGCGCTTATAGAGTATAGATTTTATTATTATTTTATATATATATATTATATAGGTACAGCATACATTGACCGGATCGATATTATGTTATAATGACCGGTTCTCCGGCGCGAAGTACACCACGCCGCCTTACGCTCTATACGGATATATAATATACATATACATATATATGGTTACAAGTATATATGGCTGAGTATTACACGAGTACAATATATTACATATTTATATTTAAGTGTGTGTGCGGTGTGTATAATATAATAATATGTTCAACTCGAATATAATATAATATAGCTTTACCTATATATTATATACGATGCGCTCTGCCATTTTGCCTCAGAGACTTTAACGCGCGCGACAACGACGACGACGACGATATCCTTATTTCCCCGGACCCAGTTAGTAGCGGGTATAGGTATGTCGGATACGCGTAAAATTTAAACGTAGCTTCGGAACCTATATATATATTATGTGCGAAAACATCATAATAATCGTATGCACTACGTATGCTCGTATATATAGATATATATATACATATTATGTATATTGTATACCTACCTATATGCATAACATCGAGCTATAAATAATAATATTGTCTGCAGTGGGGTATATACCTACGATATAAGCATAATATACTATATATAATATATATTTACAGCGGGATACGTCCGAGTGTGCATGTAGGTATAAGTACATATTTATTTTCTAATTACCTGTATAATTTTATATAACATCGTTTCTCGCGTAACACACATAAAAAAAGTCTCTCTGTCGCTAAATATAGCGGTCTGCGTATGTTTGAATTTGGTTTTTAAAGTTACAGAGAGAGATGGGCAGATAATTATTATTAATTATTATATAAATATGAATGATGACCGTTTTTATGATTAAGGTACAATATATTATGCCTTGTCCAGTTTGTCCAATGAACTGAAAACGAAAATTGGAGGCCGTATAGGTTAGGAAACATTTATTTTTTAACGTTTTAAGTAAAACACTTGTTTGCGAGTCATATAATGTTATGATGTGGGACCGAGGCACACTGAAATGTACGTACATGTCCCCACCCCCACCCATTTCAATTTTAAATGATTTTAAACAATTTTAAACCATTTCAAATATTTTACAACTCCAAAATGTAGTCTGAAATTTGAAATCGGCGTGCCCCATTATGACTGCATGATGAGTAGCATAACATACTCGCGTACCAAACGTAATATTTACGACCTACTTATATCCGAATTCCTGGGTCCGTTGACGGTGAAAAATTCACTTGGGACCGGGGTAGGTATCGGGATATGGTAGGTATATCTAAAATATTAAAATTTATAATAAACGAAATATATAATAATAAAATATTATTATGATAAAAACGTCAAGAAGGTTTTTATAATGATAATAGTATTATTAAATTGTTCCGATCGCTCATAATAATATTATATTATACTCGTTTTCAGTCACATAATTAATTATACACGCTCTATGTACCTATATATATATTATAGGCATGGTTGTGATTAATAGAAACATTTTTATAACGTTTTATTTAAACAAAAACCTCGATGCGCAGCGCTATAGATTGACTTCACGATTTGGTTTTTATTTTACTGCAGTTATATGCATTTTTTAATTTTATGATAATTTGACAATTTTATTATTACTGCAGCGCATACAGATAATAAACGATTATAATATAACATATATACCTGCTTAAAAAAACGAAACAAGGCCCCCGACACTCTCGAGGGGAGGGGGCCGTCCACGCACACCGCGGCCCCCTCCTCGAGTTGGTGGTACACCACCACCACGGTGGCTGACGATATATACCGCAACCGCTGCCGCAGAGATTTACGAACGCGATAAAACGCGAAATATCATATTATTAATATAATATAATATACTGCTGCTATCGTCGGACGTTGTATATCGCGGACGCAGGCGGATAATATTTGCGTGCCAAAGAGTGAAAAAATAATAAAAACCTCGTTTTACGTGAAGCTGCGAGGCGACGACGACGATCGGCGATGTTATGCGCGTAATGAGCTATTACGAGTCCATTAGGGTGCGCGATCGACGGCCATATACTCCACCAACGCGCGAAATCGTCTTCGCCTTCGTGTGTTTATGTTTTTTATTTTACAAGTTTTTCTATCGACGGATTTATATAATCCTCGTCCTCGCACTATAAAATACACCAACAATAAACAATAAAATATATAATATAATATCATAATAGTATTATTATTATATAAATATTATGATGCGTCGTGTGCGACCATCGCGCATAACACCGGTTCCGGTACCTATATATATGCATATAAGTCGGTACCTACGTAAGAATCTGTCCAGCTCTCGTAAAATATATATAGGTACTTTTTTTTTATTAATATATTATATAGACGATTTCACGCGGGCGCGTTCCGATTTTATAATAATCGCGACGATTGAAGATATAATATTATAATATCATGAATTAATGTAGTATATATTATTATATATAGTTATTACTTATTAATTGAGATTCCCAAACTGTGCAGAGCGCACTACTCGTATACGATTTTGAAATATATTTATTATTTTATTCATATATTTATTTAAACGTCAGACTCGATGCGTGTCTCGAGTTTACTATAGTATTGTAAACACCTACACGCATGTGGATATCAACGCGCAGTTAGTAAGACCAGTGGCGTGGCCCGACAGGTCCGATTAATCGGTAGATTTTTTTTTTAATGTAATTTAGGCGTTTAACAAAAAGTTTCTGTTCTGGTCGGCTGAACGTTCTGCACCTGCACACAAACTATATTCAGTATAGGTATGTTTTATATTTTTAAATTTAACGACATGTTAGATGCTTGGTTCGACCAAAAATGAAAAATTTGGCTGCGTTATCTTGTTTGGTTGATACTAATATCAATAATTAACCTATATCGGGAGAGCTCTTGTCGAAAAACGGTCAGAAATCTAGAACTTTTTATTTCGTTTTCGACGACTTCGTATAGTCGTTTTCGATCAGAATCGGCGAGATTAAAATAAATTATAAATATTATATAATTTAAATTATTATTACATAATAACATCGATGATCACAAAAAACAATATCATATTATACGCCTCCATAATATAAGACGATGCCCACACGACGAGACAGGACAAACGCGCGTCTCGCATAACGTGGCGACTTAAATATTATAACAATTCCGTCGCATCGTATAAATAATTGTATATTAGTATAATATTATCATAGATATTTATTATATATATTTTGTAAATAAAAATAGTAAAAACTTAAACTCTAATATTATTTATATGTGTGTAACATAATTTTTTTAAACGAATATTTGTGTACATAATGATAGTGTATAATATAATCATATATATATATATATTATATGTATAAACAGTCGCTGGTACTATAAAATACGAAATAATATGATAAAAAAACATCATTATTTGTATGTTGTATATTGAATTCTTGTCTGGTGCATTTACCATTTTATATATATATATATATGTAGTGGCGCACACTGGTATGGTCAGGGGTGCCGACCGACACCCCTCAGAGAATTGGTGGGCGAGGGTGACTGGTTCTGGGTGAATTTGGATGTTATTTTGATAAATATTTGTTTAATATTAATAGTATCAGGGTATCAGCAACAAAAAACCAAAACCGAAAACACTTAAAAATAAGAGTTTACTACGCCTAAACTCAGATATGACTGGTGGGGTGGGTGGGTACCTCGAGATATAAAATTTCGACACCTTTGTGAAAAATCTATACTGTGCGTCACTGTAAATATATGTACATTGTACATACTAGAAAATCGTATCGGTTACCTTATAATATTATATTTATATTAACCCATATTATTATATTATATATAAATACTCCGCGTGCATGTCATATATAATTACGATATAATAATAATATATATGATCTGGTAATAACCAGATTGTTAATAATATAATACATATTTTTATAATAAAATATGTATATTATGGTAATGAAGAATAATATTATTGTGATTCATGATTTATAAATGCCGAATTCGATTTCGAAAGAATGGTAATAATAATATACAATAATACAAGGTTAACTTTTGATTCCTATCATTATTTCGTGGACAATATAATTTTATTTTTACGTTTGTTTTTTAAATGTAGCCGACGACAAATTTAACGATAATGATTGAGAATTTATTATTAAAGACTGTGTAACAACATTGCTGAATAAAAAAAAATTGAAAACCATTTGATACAATGATTACATTACATGTATAGAAGATGTTAATAAAAAACATTTGGAGAAAATTTAAAGTCCGCCCGTTAATCGTTTTTGAATAGCGACAAAATAAGAAAATCGATTTTGTCGAAATCTGGTATCTGTGTGAAAATATTCCCGTCTGTGAGTAGAAACCAATTTTTTTTTATTCAGATATCGTACAACGATGTGTTTTATTTTTTTATTGTTTATTTTTTGTGGCCGTCATCACCTTTTGGGGCAGTAAAAATGATTCGATTTTCTTCGTCGACATCTTTTACGGTAGAAGTGAATCTAGTCGGTAGCCATTGGGGTTAAATGTAAACAATATTCCTAGTGATATTCAAAAGCGTCAGAAATAACAAAAAAATAAAATTGAGGAAAAACGACGGTTTTTATGTAAAACTAGTTTTTGACAAAATCGATTTAGTTTTTTTGGTGTAACTCAAAAATTGATCACGATAGGTACTTTAAATTTTACACGATAATATTTTAAAATACTTTGACTGATTTTTGGCTATTTATAAGCATGAGCAATTTTCGTTTTTTTAAAATTATTATTTTCGATGTATAATTGTTTACCAAAGGTTAGGTAACCAAATATCTTGAAAACGTAATTTGTAGTGCAAGGTTCCTCTTAAGTTATTATAATAGCAGTTCAAAAATATTAAAGATATGCATAATACACGACTTTTTTTTTATAAGCATTTAAAGTTCAAATTTTGTCGAAATTCATGAACATTACGAACATTTGCAAATCATTTTATAGTTAAAAATGTATTATATATGTTTAATTCTTATAGTTAAGGGTTGAAAATTGAAAACAAGGATTTTCTCATTAGTAGCTTATACAGTAGTCAAAAAATCTAAACAAATATATCAGTTTAATGAATATAAAATTTAAATATCATAGTTTTCTTTTTATAGACATTTTAATTTAAAATTTGGAAGAAATAGATATCTTAACAAAGCATACAATTTTTAATTATTTTGACGTAATTAAACAGTATTATTCATGAGTATACTTGAAACCTTTAAAGTATACTATTAAAATATACTATCGAACAATTATATTTTCAAATGCAATTTGTTAGTACCTTAGGCACTGTATAACCTATCAATAGTAAAATGAATTACTAATTAATATCAATATAATATCCAAAAATATACTTATAGGTTGAGAAACCAAGGCATCGGTTTAGAATCGTTCTTATCCAAAATAAACTCGTTAATAAGAAAAATAAGAAACAATATATTTTTATTGAGTAATCAAAATTTTATTATTTTTTTACGTAGGTACGTGCAACAAAAAAAATAAACCAAAATACACGAGTATAAAAAATTTTGAAAAAAAAATGGTATAAGGGAACGTATACAAAAAAAAAAACCAAAAAAGTGCATTGGCATTAATATTATGAAAAGTAAGTATAATATAAAAAATAAAGAAAAAAACATGCATCTCTCGAGGAGCATGGATGAGGTGGGGGGTGCGTGATGGCGTATTTGGTGTAATTAATGTGAAACAGTTTAAGGCCACTGGTCACCTGTACAAGATTCTCCGGCCGGTCCGGCGGGGTGGACGAGCGTCGCGGGCGCGTTTGCCCGAGAGCGCGATGACGACCACGGCGGCAACGGTTTGGCCCAACCTGCGCGGGAGCGACTACGAGACGACGGCCACGACGGCGACCTGAGCGCTGAGCGAGCGAAGGGACAATATAGTTTTCGGTGCTGCGGAACGGGCGGCGGCCCCGGAGACGCGACTCGGCGGCCGACGGGAGATCTACGACCACTGCGACGAAAACGAGATATAGAGAATAAGCTGCAGACAGCGACACGACGCGCCGCTGTCCTGCCGACCCTCTCCGCGATTTTCGTCCTGCGGGCGTCGTCTCCCCCGCCGGCGCTCCGTCTCCGCCCGGTGGCCGAGCCGCGGAGCCGCGCACCGCCGGACCCTGAAACTATCTGCAGGTTTCCGCGGGCCCGGCGCTGCTGACGTGCTGCTCTCGTCCCTGCAGCACCTATTGTATACGTAGCTCCTCCGCTCACCCTCCGCGCTCTGCGGTCCCCGTCGCCGCCGTAATCTGCAGCAGTCGACTCCGCGCCGTCCGGACGTCCGCCGCGCCGTCGGAGGGTCTCGCATGTCATGTCGGCGAACTCGGGCGCGCGACACCCGCGAAACGCGCCGCACCACCGCCGGTGGCCGGAAAATCTGTACAGGCGACATACCGCCGAACACCACAAAAGTACACACATCACGCACCGCTTTAATCTCCCACCTCACCGTCGCCCGTCGAGCGATGCCTTCGGACGAGGCCGAAGCGTTGGGGGAACCTTTTCCCGCTATGTCTCCCGGCCGCAGCAACGACCGCAGAACAGCAACCTGCCTGTTCTTTTCGTTATCCTCCACGCGGCCGCCGCGTATCTCACAACGGCCCGCCGCCGCCGTGGAGGATCAGTGTCTGCTTTGGTTATCGTGGTCGCTACTACGCCGGGGTCCAGCATATCCCCAGGCTCCTCCAACGCTACCCGCTCCTCGTCCGGTACCGCAGTCTCTTCTGTCGCCGTCATCGGCATCGCTTCATACTGCACATCGTCTTCCTCGTCATCCTTGTCATCTTCCTCGTCGTCCTTGTCATCTTCCTCGTCATCCTGGTCGTATTTCTCGTTATCCTTGTCGTCTTTCTCGTTGTCCTTGTCGTCTTTCTCGTTATCCTTGTCGTCGTCGTCCTCATCATCGGTTGTATCATATTGGAATGGCTCCGGCGCAGGAGCTTCTTCGTCCCCATCCTCGTCATGACGGTCTACCTTTACGCTCGCCGGGCCCTCCCCTCCTCCACCGATGATGCTGTCCACTATTTTGGACACATCTTCTTGGTCCGTTATTTGTTGGTCGTTCTGTTTGTGGTTTATAAGGATGGTCATAATTATTTCTTTTAATATTCCACGTACATCGTCTCTCTGCAACGTCGTGTCCTTTGACGAGTTCATCTTGTTTTTGTAGACTTGATTTGATTTCGAATGTAGATGGTAGTTCCTCTTTCTTCGGGGTCTGAAATGCAAGTCAGTTGTTTTTCGTCGCAAACCGTTTCCAATACATAAAAATATCGGCCGGACGACGACGCCCAACGTTTTTACTAGCCAGCTGCAGGTACGAGGAGTCGTTCATTACCCGTTATTATATTCTATTCGGCCAATGTATAGTGGATTTTGTTGTTTATTTTTCCAAACACCATTTTCATAATTATTATTATTTTTATTGATATACCAGCTATACCAGTACGGTATACCGCGGCTATTATGTTAAAATATTTTGACTTTGTGTTTCGTTCTGCGTTCTACTGCTGTGTGCCCACTCGTTTTTATACTTTTTTGATGTTTTTTATACGCTAAGCTGAGCGGCGATGAACGTTTTTCGATTCTACAACGTTGTGCACGTCGTACAGTTTAGACAAAATGCGAAAGATCTTCAACGTTGAGCACGTTTTTGCCAGATAATTGGATCTATAGTTGATATATCTGAGGCTTACGAATGTTCCTCACAAGTACTTTCTATTAAGAAAAACAATAAAACTATGTATGGAAAAAAACGGGAATATTTTTACGCAGATACCAAATTTCGACAAAATCGATTTTCTTATTTTGTCGCTATTCAAAAACGATTAACCTTTGTAGACGGACTTAAAATTTTCTCCAAATGTTTTTATTTACATCTTCTATACATATAGTGTAATCATTTGATACAAATGGTTTTCAATTTTTTTTTATTCAGCAATGTTGTTTCATAGTCTTTAAGTTAAAGTTGAAGTCCTAAGAATATTTTTAATTGTATGTAGGTTACAAATAATACTCAGTTACAAGTTTAGGACGTCATAATAATATCTGCTAAATATTATGTTCTAAAATGTCTATTGTGTACAGCTTATGTAAATTAAATTGAAAAGCGTAACGAAACACCACGCAGGTGCAGTCAGACTGGTGCTTTTTCATCGAGGTAAGTATTACATTTTTTTTCAGGAAATAGAAATGTCTTGTGAGTCAGTTGCAAATAATAAACTATAATGTTAGGTGCATATTATTTATTTTTGTATGCATCCACATGGTATACATATTTTGGCAATTAGGCGCATTTGGTAAATTTTGCAATAATTATAATTTATAATTACTATAAAATTAGTTTGAAAATAATTATAATTTATTAGTGGAATGGACAAGTTGGTGGAAATGTAGAAAAAATGGTTTTATGGTATTTAAATCGTATCTATAATGTTAATAAAATGTCTGCTCCCTGAAATGGAAATTAAGTTTTCTCCGAAACTGTTTGGTTACAAATTGTCTGATGTCGGTTACAAATAGTTACTAAAAGGTTACTAAATATTGGAATTGGTCCGGAGTCGATTGGACAAGGGGGGGGGGCAACTTGACGCACGTCTATTTGAATGCCTTGGACCCAACCTGCCAGTCTCCAACATAATCGCCTTCCTTCAACAAACTGGACTGTTCAAACTAATTTAATCTACCTTTCATTGTATAATATACTAAATATGTAACTTTTTTCTTAGCCTCCTAATACATAACATTTTGTAATAATTTTTATACTGCCCAATGGCCCTGATGCCGAGGGTTTATCTTTATAATAAATAAAAAAAAAAATATTCTGCCCGTGATATAGTGATTAATTTTGACGAGATTATAATATTATTATACATCTATAACTGAAATCTGAACCGCAGCTGACGCAGTAGAATTCAATAGATATAATATAAACTTAACCAACGCATACACGAATCTATTAAATTCAAATTCAACTAACGTACTGCATTTAAAGAATACTACATGATTTTCGTTTGCGATTTTGTGGAAACTAAAAGTAAATTTCAAACTTTTTAGTGTGTATATAGTTTATATGCAGCCTTATCAGACAAGAAAAATATTTGATTAATATTAGTCTAAACTACTTACAGTTAACTGTCAATAATATGTAAAAACATGATTTTTACTTAAAATGTTATTTTTTTAAATTAACTGAAAAAAGCCATTGAGTTACAATAATGGACACTGTAACAATAATTGTGAATTTATTATGTTTATTAAAAAATTAACTAACTATAGTTATAACTTATAAGTAAAAGAGTTAACAAAAATTAACTTTTTAACTGGGTAGTTGTTAATTCCCGTATATTATAACCACGTACAAATGTACAATGTTGTGACAGTAAAGTAACTCGTTAGTAAAATGTCACTTTGTAGATGTCATCTACTATACTTATTGAAAACTGCAATTATTTGGATCGCGGTTTCGAATCAATTCGCTGTTCGAAACGTAGTCGGACGTGCGGTAAATATCTATTTTTATTTTTTTATTAATTTTCCGACGGAGCGTCATCGGACAATAAAAACTCGAATCGAACGACCAGAATTCCAAAAATAAAAAAAACTAATGTTATAATATTATATTATATAATAGACGTATGTACGCCTAATATAATATTATAATACATACTTTATTATATTTTAATATTGTCTAACACGATGGTCTTCGGACGTAGCGCGTATATTAATAAATTATAAAATATCATATTTACGTGCAGCTGTTTAGTATAATATATACGCGTGCGTATAATAATATAATGAGTTTATTATTAATTATTTAAAGTATACGATAATATGGTACACAGAGAGGCACCTTGAAATCGAACCAAATCGTGACCGGACACTAAAATTCACACACATTTTGGAAAACGTCTGTCGGGTTATACGTTTTTTTCTTCTCAAACCGGTATGTATGTAAGTATAATACGATATAATATTATTAAAATGATAGTAATAATATCGTATAAAATGCCGTCGCGGACACCGTGTCGAATACACACACACATTACGCGTTAAACGTCGTCGTCGCAAGTGCAATATATTTTATTAATTATTTTAGATCACCGCATAGTTGGCCAATTTCTAAAATACAGGCAAAACAATACTTATAATTTTTTAAACGTCGCGTACGCGTTTCATAATAATATTAATTATATATATTAATTATAGCGACATACGCAACGAATAAGCAGGCAGTAACTTGAAAAAAATGCAAAACTGCATCATGATTTGAACACTAGAAAATATAGATAGAAAATATATGCAATTAATGAAGTCTCACAAAAAAAGAAGCAACATGAGTTAGTCATTCCAAAATAAATTTTAACGCTGAAGATGGAAGTAATTTGAGTTACTTCTTTTTCCTTTGGAATTTAATTTCTGGAAAGTAACTACTTGAAAAATAATTTATTAATAGAAATATTATATTATTATTATACCGATTAATTAATGTTCATCTTTAAGCTCATTAATAGGTACTTGTGGCAAATTCACTGCAAAACAACAATTTCGTTCATGTCTTTCATCAAATCTACTTTCAAACTTTCGAGAGGTGAAAACTTAAAATTGCTTGTGTCCATACAGTTCATACAGTTCGGGGGGAAAGGTTCAAATAAACGGAAAAAAGTTTGACGGATTCAAATATTATGTTTTAATCGCTATGGATTAATTTTATAATAACAGTAATGAATAATGACAATGGTAAATGTCAAATATTTAAATTAATAATATCAAATAATACATTTTTTTCTCGACTTTTATTCCCCGGACTTTTTTTTACCGTTAGACTAAAATTCTTTTGCACAGTTTAACAATTTAACATCATTATTAAAACATAAAAAGTGTGTATAAAGAATTTCACCGTCATAATATTTTATCACTAAGGGGAGCAGTTTTAAATGCGCTCTAATAAACACAAAAAAAAATGCTAAAAAAAACGATTAAATACCTACACTAAAATATTACAATGTTAAAAAAACGTATGACCTGCAGTTTATTATTAATAATGATTAAAAATGTAGGAAAAACATCATATTTTTACGCTATCGTGGTTAATGCGATACGTAAATAAAACGACCTATCTATATTAATTGTATTATATATTTATATAATATATTATTATCTACTTGCACGTGTAACAAAAACTCCGTTTGTTAGACTGTTATTGTTCATCCGTTACTGCAGCTATTGCAGCGTACTCTGGTGCATAGGTTAAAACATAATATTGTTTAATCAAAATACTCTGATTACGCAAAACCGATAATACGAATGTTCTAAATTGTTGGTAAAAATATGTACAAAAAATTTCCTCAAAATATAAAAATTTTCTGATAATCAAAAGGTTTTATTTTTGAATTCTTTGATTTTTTTTTAAACAGGTTTTGTGTTTTGAAATCGATGCTTTCAATACAATTATGATTTTTCATTCTCGTCGTTATGTAGGTAGGTATTTTTTCGGTAAAATATCGTAAACGAGGTACGTATTTATCGTTTACGTTTTTTTTTTCCACACCAGTAAATACATTTGTTATATTATAATATAATATATAGGTATATAGTATAATACTCACATTTTAATGTGCATATACGTCTGGTTTTTATTTTTTTTTTCTAAATATTTAATTTGAATTGGAAACAGCAATCGATCCAACAAGATACCGACCATAATATTGACATGAAATACCGGTTTAAACGCGAAAAAAACAGCCGCATCGGAGATATACTTATATAATTTCAATCATTGTCGTGAAATATCACCGACGGTAATACATAGGTATACGTATTATATTATATTATATCATACATATTATTATGATATTAGGCAAGTTTGTAATTTTTATATTTCTAAATAACTTTGAAAAATTACATTTCCTAAGTCCAGTCCGAAACGCGTATAATATCTATAATATATAAACCGGCCGTGTCTAAAACTCAAAACTATATAATACCTAATTCTACACGTATTGGTTAGCTGAAAAGCTTTGAACTGTATGCACTTAGATGATTTTAAATATTATCACTATTATGCACTAAAAACAGAAAAATATGCATTGAATTAATCACTCGAAAAAAAAATTATACCAAAAAATATTGTATTATTAACAATGACGACGATTTATCTAAGACCATCACGGCGTCTCCTATACTCACGTGAGTCACCAATTATAAACAAAATAAAGAATTATTCAATACATTTATATTTTAATCGATCAAAACTCTAAAAAAATATTATTCAAATTAGAAAAAAAATCATCAATACAAAGAATTAATGAAATGCAAACGCCCTAACTGTTGAATAGTGCAAAATGAAATTGTTGATTTGATTAATACAAACCACAAAACACATTTTAGCCGATTCCGTTTTCTTATACGATGTAGCGAAAAAACACACGCAAGTGTTATTCAATTTTAAATCGTTTTTCAATCCTGCACAGATAATAATGTAGCACTTCGTATAAAATAATATAATATAATAATTATTGTTATTTTTATATTAATTAGTAAATACATTTTTCATTTTTTCTACATCACGCACAAAAGTGTTTCGAAATGTTAGTTTGATTAAATAATTTGAACCTTAACAGGGTGCACGGTGGTACTTCTAGGTATAACGGTTTTTTCTCCAGCGTTATCGTGATGATTTTTCAGCTGTATAGGTATCGCGTAATCTGAGCGTGTAAGTAAACTCACGACGAAACAAAAACAAAAAAAAAAAAAACGTGTGCACGACACACCCTTTGGAAACAATTTTCGCAGCGCCCCCTGGTGGCTCGCCGGGAGGGTGAAACGTCGACGGCGATTCGTTCGTTCGGGCGGCGCCGGGGGATGGCAATTTCGCCCTTCGGCCGCCGTCGCGAGCGGAGGACGCGCGTGACGGTTGTGTTGCTTACGACTCGCGCCGTCGTCGCTGAAAACGATTTACCGCCATCATGAAAATATTACACGTTTAACGTAATACATTATTTCAGTACTGTTGCCACGGGTGCGATTTTTTAAGGTTTGATTTTATTTTTAATTGTCACGCTCACCCTCGTATATCTGCTGCTTGGATAGAATTTTTGTTCTCTACCTATTATATTATATTATATTAAAATGGATATATTTTAATGGATGGCCGTCAGTCTGTCTGTCTGTTTCTTTGTATGTTGTAGCTACATATATAGAGACTCGACGAGAAACTTTTTTTTTTATTTATATAGTCATGCGGTTGCATTGGTTACATATTATTACATTACTATAATTATATGATTAGTAGAAATATTGCATATTATACAATCTTTTTATAATTATAAAATAAACAATTCTTTGGCGGGTTTATCTATATTACGAGTGATATTGGACTTGGAAACAACACTAATCTGGTCGGCTGCATAAGCGCAACTACTATAATTAATGTCGGGTTGCATCAAAAAAATAATTAATTCAGCGGCCCACCAAAATGCCCTGTTAAATTTTAGTGAATCATTAAATTAATTATTTTTTTGATGCAACCCGACATAAAAGCTGACCTACCATAATATGAGGGAGCTATATGGGTTCAACACTGAACAGTGATGTTTATTATTTATTTAATTTCTCTGTACACAGTTGAACGACCAGAAGATTTGATCCAATTGGTATATCCAGTTTTTCATCTAATATTAATACCTACTTTTGAGAACTCATTTTTAGATTTTTAAATATGTTCGATTAACACGAATATTATCTATCGAAAAATGACGAGGAAAACCGTTTATTTTTTCCAATTCAAATTTGGTTATTTTTCGTGATTATGAAAATAAATGATTTTCTGAAAGCTCTAAAACGTATATTTACACCAAATACGTGATGTAGTAAGTACCTTCTATATTGACGGCCATACAATTTTCAATATTTTTTTACAATTTTGGTCCATTTACAGACTATTAGATTTTGTGGATATTACACTCAAAAAATTACTAAATTATAAGATAAATGTTATTGCTGTGTTTTCTATTTTTATGTTAATATGTTACTGAATATACATAAGTACATAACTTACTAAATGATATTAATATACTATCCTTTATAATAATATTACAAAAGCTAAAATCTATGGAATCATTTTATTGAATGCAATAATTTATATTTAGATTACTTCAAACGTATTATATAATTATAGTTTATTATTAATTTATACATTTAAATTTAAACATTATCTTATTATAGTTAAGAATTATAAAGCTAATGCAAAAAGTTCCGATTTGATGTAAAAAAAAAACCCAATTTATTTTAGGTCGACTTTTGAGAAACTGACTGAAAACCTTAGATACCAGGAAAAAATGAATTTTAAATATAAATAATAAAAAACATTTGAAAATCTATCGGTCGTCGGAAAAACTATCATGACGTAATTTTAACATTATTATATTGAGCTAGTAACGTTTTAGGGATGGCTGAAAATCGTTAGAGTATAATATTATAATTTATAATATCATTATCGTCGTCATCGCGGTGTTGTGCATACTCGACATTGGTCGAGGGATAATCTCGCAATCGAACGGCGAAAAAAAATCTCGTCGCACAAGAATAGTTGTGATTTTTACCTTTACTGCGCATAATAATATATACCTACCGGCCACTTCGATTATTGATCACGCACGGCCGACGAGCCATATTATTATTATCATACGCTTTCATTATTGTTATCAGTTTATCACCGTCCGCGCAGACTGCCCACATGATAATGATAATGATATGGATATTTTACCCATATCGTACGCGGCGGCGGGCCGGTCAGGTCATAATAGTCGTCGTCGTGGCGACATTATTATAATAATAATATAATATTATATAGGAACGCGAAACCCGTGTGACTGCAGCCGAGATAATCGCAGCTTTACCCTACTGACACGAAAACGGTATACTTCCGAGACGAGGCGCTTATCTCCGCGGCTGTCGTCGTCGTTTCTCGAGTCGTAATATATTATTATTATTATTATTGTGTGGTGCTCGCCGTGTACAGGAGGTATATACCTACCTATATATATACGCACACTGCGCATAGTGCATTATAATATTATAGTGTGCAGCAGCAGTGCACTTGCGGGCGCATTGTATGATTAATAATATCGTTTCGACACGAAAACGGTTCGTAAGGTATATTCGTATCTATTATATAATAGCCGCAAATACATTAAAAGTCGCGTACCTTACAGCGAACCCGTAAACAAAACAAATCCATTACCATAGTACTTCGTCGTAATATTATATCATCATATTGTTATTATATTTTAGCATTATTATTTATTATTCGTACGATTTATCGTAATCTCGTCTGTAAAGTAATATTAATATTATACTATAATGTACATAATATTATATTTTATTATTATGCTGTGATATTATAATATATAATACCATATGGACGGCGACGCTGTTAAGTTAAGTTAAATTTCAATCTAAATCAGGGTTATAATAATTAAAAGTCAATTCAAAATGTTCCATCAATTTGACTAAGTTGGAAGTTAAACAAAAGTTAATATTAACTTTTTAACTCAAGTTAAGTATAAGTTTGAAAAAAAATAAGTTTCTCGTTTTCATATAGTTAAAATTAAAATAATACTTAAACATTTTTGTGTAATTAAGGTAACTATAAGGCAAAGAACTATTTTTATTTTATATGTTGAAAAAGTACCAATATGTAATTTGTTAATATACATATTTTATAACTTAGAAAATGAGTACCAGCAAATTTATTTTAGCCAAATTAAGTCAACTATACCTAATTATTAATGATACCATTCTAATTATTAATTACAATGATTTAATTAGAACTCATATAATATGTTTAACATATTATTAGTAATTATTTCACAGTAGAAATTTTGATTATTATTATGGAAAAAGACAATCTTGAGGTAAATGTTACTAGAATCTAGTACTGTAATCTAGTCTGATGTTATTTTCTGGACTATAAGAAAAACTACTTATTATGATCTCTTAAACATACTACATTCATGATTACGGATTATATAATTGAAATCAACTTAACATGTATTTAAATGCAAAATTAACTCTAGTTAATTAAAAGTTAATTCTTTGTACATCTTAAGTCAATAATTAAGTTAATATCAATATAAATAATAACTTATCAAGTTAAAAAGTAAAATTAACTTAACTTTAACTTATTAACGCGTTAATGTTCAGCGTTGTGATTCAGTCCATCTGTCCGGCCGTCCGCCCGTCCGCACTTGGTACGTTCCAGGTTTACCGAACAGTTTTTTAATTATCGTTATTTTCTCTAAGCCCAGAAATATACTACCTATAATTAGTGTCACTACAAATATGTTTCTTAAAAAATTTGAAATTTTCAACGCACGATTGACATCCATTATAGCAGCCTTGCGGTCAATTTTAAACCTAACCAGTAACCCATACTCTACTTACGAGATATGGCAGTCGTCGAGAAGTACGTAAACCCTTTTAGGTAATTTACCGTTCGACCTTCGACCTATATACAATATACAAAGATTTGAATAAAAATGTATTCATTGTTTATGTGATTGAAACCTTTCAACATTTCTTTCATCATATTATATAGCTGTACCAAAAGTCAAACTCGTACGTGTCTTAGAGCTCGTATTAGGTATTAAAGGGTTTTAACATTTCATGCAATTTATGTTCGTAAAATATTTTATTCATATGAAAAATAAAAATAAATCTTAGGTTAAAAAAAAAGTGGGTAAGTAGGTAACCGCTCTGCTGTAACAGTACCTAGGTGTATACTTATCGTCATTGCAGAGTAAATCAATGTGACGGATGTGATAAATCGTTGCATATGACAAACGATTGTGAGCGGAGACGGTCTGTCAGTCAGCTGATTTTACTCAGAATATTTTATGATATTATACCTATTTATATTACTTTGTTCTAAGTTTATTTTACAATGCGTTATAGGTTGAATTAGTATAATATGTTTATATTATCATACTATAGGTGGGGCTCTGCCTCCTGCTCAGTATTCCCTTTGCTCAAAACCCTTAGGTTTAAAATGCGTAAAACGAACAACTAGATTAAATTCTCCATAACATTCAGAAACCACATTAATTGAAGTTGAAGATTAAAGCAATTTTTTTAAATATAGTTTTGAAGAAATGTTTCTGTTATCACACTATGATGAAATGGTTTTAAAATTATTTTTACATTGTAGTTTATTAATGCCATCTATTCAACTAAGTATAATTACGACTAAAGTGTACGATAAAAACAAAAAACATTACTACTTATAGGAACTGTGGATCCGACTGTTTGAAAAAGACGACGAATAATCAATCCAATATATTTCAAACATTTTCTGTATGCGTCCATCAGTGGCCAGTGCATACTACATAGAATTATCGTTCGATATAGTCAATATCCTTATCGATCTATAATTGAAGCACCTCAAGTCCTAAGTACGGTTCCATCCCATGCTCTGCTGAGCGCTAAATAATATAACAGTCCGTATAATTATTGTAATTTACAGAAGATAATATTATAATATGCAATATAATAGGTGTACTCTGGGAGGGGCGTTAATATAGTTAAGGTAATACTGAGTGCTGTTTTTGGTGCCGAATCATAATCCGGTCGATACTTTATATGGGTCAAAAAAGAAAATGTATCGTACTTTCCATAATAACCATAATTAATATCTTACAAAACGACAGCGAGAATATCTTATAAAACGCCAGTTTTTGACGAAATTTATTTATTTTTAATTGAAAAATGATTAGTGACTCGAAGTTCCCTTGCTAGACACTCAAACACAGCCTTCGCGACTATACACTTTTCTACAAACGAAAAAGCACCGGACGGTTCAGTTACCGATTTACACGGGTCATGGCAGATAGCTATAGATACTCAAACTTCGACTTTCAAAAACAATCCAGCTTTCTACGATATTGTCAAAGCGTTTGGGCCTCTAAATCTGCAGTGCTACCGACATTCCATATATGTCCATGTGATAACACCAAACTTCAATCCTCATCACTTTCTCAAACTTTTGAATTTTGACTAACCATAGGAGTGCGAGTGTGGGACACTAACAGACAGGTCTTATATAAATTTAACGACATTGTCTAAGACTTCGATATATTTTACTGTCAGCGACCGATTCGAGCCACCTGCAGTAACATAATATAATATAATATAATATACAAGATGTCACAAGATGATCTTTTTTAGTAAATATTTGTAAATTCGTTTTTATATATAATTTCTATAGATGCTTGCGTTACAAGGACAATAATATGCTTTTGTTTATTTTTTATTTTTAATACTGATAATCTTAAATTATTTACTTTACATATAATTTTTTTCATATTCCTAACTAATAGTAGGTATACATTTTATTTTTCATTTGTTACGTCTCTCTGCAGTTACACCCTGTATAATGTGTGAGATTATTATTATTAATAATGATATTATACGACAGGAAAACCGTCGATTTTTATGTTTCCTGTTTCGTTTCCCGGACGCCGTCGGTTCTTCGCTTTTTCAATTTATCGAACTTAATTAATTTTTACCTCCGCGGTCGCCCCGCGGTCTGCACACTCGCAATATTATATATTATTATAATGACGTGCTTGCAGTCTGACTGCTGCAGCGACGCGTATTATATTATGTATATTATAACGATTTTAAAAAATACGACGATGATAATAACGCGGAGAGGTATGAGAGTATATGTTTTTCGTTGTTGTTTTTTAACGATCCGGCAAAATATATAAGTAAATGATATGCGTTTACGCGTAAAATTTACGACGACACTCGCGCGTTATTTAATAATTTTTTTTTTAATAATAATAATAACGCGCTCGCTGTACCTACGCGATTTATTCGGAGAATCGAGCGCCGGACGGCGATAAACGTGTTACATAAATATTATAATATTAATAATATCGCATCGCGGGCGGCGGCGAGAACGACTGCGCGGCCATAAGGCGCGCGTCTGCCGGAGACGACGAAGACAGACGATATTGTTATCGGTATTCGTAGGCTGCAGTTTCCCGGCCGGGATTTCTATAAAAGGGGAGGGCGAATAAACAAAAAAAAAACCTTATTAAATTTGTATTGTTTTCACTATAGAGATAACTTCTATACGCATATTATTATATGACCTGCAGATACCTACATAATAATAATAATAACATTAAATACATCCTACGGAAATAAATAACGTTTTTAACAACTTTTTGTCTATATTTATCACTGCAAACGACTTACATCTCTATGAGCTGCAGGTACCTACTTATAATATAATATATTATCATCATTATTGTGTTCAAATACAATTTAAAAACATTCATTCTTTTATAGTAGATTTTTTTATAAAAGTGATCAATATTTCTTTCTCAACGCACAACCTTTTTTGTCCTCCCTTCCCCGACTACGCAGCTGTACGTATAGTAAAAAAATAAAAAAAACGTAACTTATTTTGCACGTCTAATAACGAACGAATGTTCTATTAACATTATTATTGGGTCGCGTTTGTTGGTAGAACCCTTAAAACACTGTGCGCAGACACCATAATAATTTATTTTATTTATTTATTAGAGACGGGCGTGCTTGCTCCCAATAGTAGTTGATAATGTACATTGGTTTTGCATTCAAGTAAACGTATAAAAAAATAATAACAAAATATAATTGTATAAAACAGGCATATAAAAAAAATAAATAAATAAAAAATAAATAAATTGGTTCCCATTTGGTCGAATAATTGGTTCCCGTTTGAAAAAAAGGATTTCATTTAGATGATCTGAATATTGGTGTTACCGTTTGTGTAAATTTGCGATATATCCCAATACACATTGGCCGAGTTGGTTCCTACTTAAGATGGCCGCCTGAGCAGTAGACACATTTCTGTCCCCAGGCTTGGGAATGAAAACTCAGAAGTAGGTAATAATAATAATAACAATAAATCAATTGAATTTAAAATTGTCAAAATGATTAATTTCAAACAGGAACCAGGAAACTGTCAGTGCCGCAGTAACAGGGTGTAACAGGTCTATTTGACTAATGCAATAACTTTTTTTCTATTCAATATTTTTAAGTTTTTTTTTTTTGTAATGATTTGTAGAGCTCTGCGCTATAATCTGTATATCTTATATTTTTTTTTTTTTTTACAACAAAAATAAATAATTTAAATTTTTTATTTAATATTTTTCTAATAATCCAAGATAGCTATTTCACAAATAAGTATTTAAAAACCATTTTGGCGTTTAAAACTTTTAATTTTGTTTAGTCGTTAATTTTTAAACAATTTTCAAAGTGTGTTAAAATTCAAAATTTTTTCTTGCTTATCACTGTTACTGCTGTAAAAGTTATTGCATTAGTCAAATAGACCTGTTACACCCTGTATATAGGAACTCGGGAATCAATGCGCGGTACCAGGCTGCACCGGCCGCTAAAACACAATGCGTTCCATCCATCATACGGAAAGTGTTGAGACTTATCTAGATATTTCATCTAGATAATATTTATTTATCTTTTATCTTATCTAGATGAAAATGTGGATAGGTATCTAAGGGCTTTCTAAGATAAAAAAAGTTATCTTTTTAGTAATTATCTAGATAATATAAGTAAAACGAACATTTTTTTTTTTGAGCGCCATGCAAGTAAATATTATGGTCTCTGGAGTCCATAGTATTATAAATTTCATACGGTCATAATGTAAAATATAATAAAAACAGGATCTACAAAAATAATCCACGAACGTCATAATATTATAGAACTATCAAGCTTATAACATTAAAAAATGAATTACCACTCTACAAATATTAATTAATTTTGTTATGCTTGAAAAATCTGAATTCCTAATCTTAAGATTTTAATCATTAGTAGATATTATATAGATTTTCAATAGTAAAATATAAATTTAATTGTTGGTTAAATGAAATTATTTTAAATATTTAAATTTTCATCTTTTTTTTTATCTAGAAAAATGTTGTTTGTACCTATTTTATTTTATCTGAGATGATTAATAAATACGTGTTATCTTATCTTAATCCAGATAATCTTAGAGCAATAATCTTTTATCTATGTCTAGATAATTTTTTACTTATCTGGTCTCAACACTGAATTCATACCGTTTTTTATTATTAAAACTAATGTGATATTTGGTTTTTAACGCGTTTTAATCGGACCCGCCGAAACGCATCACCTCGGAGGACGTGTGTTTAAACGCCGTCGTCGCGGGACACTTGTCAAGCGCTCATAATTCACGTCTCCGGAACACCGAAGACGGCTAAGGTTGTGCATAATAATAATAATAATAATAATAACATACACCTATATAGGTACCCGTCACACGGCTGCAACTCCCACACCGTCACACGATTTCCACCACACACATTATAATAATACGTGTGTGTGTGTGTGTGTGTGTGTGAGTAATTTACTCGCGTACGGCTCAGGTAGCCTCTCGAGGCGTGCAAATTAACGAATAAAATATATAATTGGAATATAGGTTTATATATTATTATAGGTAGGTAGGTGCACGCGTCCGTAAGGGCGGAGGAGGTGCGCGCGCGTGCTGGTCGGGGTTTTGAAGTTTCGAGTGTGCCGAGCGGTGCCGGACGGATAAGTGTGGGCAGCGATAAGGGGGGGAGGGGTGGAGGGGGTCCCGTCATTACTGTTATATTATTATTTTTCACTCGTCGTCCGACACTAATTAAACTACGTGATTAATACAGTTTTTTTTATTTTCGTCTCCCTCTCTCCCACCCACTCTGCTGCTTCTCCGCAGGTCGATGTGGTGCAGGTCGGTCGTCGGATGTGGTACTGGTCAGGTCGACGCGCATATTATAATATATATGATATTATGTGCGCGAGCGATGCCGCGTATTAAGACAATAATTAAAATAATATGTACATACTCACACTGCACAATAATATTGTATATTATAATAATATATCACGTGATATCATATACGTGCACATAGGTATAACGCAATTTATCCGCTTCGTTCTTGTGCAATGTACTATATTATTATTGTTAATATATTATTATAATAGGAATAGTATTTATTATCTCGTATTATTATTTGTCCGAGTACGAACTAAATCCTCGAACGACGCGTTATAGAGCCGGGACGGGCAACTAAAAGTCTTTAGAGAGCCAATTTATTTTTAGAAAATTGTGAGTATACAATCTAGCAAGCCAGAGCATATTTCAGAAAGCAAAAAAAAAAGGTCGTTAAAAATATTTATTAATAGTAAACTTTTATTTTGTTTAATTGCTATACAACATGCACATGCACTGACTAAGGGACGATACGGATGTGCTGACCGGAGAGTCGGGTGGTTTTATCAAAGGCTATCGTGCCTCCAAGAGACAGAATCCTTTTCGGCAGCACAGACTTTTTATGACCGTCCCTTTTCTCTGGCGGCATATAAGAAAGCCACACGTGCAACATTTTATCGTTGCTTAATGCTAACACGTGCTTATTTCTTAATGAGTAATCGAATAATACGGATCGTCTCTATTGTGTCCGCGATGACGATTTTATTGGGGGTGTCCGATTTCTATGCGCAAGAGTCTGGCCGTTATTTGTTCATCTGATATAATTAATTAATTTGTTATAACGATGTGTGAGCATATCATTACACTTAAATACTGATTCAAAAGGGAGTTGAGTAACTTGGAATCCTAGAATATCATAAATCGATCATTAGACAATACTACCTTCATGTGGCCTTTCGTATGGGCCTTTAAGTTTGGGAATATGATTTTTAAATAAAATATAATAAAAAATATGAAAATTATGTTTTTGTTTCATAAATATTGTATTAAAAATAAAAACGTATAATTATTTTATTTAACGATGTAAACATATAAGTATATATTTGATTATTCTAGACCAAAAACTGATACAATAACATACATATTTTTGCTATCCCATATTACAGTACAACAACCATCTGTTGATTTATCCCAATAACATGAACTTGCTAAATGAAAACCAGCACCGTTTTTCGACATGATGGCACACGTCACAATATATTTAAGAGGTTTGGCCAATTTACGAAGTCTTGTTAGGCAATTGTCAAGAACAGAATCTGTCCATTTATTTACCATATTTTGGTGGTATAATTGACTGCTGATTGAATGTTCAATAGAGTCTTTAATAATATATCTTACTTCATCCACCTCGAAAAGGTTTTCCTTTCCTTCGATAGCTTCAACCGCATCATCTTCCATTCGATTTGAAATAAATAAATGTTTTTGTAATGATACAATAAATGAATTCACTAAAAATTTGATTCTGAACTAGCCTTTTCGGCTTTATTAATTTACTAGTTGTCATGGCAATTAATAATAAATAAAGTAAATAATATTACTATAATATAATATCGATATGACGATTTAGTATATAAATAATTATCATGGACTCTGTATTAAGAACACGGACTGATATACTAAAATATAATAATATAATATTAATATAATAATATTATTCCATGGTCCAGGATTAAGAAGGAAACGTTGATAATAGAAATCCTGCAAAAACAATGCCCATCTAGCAATTCTCGGATTGATATCTTTTTTCGCTACAGTCATTGTTATATGCTATATACAGTCTGTTACGATCTTAAACCTAATGCCCTGTAGATATGTTCTAAATCTCTTAATTGAGTTAACTATGGCCAACATCTCCAACTCAAAACTATGATATCGAGATTCTGCATCGGATATCCGATGACTTTAAAAAAAAATATGTCGGTTGAAATTTCCCATCATGCTGTTTTTGTAATAGAATAGATCCGAATCCTTGACTTGATGTGTCACAATGAAACTCAGTCACCAGGATCGAATAAACATATAATAGCGGATTTTCTCAGAGTTTGAGTTTGATCAGTTCGAAAACATTAATTTGTTCTATCCTAAAATGAAATTGAACGTTATCTCTAAGCAATTGATAAAGAGGTCTAGCTAACATAGCAAAGTTGGAAATAAAGTGCTGAAGTACTAAGCTGAACCAATAAAAATTTTAAGTAGAGTAACTTTTGTACTACTCGGGACAGGATAATCCTTAATAACAGAAACATTCTTTGGGTTAGGCCGGATGCATTAATTTGATATCCTAAGTAGACAATTTTACATTTAAGAAACTGACATTTATCTAATCTTAATTGAAATTTATGTTTCCTCTTCGGGTCAAAAACTTGTGATCAAATATTTAATTGGTCCTCAAGAGACTCAGTAGCAATGATAATGTCATCAAAATACACCAAAACCTTATTTGTTTTAATATAGGTTCCTTACAAACACTATTGAAAAATCTTTGAAACTTTACAAAGTCCAAATGGCATATTACAAAATTCATATCGGCTTCACAGAGATGTAAAAGATTTGTACTTCCTAGATGATTCAACCACCTCAATAAGGTGAAACCCATCTTTTAAATCAAGACTTGAGAAATATTTTTTCCTCTCAATATATCAAGGTGGTCATCGGTTAGTGGAATTGGATACCTATCTCTGCAGCATCACTTGTTAAGTTATATATAATCAATGCACAATTATTTCAGTTCACCAGACTTCTCCTTCACCAAACCTATTGGGCTACTATATATTCCGAGTTACTTTCTCTAATCACACCATTTTTAAGTAAGGGATCTATTATTTCTTGTAATTTAATTTTTTCATAGTATGACAATTGTTTTGGTTGGAAGCTATCCACGTTCTGACTTTTTAAAACAATCTCTAAAGGTTCACTAACCAATGGTTCACAATCTTGCTCAATAGCATTATTTAAATAAAATTGTTTATGTATACATTATTCATATTCACTTTAATATGCTCATTTAGAGTATGGTCCAACTTAAGATCCATACTGTCATATTTCATTTTCAAAATGTCCAAGTTAAAAATTTCATTAAACAAAATTATGTCACTATATAATATATATTATGTGCTCGTTCGACTAAAAAAATAAAAATACGGTAAATAACGTTATCGCAAGTGGTCGTCGCTCAAATAAAGTCGAATAACACTAAACTATATACAGTCGACTCTTCATAATTCGAAGTTGACGGGACTGTTGAAAAACATCGAATTACCGAGAGTTCGAATTGTTGAGTAGTTCGAAATAACGAGAGGGCAAAAAAAAATTCGAATTACAGAGAGTTAAGAACCAAATGTTGTAATACTATAGTTATCGAAAATAATAAGCTAAATAGTAAATTTCTATACGATTGTAGGTATAGTAAATTATTAGGTAACAAAAAGATTATAAGAATACAGACAAAATACATTTGGTGAATAAACTTCGAATTGCCGAGCGTTGGACGAATGGCACTTCGAATTGTCACGTGTTAGTGGCCAGTTTTCCCAAAATTTAATTTCGAATTACCGAATGTACTTAAATGCATTGTTTTTGTTCGAATTACCGCGTGATTTTCAAGGGACCGAGTATTTACTTCGAATTACCGAAGGTTTCGAATTATTGAAGGTTTGAATTATCGAGAGTCGACTGTATTGTTATATTACTATACTCGTCTGAATCATGATTTTACAGACTCACAGTAGGTAGGTACATCAAAACGTTAAGAAAAAAAAAAACCTCAACTCTACGGTTCGTGTACAGAAAAATAATGGCGATCGCGAGCTTGCTGCAAAAAAACCACCGCTTTCAATCGGATATTACGATAACATAATATTATAATTTTATAAACCATTAACGTACCTAATATGTATTAATAGTAATAGTAATAATAATAATAATACTGATGGTCGTGGTTTCGAGGCGGCGGCGGCGGACGGCGCGCGGGCAGCGCATAAGGTTCAAAGTGCGGGCACGGAATTAATTAAAACCGAGAGAGACAGCGCAGACGGACGGAGGAGGAAAATAAAAATGAATAAAAACGAAATAATAATAATAATAATAATAATAATAATATTGTTTCAGCCTCGCGGCTCGTATCAGCTCGCGATGTGTACACCTATGTACATGAATGGGCCGTGGGAATGGTCTCCGCCGAGGGTGCGGTGCCTCCACGGCAGTGTGTGAGCGAGCTGCACTGTCCGCGAGTCGTCGCCGTCGTGTAGCTCGTACAACGTATTATATTATATACCGGGTGACCAGTTTTTGACTCGCGAGACCAACACACTGTATAAGTTCTCTAATAAGCTGATGTAAACGTTTTTGAAAATATTTTCTCACATCATTTATTTTGTTGACGCGATGACATTTTTCTACAAAAAGTTGTATTATTTCTTACCGTTTTTTTTTTTCAAATAATTTTCATTACTTTTTACTCTTTTCGATGACAATTTTGCATTTTTAATTACTATTATTAGTATTACATACAGAGCAGAATGCGTTTTTGGAGTACTTCGATACGCGTACAAATCGCATTTTTGACGACTAGTGTAATATGAGTTATTACGTCTTATTTTATCAGATGCGTATTGATGATCGGAACACATTGCGGAGTGGCTACGGTACAACTGCAGCTGGGGTGCCCCTCAAAACGAAGGCGTCTTTAACTGACGAACTAGTATAGTCCTAAATGATTTGTTTCGTGAATCGAAATACTCCGAATAATAATATATTCGGAATATGTTATGAAATAAAACGTGTATGCGTTGTCATTCAAAAGAGTACAAAACTTACAAGATTATACTTATCGATAACATAATTATAATTTTTTTCCAAAACTGTTGTTTTCTAATGACCTAAATAGATAATAAAATATTCTCAAAAGACGCACTGACGCGTCTTGTCAAATTGTGTGTTGGTGCGACTCGCGTTAAATAGATCACCCCGTATATATAATATATACATATTATATAGGTACACGTGATACATTAAAATACACTTGTAGGATATTATTACGTGTGTGTGTGTGTGTGTGTGTGAGTATGTTTATATTAATATATAATAACATGTTTAAGTCGTGTACGCCGAAATCTATAAACGGTCGAGATACGGATCATCGCCTTCTATCTCGCATTGTTTCGAAAAAAAAATTATTATATTATAACAATCGTAATAATCGCGGCGGCGGCGGTCGACCTCATCCGGCGTGTTGTACATAATATATACATAATACTATAGTTTATATATATATATATATATGAGTGTGTGTGTGTGTTATAGTAATATTTAATAATATCGTTATTATATTAATATTATTATATTATACACGTCATGACCTCTGCCGTATAGGGGTCGAGCGCGCTGAGTAGGTATATAATATTATTATTATTATTATTATTATTACCCATACGCGGAGTTCGTGAAGGATATTACGTATACATTATGATATTTTATAATATTCTATAATGCAGTTTTGCCACCGACGTATAATAATAATATTATATTAATACAAACGCACCTACAATATATCGTAATAATAAGAATAAATTGTTTACCCTAACCCGATAGCCGGCTACCGCCGACGGAGACGATATTATCACGATGGTGATATTATTTTGTTGTTTTCACGACGATAAAATGTGAACACTAATATTTTAATAATAACAGACGATCACAGCTCGGTGGGGTGATACGAGAGCTAATAATGCAATGTCGAGTAAAACGGTGGGATCATCCTGCCGATTTGGTGCATATAGGTGCAACAGGTCGATATCGCGCTAAGATATTAATATATCGTATACTGATGTCATCTCAACACATATTATAATGAATAATGAACGTATTGACATAATAATATATATTATTGTAATTTATAAACCCAATTGCAAAATACTCGCAAGTCTTCCTGTCTTCGACTGCAGTAGCCGCGGAATGAAATCCGATTTGTGGTGTAGACAGTGTCATAGCGTGTATTATACACCCAATTATTTCGTTATTATTTTTACTCGAACAGAGACTCGTGTCTATAGCAAATTATTACAATATGTAATGGTGCACATCCTACGTTGGCGTCCGAGTCACCATCAGCCACCTCCTCGCCGAATGCCGAATATACCACAATACATCCGAACAAGCCACAACCTACCTGAATCGCTAGCCGAAATACTAAACAATCACTCTCGATCCATAGCCAACACATCATCTAATTCATCACAGCCCTTCAATATTCAAACTAAAATGTAGTTTAGATTTAGTATATAATATATGTAATTTATTTTCCTTTTATCTTTAAGCCCAATGGCCCATGTTACAGAGGATATAATTAACAAAAATAAATAAATAAATAAATTAGTATAAATATTGAATATACATTTTTTTTACAAACGTATTGTCTTTTGCACGGGCAAAGCCGGACGGGACGACAGCAGTAGTATAATATATTAATACATATAGATAGGTATTAACACAATATATTATAATATTATATTAAGCAGAGTACGTGGAAGTGTCCCCATTTTATAATAGTCTTATGCATGGCGTATGACTGCAGCCAAATGAAATTCAAATTGTTGAGATCAAATATTATTATATTCATCTATATATATATAAAAATAAGTGTATATTTTGAATAAATAGTATAGTTCAAGATCCACCGAACCGATTTCGATAAAAATTTCAGGGCATATTAAGATTGATATGTAGATGGATTCTGTGAAGTTTGTACGCTGTGTGATATGTGGTTCCGGAGTTATGGCCTCTTAGGTTAGTACGATGATTTGCGCACGCTGAATTCCTCCTAAACGGCTGGACCGTTTTGAATGCATTTTTTTTGTATAAGTTTGAGTGACGCCCTGGATGGTTTAGATTCACAAAGTGGTGAGGTGAAGGGGGTGATGTAAGGTGCTCACACAGGGATTTTGTGATTTAGGATGGAAATAATTGTTTATAAATGGTGGCTATTGGTAACCATGGTTGCTATGCACTGTTTATTTATAGGGTTGTCACTTGTCAATGGTTACATATTTTATCTATACTATACTTAATATTATAAAGAGGAAAGATTTGATTGTTTGTTTGTATTGAATAGGCTCCGAAACTACTGAACCTATTTAAATTAAATTTGGTACATAGATAATTTAGACACTGAGAAAGGATATAGGCTACTTTAATACTAAAAACGGGCTGTAAAGGGTTGAAATAGGTTATGGTAGTATTTTGCCCTCAGCGTAACATCATTGATAATTTTTTTTAATGGGCAACGAAGTGCACTTGATCAGCTAGTATAATATATATTTCTACTCTACGTGTGTATGTCACTGAACTCCTCCTAAACGGCTGGACCGAGTTGAATACATTTTTTTGTATGCGTTTGGGTAGCGCCCTGGATGGTTTAGATTCACAAGACGGTGAGGTGCGGTGCTCACACAGGGATTTTGAGATTTACGATGGAAATATTTGTTTGTAAATGGTTGCTATGGTATGTATAACCACTGTTTATTTATAGGATGGTCAATGGTTACATATTTTATAACTATTATAATTAGTACTAAGAATATGGCACATACACATTCTCGCAAATGAATTTATAGAAAAAAAGAAATCTCCTTTGTGATGTTTTTCATGTGCCCAATATTGTGATTTCACTTACTATTAAGCTCCTAGCGGTGTCCTCAAACCACCGCAGTTGGATTGTCTACGTGCGATAGCCGATATATTTTACTGCTCGCATGTTTTCCGCGATCTAATGCAGTTTATTACCTGGTGGTTTAGATGCATTTTATGTATACCACTTGAGGTTAATCTTAACTTAATATTTGACTCAGACCACGCCGGGTGAGACAAAATTCAACATTGTTGTAACGGTATTATACTTAGCCTATAATATTTAAACCGCTATATTATAAACTAAAACATATTATTCATACGTAGAGTTGGCATTATTATTATTTTTTTAATGGGCAACGGAGTGCACGGGATCATCTAGTATAATAATATAATACGTACCCATTTATTTTGTGATGATGTTTTCGAGAAAAGCCGCAAAACTCTCTTTACTGCAGCACGGCAATCAGTAATAATTAGTGGTGTAACCGATTATGCTGCAGGTGTCCGGATTCATGACACGCGCATATATGTATATTATATACGTATTATAGGTACCAAAACGTTTTCTCATATGCGTGTTATCCGGCGGATGATCCGGATATTCTGATGACGTACAGGTTAATCATTTCGTGTGACCCGGCGAAAATGTTTTGAATTTTAAATTTCGTAATTACCCGTACTAATGTTATTATAATATCGTATTAGCTCGTATGCGCGATTACATGCTGCTGTTATAATATACGCTTTAAATAATTTACTATTAATAATAATATATTATACTGCTGCCTTTCATAGTTCCTGAAATATTAATAAGTCAGCCCTTTTTGATTTTCTGAGTACTATATGGTATGCCACGCGGCTGTATATTGACATTACTGATAATATGGCAATGAATGTAAAAGTTATATTATAAACGTTCAGAAGACGGCTGGCCAGAAGATTGCCTATAATCTGACTTATATATTATACGCCATAAAGAGATACTCGCCGGTACAAATAAACATAAACCGAAGTTTAGTGATTGAGAAGCCACTACTTGTTCAGACACTATATAGTTATAGTACCTTGTGCCTTGTACCTTATACCTTGTGATTAATAATAAAGGTTAAAAGAAAATTAAAAACGAGCGGTCACGGCACCAGACTTTCTGTTAAGTCTGCCGCTAGGATTTCCGGCAATATATAGGAAGTGAAATTGTATATAGCCTGTAGATATGAAATCTATTGCCTATTTATGACTAGACTGTGGTGGTATGATTCTCTAGTCTCGAAAAAAAAATCGTTTATATAAACTATTATAGCATATTATAATAGTATAGTAATAACACGAAAACATTATTTCACAATATTATAATCTATTATTATTAACTTTACTCAAAATTAACGGAAAAAAAAACATTAAATTAATATTTTAAATAAAATTTATACATCCACTGACTAAACGATATTTTTAGGTCGCATAAAAATAATATTTAGTACCGATTATTATGAGTTATGAAGATTGATATGGGCGATATTTGCATAATTCGCCCACCGCGGACCACTCAATAATTACGCATTTTTTTCGTTTGTTAATATTATATTTTATACTAGATCACATATTTTGATTTAGAAGACTGCTATTGTCATACCACATCAGAACATCACACATTATCGCCCATTCGCCTTTAGCTAGAAATAGTATACACCTACCTAATATTTTTCAGTTATAAAACAGTAACCATTCGTATTGATAATTTTATGGTTAAATGTAGAGTCTGATCTACCCAGCGATTGCCAAAGGTTCAAGGGTATTTTTTATCATTCGGAGACCTATTAACAGAATGGAAAATGAATAGATAAATCACCTTGAGTCGTGAGTGGTACTTATAAAATCATTTTTGCATTAACCACAACGACTGGTTTATCCAACACATTGTGCAGCATAGAATTCAAATACGTTCTTATGTACTTCGCGCACACAAGTTAAGTGTGAACAAGTATTTTAAAAACTAAACTTTGTATCTCCAATAACCGAACAATTTGTCCATATAGAATATAAATCCTTTATTTTGTTGTTTGTTGCAGAAGCCAGACTACCTAATTAAAAAAATGATATTAATATATGCTAGAATCTCCACTTTCCAGCAATAAATTAAAAAAAACTACTTTTTATAATATGCATAATTAATTTAATTTCTGTTATTTATGTCCATTGAATTTTTTTTCAATTTTATGTGTAAAAATTTGTAAAAACAGTATGCGGAACTTGTTGATTAACATTTTTTTTGTCAATAGTTTTAAAGTAATAAATTAACTTTAAATTAAAAATAAAATTATTCTATTGCAATTAAATGGTAGTTAATTTCTTTTTGATGTTTGTATAGAAAGTCGGGGCTCGTTTAGAATTACTGTGCAAAGGGCCTAATCATTAGCCAGACCGATACTGGTTTAATTGTGTAAGCAATATTATACTATAGAAACCGCATAACACACTATCATTCATCATGGTTTTGTCATTTAAAAACTCATTTTAGGAGTAGAGGTACTCTTATTGCACTCATTTTACAGTTATCGATTATCGTCTAAAAATCAAACTTCTCTAATAATAATATCACTGGTGGTTGTATTTATAGGTACAAACCTAAATGTTTGGTTTTGGGTTTATACAAAGTAATGGTATATACTTACATATAAATTGCTTGAGTTTCTTTTTTGAATGAACAGTTAAAATCATTCATTTTTATAAATTTCCATAAGATTCATTTAATATATATTTTATTGACATATTTATATCATTTTATCAAGTTATAAATTTCCATTTTTCAATTTGAAATCACACACAACAACTCGATTATCTATTAATTATAAAATATAAGTATGGGATTAAATATAAATTCTATCGACGATTTAACAATGATTTTTTGACGGGTACTCTTCTGAAGAAAACTGACCTGAAATCTCGGTTGTATACGTCCAGTTTGGGTATATAATTGATTCAACGATAAAATGATAATATTATGGTTCTATAGTTGTATTATTTGTTTCTCAACACGTCTAGCCAATCACTATATATATATATATATATATATACAACCGAAACCGTTTTTAACGGATTATAGATATTATTTGTCATGTATCCTATCGCAAAGCTGCCGCAAATAGCAACGGTTTAAATATTATCCCGTTATTTTTGAGATTTTTACACGTCATTTAATAATTTTTATGAAATATGAACGTTTTAATGTTATTGCCATGTATACACGTGTAGGCACATCAATTCGAACCCATTTGATTACAGCAGTCTGACAACAAGTGGCGTAGTATATGTATGCTTTGCAGAATAAATAACAATAATTTATGCGTTTTGACGGCACCGGCCAAACTGTTTTTAATTTAAACGTAGTTTGACATCTGGACAGTAAACATTAATTTTCGAAAATTGTGATTATTCTAACGTAAAAAAGGTTTCGTGATAAATATTCCAGTGATTTATCTTCTTCGTTATTTTTCTTTAAAATTTTTTTTTTTTGTCATCAAATTTGGCGATCACAGTCTGTGTCTAATAATTGTATCTGATATGATGGATATAGACTTCAGCAGTTAAAATAATTATTCGCCGACCGTATTTTTTTCGACGGATGTGTCGGGTAAATAGTAACTGGACACGATACTTTAGTATACCTGGTATAGATCCCTGTACCTAATATACGCGAAATAATAATATTTACAACAATATAAGTATACATACGTACCTGTCACGGACCTATCTATAGTAATATTTATTTCGGGGTAATGCATGTTAAGCATCATGGTTATTTCCTTTGATTATTTGAATTGTTCTGGTTGCAGAACATTAAATGGATAGTTAAACATTTTGTTTATTCCTATACCATCGAAAGAGCGTCGTCGTGAGGCTATACAAACATTTTTTTCTCAAACGAAAACTACACTTTTTTACTGTACCCAATAATATTGTTGAGCAGATGACTTTTAAAAAGTAACTTTGATGGACACAAATCGAAATTCCACCGAGTGCGGTTTCTGAGTTAGTAAACTGTAATAGATGTGCTAATAGTATAATATTCCACGGCATAATACCCATGCAATAGGGTGGCAATAATGGAAATTATTTAAATAAATTGAAAATTTGTATAGCTATCGCTCAATTATGTGTTAAGACTTTATGATATTTTGTAAAAATCATCTGAGTGCAATTAGCACTAGACTAAACATTACAATAATTATTACTTTTTATATAATTTAAATTCATCCATAATATTAACCGTATTATAGTGGTGCATAAAGCTTAATAACTCAGAAACCACTTGTTTGAATTTCAATATTAGAATGCATCAACGTTTTCAGTAAAATCACTGTACACCTAAAAATTTACAATGAAATCGCGTTTCAAATTATTAGCAATCCATTCAAGTGAACTAAAAATGCATGGAAATTGCAAATCGAATAAACAACAATAAAATGGGTGAGGGGGGGGGGGGGGTGCGGAGTACCTATATGCTTGGTGAATAGTACTGCAGTATAGTATATTACTATATTATATCCATTATTTTGACGTATTTCAATCGTATTTAAATCGCTGTAACGCGATTGGCTGGGTCTGCTGCAGTCATTAATCGATATTCGATTTTGCTCGTCGTGCGCTTATAATACAATTTATAATAATTAATATTACACATGACGAAACCAATATCCGCCGATCGGCCCACGGCTATCTCGCACGCACGTGGCCATGACTATCTCTCTTCATCACTGCACTACATATTAAAATACATAATATACGTACTATGTAGATATTCGCAAAGGCGGGCAAGTTAATGAAAATAATTAACTCGAGTTAAGTTAAGTTAAGAGAACACTAGATCGATTAGTTAAAAGTTAACAGTTAACAAATCATTCATTTAACTCGATAAGTTAAAAGTCAATACGAAAAAAAAAATTAACTTAACTCAGTTTAAAAATAAAGTTAATCTACTTTTTTTAAATTAGTATGTAGATCACACAAAGAGTGATTGCGTTTTTGAGAAAGATCTAATTCCCTAAATTATAATAATCAATTTTATTGAATTGTTTATCATAATGTACAGCAGTGGTGCCGATGTGTTTGAAAAATACTATGGCATTGTACATCAAGCGGACACTCACTATATCGTATTTATTTATCTTTATATAGTTAAAATTCTTATCATTATTATTCACGGATCAATTTTATTTTTATATTAATATTTACGTATAAACGAAAAACATCAACAATTTTTTAGCTTGGTAGATCATTTTTAAATCAACTGTGAAAAGCTAAGTTATTTCAATTGCCAACTAAACTAGTTAAGTTAAAAAGTTTAAAAAAAATTAACTTTTTAACTAGTTAATGCCCATCTTTGGATATTCGATATAAAAATATTGTATTGCAATAATCGCGCACGCATTATCTCATTATACCTACACAATATATAGGTATCTATAATAATATGTAATATCACTATCGCCCATCGTGCAGTGGTATATATTTTAATGATATTATTATTACGATAAAATATACATAGCGCCGGCGAACCGGTTTCGAAGACTCGCGGCCGCGCGTGCGACGTTTTCGAGACGATTTGTGTTTTATTTTTTTTTCAACTCCGCCTAGTCCGCCGCAATCTCTCAGCTGTGTACCTAGCGAAAAGTGAAAAATAAAATTAGTACGTCCATTAGCGACACGCGTGTATAACATTAATCGTGTATTAAACGCGATAACGACTATACGGCATAATATTATATAATATACCTACTAGCCGTCCCGCCCTAAGAATCAAGATTAACCTCGAGTCATTTACATGATGCATAGGGTGACCGTGCGTCCCGTTTAAAACGGGATTATCCCTTTTTCTATCATCGTGTCCCGTTGTGACGTTTTTTGTCCCGTTTTTAGAAGATTGTTCAGTCTTAATCCCGTTATCAGCGTTATTGATATTATATAATATGGGTAAAAGGAAAAATCAATTTATGAAACAAATACAAAACAGTATTCTATAGAACAGTTTTATATTCAAATTTGAAACCTAGGTTAAAACGGTGTGCATATAACGGTGTTTTCAATGCGATCGAAAGTCGAAAGGTGTGAAAAATAGTTTACATCACTCTCCGAGACCTATTAAATAAACACACGAAATTTCATGAAAATCGGTCCAACCGTTTCGGAGGAGTTTGGTAACGAACATTTTTCCGTTGTGACACGAGATTTTTATATATTGGATAATACCTATACAGCAGGGGCCTACCCAGATTTTCTCGAGAAAAAAACCAATAATATTAAAGATAATATACTCTGACATTGTCACGAAGAAAAGAAGATTAGAATTTTTACTTTGAAAATATACTTTAAATTTACAATACGTACATTATTAGTTACAAGTTTATTGATTAATATTTATACTAGTATTTTGAAAGACCCTCGTATTTAGGTACTTGAATAACAATTGCATCTTTTGAAACTATCTACTTATTTTTTGGTTCAGTTTGTTTCAATAGTTATTAATTATTCAATTATTGATAAGAAAAATCACCGACAACTTTGAGATTATGGTAGGCTGATAAAAAAATTGGGAAAAGTCGCCATTTCCATCGGCGAGTAGAAGTCTTATGGTGGGCCTACCCCCCAAAAAAAATCATCCTAGCTACGCCCGCCCCTGCTACACAGTAATATAATATTTATATGACATCGTTTAACAGCTCGAAAACCGTGGCGATGACTCGCGTTTATAATATTATTATTATTTTATTTTAAAGCGATACGATATTATTATGCGATATTTTACGCGTACTCGAAAATATTCTATACGCACACACACATAATATATTATTATTATTATTATAATAACTGCTGCGGCGGACGACGACGACGACGACGACGACGTGTCGACGAGACGATATCGTTTGCAATATATCACGCTCGCGCGGGCGCCCCTTTTCGACCGGTAACGTTATTAGGTATAATATGAGCGCGAGCGACCGGCCGGCCGGAGACCTACCTACATATATTATTTTTTAATATTATAATATTATTATATAGCTAATGTACGAGCCGCCGCGCATATTATCATCGTCGTTATTTTAATCGTCATCATCATCGTCGTCCGATTTTAATTTTAATTTTTTTCATATTATTTAAACGCGCGTATATAATGTATAATTAACGATAATGACGCGCCGCCACCCGCTGACATTTGCGCCGCCGCCGCGCGCATTATAATATAGGCGCACCGTCCGTGTATATATATATAATATTATATACTAGGTATATATTATTATATTATGTAGGTACATGCGTGTGCAGTATATTATAAATAAGAAGAAATCTTTACCGCGAATGATTCATAAGCCAAAACTGTGCGATAGCTGTACGATATAGTATAGCCTACGGGAGGACTTGACATTTTTGTGGTACGTCCTCGTAGGGGGATGCACGCCGAGAAAGGATTTTGTGAAATTTCGATTTCAAAAATGTGTTCGACAATTAATGGTAGATTTATGAGGAATGATTGATCGAAAATGTGAAAATTAATTTTAGGTTGTTGTTTGTATATTACATTCGTGACATATTATTTTATGGTTACAGAAAATGAAATATAGTTATACATATCATATGGTCGGATATAATTTCAGAACTGAATTTTGTATTGTTTTGGTCAAAACTGTTCCAACGACCGTGTTAAAAATCACCGTGTATTTTATATTTAACGGAGCCAGGCGGAGTAGATCCGCGGTCATTATATAGGTATATTTAATTTGAACATGGCGCACACGTCATTATAAATACTTTACAGATTCAAATCTTACGCTGTTCGGGTCCCGCGTTAAAAACCCCATTGCATACTAGTTAGTAGTTGGGTTCAATCCACTGGACGAATACTCAAACACCGTTTGTGAGATCATATTGTGTTCGACTTCGTTTGGTAGTAAGCGAATATGGAAGTCCAAAAATCTATTTTAGGTTATTGCGGCTAAGTTTGAATACTTTTATAACCACCACTTGATCCTTAATTTAGGAAAGTATAGTCGGAGAGTCGGAACCCACATTAGCACATTATAATTATTACAAAGAGATGAACAAATTTGAACACGGACCATGCAATTCGTACACGATATATAAAATTGTGAAAAGTGTAAATATTTTCGAACCCAACGAGGATGCAGCTCATTTTTCACGGGCAAATACGCGTGCACGATGAGCTAATATCATATAATATACGTATGTATGTATGTATGTATGTAATGACCAGAGTTGGGATTTTATAGAATTTGCATATTTCTTATGAGATGCTTAAAAAATTGCAGAGTAAGCTAACAATGTTTTGCATGATACAGAGAACTCAAATAAAAAATGTATTTTCCTTTTTTTTGAACATTTTGCGATTTTTTAGTTTTTAGTGCTTTTTTGGACTTTTTGAGATTTTTTTGCATTTTTAACTGCTTTCAAATCAAAGTCGATCATATTTTATGAAATTATATCTCAGCAAAACGTGTTTTTAGATTTTTGTCAATCGAATTATCAAGTAAATAATTGTAAATGTATAGATTAAGTAAATAGACCGATTACACTGATGTAACGCCGTACAATTACAACGATAATTTATAAGTAGGTATAATATAATATTACGATAATTTCGTATTAGGTATTTGGTTTTAATTTTTGTTATCTGCTGATTTTGTTGTGTGTTTTAGTCGATTTCTACTGTACGATTTCCTTTTTTTTTGCATATTTTGTTGTTTTTATTGCATATTTTTAGCGTATATTTAGCGATATTTAAGGTAATATTATAGCGCATATTTATGCATTTTTAAGTGCTATAAAATCCCAACCCTGATAATAACAGTTAAATAATGGAACACTCCTTCCAATTTTAACCGTCGCCAAGATAAATCGGACACTATCATTTCTCACCCACTCATATTAATCGGCAGAACCCGAGGGACTCATATCGACATTTTTTAAGTGTTTTCCTATCGAATTTTTTTTACGGTTGTCGTAAGAAAAACTTATTTAAAATCTAGTGTTGAATTTTCAAACCTTAAATATTAATTATTAATGACTTAAAAAAATCAAAACATATTGAACATTTTATTATGTATACAAATTGCTTATATAAACATTTTGTGAAATTTTCATTAATTTATTACGGTCGTTATTTCTTCTGTTACACCAAATATAAAAATACATTTTGTCAAAAATTGGCTACGCGTAAAAATTCTTTTTTTTGTTTTTCCCGACGCGTTTAAAAACTATTTTTACTTTTTAACCCCCAAAGTACCAACTACATTCACTTTCATAACAGAAAAAATGCTGATAAAGAAAATCGGAACACTTTTACTGCCTTAAATCGTGGTGACGGATACAAAAAGAAAAAAAACACACATCATTGTAGAGTCAATACATTCATTGTTTCGCTCAGAATCTAAAAAAGGAGTAGTAATCGCTCAGCTGTAAAGTAGGTATCGAGTGTAACTGGTGATTGAGTAAGTCATTGATATATAAGTGTTAAATTGAATTTTAATGATAAATCATTGAACGAAAAAACGATTCTGAGCGATCCTAACCTCCCTAACTTATCAAAACTATAGTAAACAATATATATAATACGTATCATTTATTTAATATATTTAATATATTTTTGATTATCATTAATACTGAATCCCAGATAGATACATAATATAATTCGTTGTCACGATAATAAACAAACCACGGTTTAAACACACACACGAAAATAGCTTATCCGCCGTACTCCAGTAATGGCGTCGATAAATATAGATGTGGTCTCGGTACTAATTGAATTCTCCAGTGGCTAAAACCTCCTATGCGCTGGAGTAAGGAGCGGCGGGGTTGCCGGAGAGTTGAACTAGAAGAGCACATCTCTTTTTCACAATTTCTTGTCTGAAATTTTTACAAAAATAATGGCGATTTAACCCGATAAATGGGAATTTAATCGATTTTAATCAACAGGTAAATAATGTCCGTGGTTCAAACCCCTTATTAAGACTACATTTTTGCATTATTTTTTTATAGTTTTTTTATCGATTGACATAAGATGTTATAAACTGGTTAGACATTACCTATGTTAATTATTAAATGATTGATATTTTTCTATATAATAATTAAATACCGTATAATATATACGAGTAGTTATTGGTGGAAATCCTGACAAATAATTGCAAAGTACGAGGAATTTTTGATTAGCCGCGTCTCGCCGTTCATATTTTTGTTTTTTATTTTATTTTTCAGTAATAATCGTTGCCGCGGTCGTGTAATCGCGTCGTCGCGTCATCGATCGCGGTCGGTTTATAATTTACGGCTATTGTTTGTATCTCGTGTGACATTTTCCAAAATAATAATAATGTACGTCTAATAATATTGTAACATTACGATGAGTAGTAACAATAATATTATAGTGTCACATATTTTATGCTCGTTTTTTTTATAGACGTTGTCGGTGAAAATATGTCGGTTTCCGGTCGTATATCACCGCGCAACGGCGGCGGCGGCGGCGGCGAGTGTACCACGTCCTCAAAACGACAGTCCTTACCCACATTTACGACGACGGGGCCGTACAGATCGCCGCGAGGTCGGTCAGGTCATCGTGTGTGTGCCACTCGCGATTCGTGCGCGATGGACGACAAAATAACAATATTAAACACATTATTAATAAAATAAATGTGCACACCCACGCACGCGTCTGTGCCACCAAAAAATGCGCTTATTAAACACGTAGTTCGTCCGGTATATTATTATTATAGGCTTATATTATAGCGAGAGTGTGGATCAATACACGAGTGCGTGCGTATATTATTGCGTTTTTTATGCGTTAATAATAATAAATTAATAACAATATTATTATACATTTATTTTGTGTTTTAATATTATATGTATATACCTACGCGGAGCTCACGCATTGAAAGCCGCCCGGCGATTTATAATAATAATAATACGAGAAGAGAAATTATTTCGCGTCGGAATGCGGAGGTTCAGATAAATACGCGATCGTCTGTCGTGCGCCTTCGTTCTTGTATTATTATTATTGCGTATTACCACACATCCGCTGCTCGTTTATTGATTATTGGACGTATTCGCGGCGATCATAATAATATAATATTATAGAGACACGCGGCGAGTGTTCGTCTGCCCTCTGCACTCTGCCTTGAAAACACACCATTGATTCGTTTACGGGTGAAAATTATACGGGCGACATTAATTATAAAAAAAAAATTAAAAATGTATACACTTATATAAAATAGCTAAAAAAGGGTAAACATATTTTATAAATTGTATAATATGGAGTTTATAGAAAATGCTAATAAAAACATTATGTAACAATTTCATATCAAAATCGAAATTTTTATATCTAGAGTTATTTTTTTAGAGTTCAGTACAACAAAAAACAAAATTAATTTGGTCAAAAACTGGTTTAACGTAATAATTCTCGTTTATCCTCATTTTTTTTTGTTTTTCCAGGCACATTTGATAAGAACTAAAAACTTTCAATCTTGACCACTTCAAAATACCAACTAGACAAAATGTTCCATTAAAAATCTCCCCTAATATTGAAAATCAAATATTTTTTTCGACTCAACTCTTATCGTGTATACATAATAAAAGAACACATCATTGTAAAATCAATAAATCCGTCGTTCAGAATCTATAAACGGGAAGAAGCATTCACCCACTAATCTATCCCACCTCGAAGACATCATATAGTTACCAGGGCGAGAATCAGAAACACCAACCCACGTCCAACTAGTCGAACACGATGAACCACCCATGTGGGGATCGTTGTAATGAACACCTATCAATCAACCACATCATATTATATTACACTGCCCGAGATTCACACATCAAGATCCATCCTAAACTGTAAAAAAAAAATTCTATACACAATAATTATTGAAATACTAAATATATATTTAAGTATTTAACAATAATTAATAACGATATATTATTTCATATTACGATACATAAAAAAAAAAACAGGAATGTGTAACGTAAACATTATTGGTACAATAGATCTGAACTCATTAGATCTTGATTCGTTATTATCGATTGCGTAATTAAATGGCTAAGTATCGTACACCCATCTGAAATAATTACTATTCAGGCATCCTAGTGCCATACACTGTTATTATTTAACCAATACAACAATGATTACTTGAATAATGCATAATTATTATAATATTATCAGTGATAACTTATAACCTCGGATGATTAGTCTATAATATTATCATAGTCTATATAGACCTACTGTGTTGACATTATTATTTTTTTTTATATGAAATTTACAATCTGTAGTTAATGGCACAATGAGTAAATGTGAAACAAGAATAGACATAATATAAAGTATTAATAAAAAAAAAGTTTACAATAAATTATACATAGTGCATGTTACAATTGAGGAAAGCAGTCACCCATTAGTGACAATTTCAATCAGATCACGGCACCGTTCACGTTTTAACCTTTTTGGAGGGTTTATGTTGACATGATATTATATTTTACTAACAATTTCTCGTGCACCCACCTCATATTTCTTGGGAGAGCAGCAGTGCACCTCATCTTGTATAAGTTCGTCCAAGCCACCATCACTGGCGTGAGCTCGTCTATTACCCACATGAATGTAAGTGGATGTACTTTCAAAATGAACGAACCTGAGCTAATAATAGTAACAATAAGCGTATGATAATCGTTAACGATAATAATTAAACAATCTCGCAGTGCGTGCCAATATTCACCGACTGGCGACCATAATATATCTGTGTGCGCGTGTGTATTGTGCGAAGGTGGGCAAGTTAATGGAAATAATTAACTCAAGTTAAGTTAAAAGAACACTAGATCAATAAGTTAAAGGTTAACAGTTAACAAATCATTAATTTACCTCGATAAGTTAAAAGTTTATAAAAGTCACTTTATTTCATCTTACTTTTAAAATAAAAGATAAAACTATTTTATTCAAATAAAATACTGATTTATATTATTTAAGTATATAAATATACTTATTTTAAATTTAATGATCACAAAAAAAAATAATCTTTACGTACATAATATTATGAGAAATAATATTTATTACAGGTACAATATTTTGTAGACCGTGTTATATTATGTTACTAACATGATGCGCTCGAGACAAATAAAATAAAATTGAGTCATTTTCAGACAGTTCTGGAACATTTTTATGAAAACATTTATCTTGTGAATTTATCTATTAGGCAGTTCAATATTTATGTAAAATAAATATAAAGATAAATTCTAATCAACTATCTAGATAAGATGAAAGATAAATAAAATATTATTTAGATAAGTTAATCTAGATGAGTCCTAACAGTGCGCATACGGTGTGTACTACTGAATTCGATACATTATTTACGCCTATTACAATATGCATTTACCAAAGTAGGTATGAGCAGTTCTGAGGTCCGCGACACAGTAAAATAATTCTATTTATTACTAAAATATACAAAAATATACTTATATACAAAAATTAGCAGATAACGCAATAACGTAAATGACGGAAGAAAAAAAAAATCAAAAAAAAAATTAATTTGCGACTGGCTATTCTAATGTGCGTTGGCTATACACAATTACATGATAGCAATAAACAAATTTATTTTATCCAACACATGGCAACCAGTTAGTTTAAAATAAAACTATTTATCGATAGACCTCAGTTTTTTTGGATCATTATATGTTTGGGAGCCCTACGGAACACACTCATATAATTCATTTAATATTATATATTGTTGATTTGATTGAGTGTTTTTTTCTAAAGTTTCTTTCAAGCAAATTCAAAACGATTTGATTCAATAGTTATCGGATCAAGATCGATTTATTGCTTCAAAAGTAAAACAACAGATATGATTATGTTGCCAGGTTCAAGTACCTACGAAGTACAGACTAAAAGTAAGTAATAAATATTTAGAATATTTTAAAGGCTGTGTGATACTGCACTCAATCAGTATTGTATCAAAAAATAAGTAAAAATTAATTCGTCTTTTTGTTTTCAGAGCGCTTACGTCATACCATAATTTTAATGTTCGTATCGCTTTTTCTAATGACGTATGAGAAGGAAGTAAATCGCATAAGTGAGTTTTTCTGAGAGCATGACGCGAGACAGACCTTTATTACGATACAATTGTTATAAGAGTCTCCTACCTCTTTTTAAAAGACATCATATTACCGATGTCAATGGAATTTTGTTCTCGAAGTCCACGATTAAATTAATATATATATATATATATATAAACTCTACCACGTTATAGGTAAAACAAGAACTTCATACTGCGAAAAATTGGACAGTTTAAAATGCGAAAATGGTGGAATTCCAGAATACAGCGAAGAAAACGGGTTTGCGTGTTCGTGTCCAAAAGGCTACTTCGGTGAATACTGCCAAGGAGGTGGGTTTATTATATTGTATACAGTTAGGTGGCGTAACGTTAAAAAACAATTTTGGCCTGTGTGTAAATCCAGTTTTGTTTGACAAATTTGGAGATTATTAGTAGACAATTTTACTAATAAATTATAAAAAGTTGTCATAATATTTTCTTCGATTCGCAGTGAAACCTGTGCCGTTCATGACGTGGGTATCGTCGGATTTTCGAAACTCCGACGTGAGCAGGGGTGGACCAAATAAGTGGTGGAGTTTCATTCCATTTACTTCCCAACTCCATTTGGAAAATGTTTACTCTTGTAAGTAATAGTTATAATATAATACCTTAAGTTTATTTTCATTAAAAAAATATAGTTATGTATGAATAGATTTTGTCAAAAACGATATTGACAATATTGTGTAACAAGTCGTATTTAATATATGTATGTGGGCTCTTTTGACATATTATAATAAAGTATAATATATTTTAACAACCAAATTAAAAACGTAATCCTCTATAGCAGCGGTTCCCAAAGTTATAAATCAATACTTATAAATCTAACCTAATCAATTTAGAAAATATTTTAAAAATAAGTTTGATGAGTACGTCATAATATAATTAAACAAACTTCTTTCTGCAACTCTCATGGTAATATAATGTAAATTATATAAGATCTCATATGCATGGTATTGATTGAGTAAGAAAAAATATGTCTAATAGATTATTTCAGTATTGGAAAATTAAACGATAATATTTAAACGTTCATATTATACACTGAAAATTCTGGAAAAACTGTAAGTACTATTTTTGATGAGATATATATCATGAATA